>CM037852.1:9591608-10191608 GCA_021234595.1 Delia radicum
AAACAATATTAAATAATAAGTATAAATATTTTTATACATTTTAATACATTTATTTACCAATATGGTTTTCTTTTACTTATTTTTTTTTTTTTCATATTCTGATCTGAGAAGTAAATGTTTTCATTGGAAGTATTACTAAAGGCGAAGATGAATTAAGGGACATAGTGATTTCATGCAAATACATTGAAGCAACCATATTCAGCTGAAGTCAATTTTCATTAAGTTCCATAATCGAATTCAGTAAACTCAAGGAAATAAAAATATATAAATAAAAAAAAAAAAACTTAAAAAAACACAAAAATAAACGAAATTTGATTTTTTTTTTTAAATATTTAAATAAAAAAAAATGGAAAAACTTATACAAAATTTAGTTGATATTTGGTAAAGAATAACAAAAGGTAGGTCAATTGTAACAGAAGCTTAAGTAGTAATACTCGCAAAATATTGCGCTGTTGTTTAAAATATCAGAACAATAATAGATTGAATTCTCGCGGGAACAAATTTTACCCGAAACAATGGTATTGGTAAATCAGGGAAGCAATTACGAACGTCAAACAAATCTATTATTTAAATTTTCACAAGAAATTTTTATGGCGTTTACAGCTAAATGCCAAAACGTGAAATAAAATGCTTTGTAATAGCATAATGAACTTCAATAAGTGCTTTAGCTAAACACGTGTTAAATAACTACACTCAAAATAAGAAGTCCGTAAAGTTAGCAAAAAAGTTAGTTGAGTCAATAAAATTTTTGCTGGGAGGATACTTGCAGAAAAATTGCTAATATCTGGAAATGTGTTTTGCTGAAAATCAGTAAGCTTATTTTTTGGCAAAAAATTACTAAATTCGGCAAATAGTGTGGCTGACACTTAGTTCAATGCAAAATAAAATCGACTTGGTGAAATCAAATAAAATTTTTGCTGGAGCTGAGTACATTGAAAAAAAACTAAAGTTAAAAAAGTTGCTGAAATTCATATCTAAATATTGTTGGCGATTGTTTTAAATATATACCTATATGTATATATAAATTACAGGACTTCCGCATTGTTAACGTAATGTAATTAAATAAAAAATCTGGAAAGGCCCAGTTAGTAGCTAACTAGACATTGTAAAATGAGGCTTGAACGTCGAGTAATTTAATATATGTAGAAGAATTTTTTTTTAACTTTTGTTTTAAATTTTTTTATTAACAGTAATTATAGTAGTTTTTCTATAAAATAATACAAATTAACTATGTGAGCTATTTAAAGATAAAACAACTAAAGAAAAATAATGTATTTCGTCACCTAAAATGCAAAATACCGTAACATCATTTTTTACAAGTTTACAGGAGAATCAAAAAAACGTTATAAAATTCAAAATATCTGAGATATAAAAAAATGCTTTTCTAACTTTGCCTTAAAATATGAAAACAGATCCATTTCAAATAAAAAAAAAATGCTTTTTGAAAGAATTTTTCAAGTTATATTAGTTTGAACAAAAAAGGAAAATTTATTAAAGTTAATTAACCCTTTGACGACCAATGGTTGATTTATATAGCTTTTACACACAGAGAAATAAAGTGCCAACCGAATTGAAAAGTGCATTTTAATAGTAGGAACTTAAAAATTCAGTAAGTACAACGATATGTTAATTCGATTTCTGAATATTATCGGTGTTGCAACTGAAATTCAGTTGAATTAACCGAACTTTGTTTTGAAAACTGATGTTAAGTTGTGCCAACTGACTGAAACTCGTAATAATCGATTTTGAGCCGTAGTAACCGAATTTCAGTTGGCAAATAGCTAACTCTTTCTGTGTGTGTATATTTGTTATATTTTTTTTTACAAAATAACGTCGCATCTCCTTTCATAAGTTTACATGAAGAGCAAAAAAACTGTATTAAATTGAAAATTCTTGAGATATTGAAACAAAATTTTCAAATCTGGATTAACATTAAAATATAAACGTATGTTATATAAAAAATATGTTTTTAAAGAATACTTTATACTGTTTTTTATACTAAATCTGTATTAAAATAAAAATTTAAACAAAAATATATTTTTGCAATAATTTTTAAATTAAAATTAAACAAAACAATGTATTTTTTATTTATAATAAAAGTAGTTAAAAGTTAAAAAAAAAGAACCTTCCATGTTGTCATTATAACTATTTTCGATTAAATAACACATTTTAATACACTTTTTTGTTGCATTAAAACTTCTTTAATAACATTAAGTTTGATCACAAATTCCACGAAAACTGAGATAATGTGGAATAAAACATAAACATTAAAAAAAATCAATAGTAGCTGTGTTCAAAAAAAAAATTTAAATTTGAATATTTTAATATTTTAATATTTTAATATTCTGTTTTTTTTTTTTAACATGAGTGATGATACGTTATTTTGGTTGAGAAAATTTTGTACCTGATGATACCTTATTTTGAATTTTGGTTATAACTTGCTTATTTCTTATAATAGTGGTTAAAAATTTTGTACAGATATGTAATATGATGTAGTGAATCGTAATCAATCAAAAACCCGATTTTGATTTTTTTGATGATACGTTATTTTGCATTTTAGGTGACGATTTGTTGTTTGAAGCAGTTATTTTAGTATTTTAATTAACAACTACCAAAACAGTGCTTTTGCTGTAAACAGTTAAAAAGACAAAATTTAGTCGAGTTTTTAAAAATCCTTGTTTAATTTATATTTGTTACTAGCTGTGCCCGGTCCTGCCCTGGACTCAAATACTTATAAAGCAAAAAAATATTAAAAACACATTTTTGGTGCATACCTTAAGACTTAAAAAAGACCCCGATTTGTTCTCAGATTCGTTATCTTACTTATTACCCACGCCGAGGAGCACCCGCGACGTCCCGCTCCCGAAGCCCAAAGCGAATTGCAATTAAATTTAAAAGAATGGAAATGAAAGGTTAATGGGAAAAAACAACTACGTAGCTATATGTTACCTGTAAAATTTAGCTATATGTTACCTGTTAATTTATTATCGATATGTAATCCTTTTAAAAAGTGTGAATGAACAATGATTTTTGTGTTTTAAAGAAATGTCAATAAAAGATTAAATTTGTATTTAATAAAAAAAAAGTTTTAAAAGATTATTTAAAAAACTTCAAGAAAAAGTATAATTGTGCATGCATTAAATTTTTTTTCTTCATTATTGTTTAAACAATGGCTAAGTTCAGTTATAAAATTCTCGCTGATATATATTTTCAACAGAAAGAAGAAAACGATATTATGTTACACATAATGAATAATCCATTCTTTAAATGATGCAACGAACAAGAAATTAAAATTTATAAGATAAAAATCACACATTTTTGAATCACTTTAAGAAAACAGTGAAATAAGTGTTCTAGAAACAAGAAAACGTTTTACTTACGCAACCATCAATTCAAAAACCCTTGAGAAATAAGTGGCATCTAAAGTCAGTTTCAACAGCAGTCGAAAATTTTTGAAGCAGCTAAATATGTTTTGAACTTTTTTATTAAAAAATATATTTATTTATTACAATATATTTTTAAAATACCGAAAAAGTAATTGTTAAAAAGTAGTAGTTTTTGCCAATTTGTTTTAGTTGTTTTTACTGCATTTGCTAGTTGTTTTTTATCAATTAAAAATAACAACATTTTTAATTATTTTGAGGGTAAGAACATTTATGTTATCACAATTCAAAAATCCTTGCGAAATAAGTGGCATCTAAAGTCAGTTTCAACAGGAGTCGAAAATTTTTGAAGCAGCTAAATATGTTTTGAACTTTTTTATTAAAAAATATATTTATTTATTACAATATATTTTTAAAATACCGTAAAAGTAACTGTTAAAAAGTAGTAGTTTTTGCCAATTTTTTTTTTAGTTGTTTTTACTGCATTTGCTAGTTGTTTTTTATCAATTAAAAATAACAACATTTTAGTTATTTTGAGGGTGATAACATTTGTCGCTCTTTTGAACAGCATTTATCTTTGTTTTAACTGTCATTTTCAGTAGATTCTACTTTAAATTTTTGACTGTATATGCGACGTTTTTTGAAAACGCCAATATTGTGATTATTCTTGTTTACGTGGTAAAATCCACTATAGTAAAATCAGTCAATACTTTTAATTTACAGATATTGTAAATTTTGTAAACTGATAAGATAAATATAAATTATATACATATGTATTTTTTCTTGCTAAAGTCGAAAATATTCAAACATTATATTTTTTTTTTTAAATAATGTTTATCAATAGTTTAAAAAATACAAGAAAATTTAAGTAAAATTTAAGAAACTCGTGGTTTTAGGTCGTCCAACAGTATACATGTTTCATTGGAAATGAATTGCTTGTTTTATTGCGGAAATATTAAATTTAAAAATTATTAAAATAAAAACTCAAAAGAAAGAACAATATTTAAATAAAATTAGCAGCTCTCTAGATAATTCTAAAGATTGCCACAAATATTTGGCAAAATAATTTTTAAAAGCAAAATAATAATCTAGTTGGCAACACTTATTTATACGAGTATTTTTATATCTAAAATTGAATACAAAAAAAAATTTAAATAACTGTCTATCGGTACATAAAAGTCTAAATATGTTTTTAGTTATAGAAATAGTTATAGAAATATAATTCTAAGAAAATTTCCTAAAGAAAAACTTTGTTTCTTTACACCCTAGGGAAAATGATGAGTCGATTGATCCAAAGTGACAAATATGTGATAAGTGAATAGGAGACTGGTATAAACAAAGATTTCGTTGTATCAAAGAGTTGCAATTGCAGCAAAATAACCATTCACACGACTATTTAAACGGTGACAAAACTTTGGCTGATTTATACTAGTATAGTTACTCATGTAACTGGAGAAAAACTAATGTAATTCCTGGTTCACACACGGCAATTATAATTGCCCAATTCTTCTTCAATTCTCCTTTGAACTTGCTCTTGTGTTCACACAGGAAAAGTTTGTTTCAGCAATTTTCGTATATCAACCTGCAGTATTGAAAATTGCGAATGACAAAACAAAACGGAATTGGAGTACGGGCAATTCTGTACCCCCTATCATTCTCTTTCCCTCCCTCTTCTATAAACTCAAGAATTGCGCAATTATAATTGCCGTGTGTGAACCTAGTCTAAGAGGCCTTTTAAACGAAGAAATTAATTGCAGGCAATTTTTGAATTCTCTTTTAAAATTGATTCTAAAAATCATGAACATTTAAACGAGGAGTTTTTGCATGCAATTTTTTTGACGTTTATTTTTCCAATCTTCTTTAATTGTTCATTCGTTGAAATTTAATTTATTCGTAATAATTTAAAATAATATAATTTAATAATATATATAATATAAAATAATATAATTTAAAATAATATATAAATAGTTCTTTATTCCACACTATTTATTTATTATTTTACGAAATATTTTCGATACACAACACTTGAGAAGCCGAATACGAATAAAGCAAATTAACAAGAATACGAACGATAGCAAAAAGAAATGTCAAAAAATATCTTGAAAACGAAAATCGTGCATTTTTTGCTACCCCGCTTGCTTCTCTACCCCGTTTGCCAACAAACAATAATTGCAGGCAACGTTGCAGGCAACAAATTGCTCCGTTTAAATGGCCTCTAACACTAATGCGAATAACAACAACTAGAGCCGTTACAGTAGAAATAGTGGTGTAACTCTGAACTTGTTGCAAAATAACTAGCTGTGTATAAAACAAAAACTGGCAATCGGTGCCTAAAAACCCAATCGACTTTTTGACTTTGGAAATGTTCACATATCATAATCGGATGTGCGGTTGACCGAAAGATGATAGAACATTTAGGTTTATTAAACAAAATTTTTTAATTTTGCTTGTAATGTTTTTTAACTGAGCACGAACTTTTTTTTGACAAATTAGTAAGTTAGGTACACTCAAAAGAAATTATTCATCATATTTATAAAAACCCTGATAAATATGATGAAAGCTTCATTGTTTTTCGTCCAATTAAACTAAGAATGTTTCACAAATATATATGAAAAATTTCATCATATTTATGAAAACTTCATAACTATAACACTATTTCATAGATTTTCGTCCAATGAAACCGTTTCATGAATATGATGAAACTCTTTTCCCTGAGTGTATAGTTATATGCAGAGCAGCGACTTTCATTCAAATGCATGTTTGTATTCAGTAACCCAAAATCAAGTTTGACCAAATACTTTTCCGAATCAAAGACTTTGCAACAAAATGGCATCAATTTATTATTGCATATTTTGCATTAATTGCATATTTTGAAATTTTTTATTGCATATTTTCACTTTAATTGGATGTTTTTGCATATTTTGAAAAAATTGGAATTAAGATTTAATGAAAAATAAACAAAAGAGAGCATTTGTAACCCTTAACAAGGCATCTACTTGTCATTTAATTGGCATTTATATTGGATTTAAATTTTAAACCAACGGTCTCCAGTAATACACAGATTTTAAAAAATTTAAGTGTATATTTTATTGATTTTTAGTGCATATTTTTGGATTTATATTTTAAACTTGTACTATTTATGACCCAAAAGGTTATGAACATTTTTTTTTTCAGAATTTTGGCAGGGGAGTACGGGGTAGCTGAAACGAATTTTTTTTTGAACCATAACATTTTTTATATTTTTTGCTCTTGTGGTTTGATTTTACAAAACTGGATAAATCATTACTCAGGAGTAAAAGCCTATTCTGCGTAAAAATTATAAGTTTAAAAGTCACTTTTATGACCTTAAAATAACAAATTCAGAATTATGGAAGTTATAACATCAGAAATAGGAATTGGCGTGAAATAAAATCTGGTAAAAGGCATTCAAAATACCTTTCATTCACTTCAAACTAAAACTGCAGTTTTCTTTTCCTATTTCACATGAAATTTTAGCAATAAATACACTTAGAATACTATGTAGGTAAAGATCACTGCAAATGTAGTTAAAAACAAATGAAATTTCACTTAAAGAAAGGACGACTTACATTTCAGTAAATTCAACTAACATTGTCATTTGTTTTTTAATTTTTAATGTTC
This sequence comes from Delia radicum, assembly GCA_021234595.1. NCBI lineage: Eukaryota > Metazoa > Arthropoda > Insecta > Diptera > Anthomyiidae > Delia > Delia radicum. Next base: position 9,598,631 of record CM037852.1, read on the forward strand.
AAAAAAATGATTAACAATTGTAGTAAAAATGAACCACATGTTAGTAAAAAATAAACAAAAATTTTTTGTATTTTTTAAATAACAAAAAAAACTGTAAAAAATTAATGTAAAATCATAAAGCAGTTATTTGATGTGGTTTGTTTTTTTTAAATGAACTACAAGGTTAGTAAAAAATTTAATTTGTTCTACAAATGATTGACATTTATATTAATAATAAAGAAACTGTATTACAAACCCAAACAACTACATATTTTTAATGCAGAAGTTCCCTGAGTGTATGTACATTTTATGATAATGGAATTAAAAATAGAACTATCTAACAAATTTTAAGTCCATACATTGACTACGGGTAAAGTAGTTTGAATTTGGAAAATTCTGAGTTTTTACAGATAAGGCCATTAAAAAATGTCCATTAAACTAATAGTTTAAGCCCCGAATAATTTTGTTCAGTAGCCTCGAACTCTTGAGTAGTGATTTAACCGGTTTTGTAAAAACACAGAAGAACAAATAAACATTTTTATGTTTCATAATGTAATTTTTTGGTTAAAATGCTGCTCATTGTTCCGGTAGCCCTTTAAAACATCTGAAAATTTTCTTAAAAATCTTTTTGGCAATAAAAAGGTTTTTGGTACAACGCTCTAATGTACATCTTGGTTAAGATTTTTTGTCCTACATTTCTTTCATTAAGTAATTGGGCCTTAAAGTTTTATGTTCATATAGAAAAAATATTTATTTTTTATAAAATTTAATAATATCGATCTTTTAAATGGTTGGAATCTATTCAATTTTTTTTTTTGTTAATTTATTCAATAATATCGATGCTTCCGTAATACCGATGCCGAGTAAAATACCGTTACCGTTACTAAAACCTAAACATACAATAAACCTTTACTAAACCCGTTAATCAATTCGGTTGCCAACCTTGCTTAATGTGCTTTCAGAGAAAACTCTTAAATTGACCCCCCCAAAACGTCGGCTGGATTCGCCACTGCATTTGAACCTGTATGGTGTTATGTTGTCTTCGGTAAGTTCTCCGTCATCTCCATGCAAGCACATGTTAAAGTTATAGGTTACTTTCATAGGTTACTACCACCAAGTTCCAGCCACGTCACATGATCTTTGACTGGTTCATTTAATAAAATAACCCCCGATTAAAAAATCTAGCAAAGAATATAACAAATATTTCTAACATAACACTTTCTTAAATCGAATTTCCATGCCAAATCTTTTATATGGAATCTTATATGTTTGTGTTTTACTTACTGCATTGAACTAAAACGATGTAAACCACTTTCCAAGGCTCCACCATGTCCACTTGGTGATAATTCAATCATTGATATACGGTGGAATTTTTTATCAGCAGTGGATTTTCTCGATTTTATAGAAAATTTATCTTTTGTATTAGAAGAACTACCACTGAATTTATTTTCTAACTACTTAATAACAAATTCACTTTGTCATCATCATGATGCTCTTCTTCTTCTTTAACTTCCATATCGCCGATATAATTATTAAAAATATAATTTTGAAAAGAATTTATATCGTTTTCATTGCGTGGTTGAAAAACACTTTTAGCACTATCTACTAAACTTGTCAAACTATCCATTTTGACAGAAGAAACAACAAAAGCAATATTCCTGTATTAAACGAAATGTCAAAACTTAAGGAAAATAAATGTAATTAAAAAAGTAACCGGTATTTTTTTATTTTGTTATGTTTATGTTTTAGAAACTAGAATAATTTGAAATTTGTTTTCATGTTTTGTATGTTGTTTTATTTTCTCATATTTTTGTTTTTTATTTTTTAATTTTTTTTATTTAATAACAGTACCGTTTATAATGCTTGTTACTCGTCAACTAAACTCAAACTTTGTTCGTGTTTTTTTTATTTAAGTTTGTCGCTCGTTAAGTTCTCATTTATTTTTCCAAGTTTTTGTTGTTGTTTTCACAAACAATGGTTTCCAGTGCATTATTGTACTGTGAGTAAATTTAGGTTTTTATCAGTCAGTTATCACACATAATAATACCAAAACATTTTGGTAGGAATATTAAATACATAAGGAGAAAAAACAACAAGATTTAACTTGGTGAGAATCTTAGAACGAAGCCGAGCGACTAACAGACGCCGCCGACTTGTTTGAGGGTACGATAGCCGCCTCCTACATATAGGGCTAGTTTCGGCTACAAAATGTTAGCTGACTGAATCAGCTTAGGCGTTTGGCCCCACATACTTTATTTATAAAAATTTTAAAAGTTAAACAAATAAACCACAAGAAAATTTTGCATATGAAAAAAAATGTTTTAATTATTAAACCATTTGAAATGAGGGATGGCAGGCAATACCGCTAAAATATCGTTATCGATTCAAAACCATTTCAACTGACTATCGTTATCCCTAAAATACCATTACCGATATAAATGAAATACCGTTATCGGTTATAACTAAAATACCAATATCCTTAAAATACCGTTGCCGAAATAATTGAAATAGCGTTATCATTAAAATCCCGTTACCAAAATACTCTGACAAAATCAGAAAAAATAATTTCTGTAAAAAGATAATTTCTGTAAATAGATAATTTCTGTAAAAGATTGATCATAAACTAGCTAGTCATTATAATTCGGGCATAATGGGGCTAAAATGATCGATGTTCATTGACATTACCTGAATAACTAAAATAACCTTATCCTTAGAATACCGTTACCGACTAAACTGAAAAACCGATATCCCTAAAATAACGTTACCGAAAAAATGAAAGCTAAAAAACCGCTAAAGAAATAACTGAAATATCGTTACCCCTTAAATAACGTTACCGAAATCAACGAAATTAGAGTTTGGTTAAAAAAATTCTGCTGAATATAAAACGTAACCTTTTTTTGTTGCAAAATAAAGCAATGTATTAATTTAATTATTTTTTAGAGCTGATCGGCTATATCCGGCTATCAGCCACCGACGACGGTTTTTACCATTATTCGCAGCAGCCGACAATTTCGTGTCGGCTTCGTTCTCTGGTGAGCAGCAACAAAATATAAAACTATAAAAATGTAACCCTTTAACCCTAGAAAGTCATTCTTATTTTTGTTGTGTAAAGATCATACGTCTTGCGTTGTCGATTCAACGAAGAATGACCTTCCTGGGTTAAGGCCCGATTGCTGAATGTCCAGTTAAAATTTAACAAACAGTTTAATTGAAAATTTGTATGGAAAACAACAACAAATGTGTCAGTTTAAGTCACAGTAGTAGCTAACGGAACATTGTGGAAATGAGGCTAAGGCCCGATTACTGAATGTAAAGTTAAAATTTAACAAACAGTTAAATGCAAAAGTTATATGGGAAACAACAACAAATGCGTCAATTAAAGTACCAGTTAGTAGCTAAGGGGACATTGTGTAAATGTGTTAAATATTTATGTCAAAGTATTAAAAGTGGATCAATTTATTTTATACTTTAAAATGTATAATTTTAAAAAATTTTCAAATCTTTTTTTTAATATTTAGTTGAGGACTAATATCTAGTGTCCGACCGAACAGTTCGACCAGAAAATGCATTTGTTCGGTATTCGAAATTTTGAAGCATAATGGACAAAATTTGCAAATAGAAAAATTTGTATTGGACTAATATAAATAAAATTAATGGAAAAGTCCGCAGTTTAGCAATGAAATCACTATTCGGAAGTTTTTTACTTTTTTTATATAAAATTGCATTAAATGAGCTTAACAAAAATGTTTCCAATATCAAAATTAGTTCATAATGTTTTCGACCTAGTATCGTTTTTGGGACGAACTGTTCGGCCGGACTCAACTAATATCTATGAATATTAGGGTGTTTAACCGTTTCTCTATTCTGGGGATAAAGCGGTATATGAATGCTTATGTTCCAAAATATTCTAAAGAATTTGTCAGACATAATTTTTATTTTTAATAAAAATTATATCAAACTTGTATAAAAATAAAAGACAAAGTATGGTCTTGTTTACTACTTCCCCTGTACATTTTGTTTTTAAAAAACAAATTTACAAATCAAAAGAAACAAAAACGTGTATTAAATATTTATCAAAGGTAGACGACATACACACAAAAAAACAAGTTTTGAATTTATTTTTTGATCAATGGTGATAATCTTTAACTTCGAGCTCATATATTAGTTCTCATATAGTGAGTAAATTAGTTTATATGAATGTTTGATGTTTGGCATGGAATTGTTACCTCATTCAAAACGTGTTCTGATGATGGGAACCTAGAAAATTCCCGAAATAGATCTATCAACACATTCCTGAAAGGGTCGAAGAATAAATTTGAAAACAAAAACTCTACAGATTATTTGTTAGGACAATTGGTGGTACGAGTTATAAATATTTTAAATTCATTTCAAATAGATTAAATAGATATTAATTCTTATTAGGTTTATTACTTTATTAAGCTAAATAATTTAGAGTCAGTTTTTTAAATCTGAATATTTATTTATTCTAATACATTAAAATAGATAATGTAAATAATGTAATTTTTAAAGTTTAAATTTGTTTAATAAAAATTAAAATTTTTTTTTAAACAAAAACAAAATGCAAAAAATAAACTAAAAGTTATTTCAAACAAAAAAAAAAAATGCATAATTTCTGCAAAGCAAAAATCGAAAAAAATTTGCATAGTCCCTACGCTTCAATAGCAAAAAAAAAAAGAAAACTAATTTCTGTGTGAATTTGTTCAGTATATATAAATCTGCTAACTAAATGAGAATTTCATGCCGGTTCAATATTATAAAAAATAATTGATATGGCAACAACAACTTCTTTTTTTTTGGTTTTTGGTAAGGTATACTATATTGATCACTTTTTAATCAAATGACATAGTACTGAATTGAAAAATAATTCAATTAAAAAGCTATCAATTTCTAATTAAATTAAAGTTATTGATTCGGTGGTTTTCGTGCTTGAAATGGGTTTTTATTTTTTTTGTGTGTACCTTAAATTTAACAAAAATAATATGTAAAACAAATATCTGTTAATAAGCTGACCGCATGGGTATTTACGTACGGGCCTTAAATTAACAAGAAAAAAATTATCAATCTAAAATATCTAATTAAAGATTTGATTTGTTTCTAAACAAATATTTAATTGAATCAATTAATATTTTAATTGACTCTTAAATATATTTTATTTTAGACATAATTGTCAAATTATATTTTCATACACTGTACCGCATGGGTATTTACGTACGGGACTTAAATTAACAAGAAAAAATTATCAATCTAAAATATCTAATTAAAGAATTGATTTGTTTCTAAACAAATATTTAATTGAATAAATTAATATTTTAATTGACTCTTAAATATATAAACACATATTTTATTTTAGACATAATTGTCAAATTATTTTTTCATACATTGTATGCTTAAATAAAAAAATTTCCGTATAAAATACCAAATGCATTTGAAGTATGCAAAAAACAAAAAAAACACACACACACAAACAGACGCATCCTTAACAAAAACACATATCCCAATGTATCGTTCACACACTTTTGTTTGTGAGTATTATATTTTTTTTTGTAGAAGTTACTTATACCTTTTTTTAATTTTTATTTTTCCATAAAAGTTTTAATTGATATTATCATTGCCGTGATAGGTGCAAAATTAATTAAAATATTAATTGATTCAATAAATTTTTTAATTGAAAACCCTTTTTGTAGTTTTTTCTGTATATATTCTCTGCAATTAACACAAAATTATAATTATTTACATTGAAAAATACGCATTCAAAAAAAAACACTAAAAACTGTTTTTCTTAATCCCAGTTTGCACATAAAACTTGGATCCTCTTTATATGCTCGTCGGTCAAATATAAAATAAATATTAAATTGATATTTTACGAAAAACTATGAAAAATGCAATAAACGCAAAACAAGTAAAAATATGCACTTAAATATGCACTTGAATTTGTATTTAAAGCTAAAATATGCATTTATATAAAATTATGCAAAAATATGCACTAACAAATCGATGTCTTTTAACGAGAATTCCTTGAATCGCAACGACATTTTGTTTGCCCTGTTCTCCGAACTTAAGGAAAAAACCATGATTTTCATGAACTTCCGATCCCTGTAAATGACATATCTTATTTTTGAAGTTACATTTATTTCACAAAATTATTCACCGAAAAATGCTACTCTTATGACTCACAATTTATTAAATATTTTATGGTTATTATTATTCTTTAACTGCAGGACTACACTTAAAATGATTACAAAAATCTATTAACAAATATATTTTGTCATGCGCAATTTACCATTCTATTATTTGCAGATATTGATAAATAATTAAAATTGTTTTGTTTTAATTGTCAGACTAAAAAAGTTTTAAAGTTTAATACTATAAGCATAAGTTTAACTGAGTTTTATTGATATTTTGTTTTAAAATAAAAATCATATGAAAAATCATTTATAATAAAAATCAATAATGTGGAAGTATAAGGAAAAAAAAATTTAACACATGTTTAGAATGCCCTACATTTTAAAAATAAGTAATCTTAAGTAATAAGGCCCTTACGTTGGGCGCCAAAGTTAAAATAAAAAATTATCGAAAATATTAAATATTACTAAAAAAAAACACGATACAAAAAAAATTATATCATTAATTCCAGGCAACTGCATTAAAAAATTGATATTTTTTGACCTCGCGTCATACGATTGTTTTATGTTGTGATCAGTATGACTCTATGGAACAATATTGACAATCCCATAGTTTGTTAAGAAGATGACCTATTTCAAAAATTCAAAAAGTATCTGAAAGTTGCAGTTGTATAGTTTTACGATATGTTATCAAAAAATAACCACTACGTTCTAAAACTGCATTTTTACATTTTTGGAAATCCATAATTTTTTATAAAAAACAAAAGTTCTACTTTCATAGGACAAGACTATTTTTAATGATTTTTTTTAAGGGCTTACTACATTTTCCACATAGAAATCCAAAGATTTAAGTTCTTTTAAGGATTTCAATTTATTTCGTACAAAATATGAAAAAATATGACAGAATAACACTTTGAACAGCTATATTTCAAACATTTTTTTATTGGCGCATTACAATAATTTAAAAAGAGCTTGAAAGGTATTATTGTCTTCTAAAATAATAAATATTAAATAAGTACTTATTGATAATAATGCAAAAGTAATTACTTGTAATGCATTTTTTTATTCTGTTCCCCCATTCGATTTGAAAACTGTTTGTATTTTTGTAAAACATATAATTTTAATAACTAGGGCCCGGCACTTTATGTAAATACACGTTTGTTGTCATTAGCTAAAGAACAATGGTAACCAAATATCTTTGCGAATCAACAAATGGCAGCGATTTATTAACGCATATTTTTACTTATTTTGCTATAAATGCATATTTTGGCATTTTTTTTTTCATATAAATGCATATTTTTTTGAATATTTTACAGTAAAATGCATGTTTTTAAGAAAAACAATATCCTAATAAAGAAATATAGAGTATGGCCTCGAACTTGAATAATTTTCATTAAAATTTTTTGATATTTCATATAAATAAATTTTACTCAATTTATAAATAAACTATTATTTAAATTTATACATATGATTTTTTTTATCACGAAAAGAAAAAGAACAGAAGAATACAATTTCTAGCATCCTGACAATGTTTATTCGTATTTTTAAATTTTTATTTTTAAATTTTTTATTGTTTTAAAAAATAATTACTATTATTGGGTAAATAATATTGATAGCGTTAACAAAAATCAATAATAAATGCATATTTTTAAATTTAAAGTACATATTTTACGATATGAAATACATATTTAATGTACATAAAACTCGAATATAAATACATTAACTTCCGAGCCCTAGTGATAACGATATTTTTTTTGGGATGCGCTGTTTGATTTTGCTCGACAAAGCTTTTGTGGAGGATAAATAATAAGCTTTTTTAAAAAAAAAAATCGTTAAAATTAGTTAACTCGCATTCCGCGAACTCATCAAAATCTTATTTAGTACTAGAATTGTGCGTAATAATTCACAGTTCATTTCGTTCATTTACATTTATGGAATTAGTTCGTTCTTTTAGCTATGTTTGTTCGACAAGTTTTTTTTTCAATTATTCATATTTGTAGATGATTTTTTAACATTAAATATTAAAGAAGACAATAAAAACTTTTAATTGTTAAATTATTAAAATGCGATACTAACTGTCAGAGCTGTTCAATGTCTAAATGTATTTTCATATTTTGTATCAAAAAAAATAAAAATTCCTCAAAACATAAAAATGTTTGGTTTTTATATGAAAAAATTTAGTAAGCTTTTTTAAAAAAATCCTAAAAAAATAGTTAACTTCCTCCTTGTCCCAAAAAAAATCTAAACTTAATTTTATATCAAAAATTCTGTATTTTGCAAAAATGTAAACCTTTTTAAAATCGAAGGAGTGGAAAAAAAGTCAAAATGCATTCAAAAATTGTATTAACAGTACAACAGAGAAATAAGCCGATCGGCGCAAAATCGGCTGCGCGCCGCCTCCGATTTTTTTCAATTTTCAGCCGCCGCCGTTTTAATCGGCTCGCATCGGCTAAAATGTGAGCCGGCTAAAGCGGCAGCCGCCGAATTTTTATTTGCGCCGCCAATTTTGTAGTATTTTGATATATAGCTATCCAAATTTTTAATCCTAAAAAATAACTTTAACCTTTTGAAAATAAAAATCACGTTGCATATAATTATAAGGTGCATTACCTTTCATATGATGCCTTAGTTATGCATATACCTCAAATACTTCTAACGATGCATGCATAATGTAATTGAAAATTCGCAGATTTTTCTGAAAATCTTTGATTTTTAAGAGATTACATTTCGGGAGCTAGAATGGATCAAACTCTTAATCTTTGTAAGAGTATTTGTTTTGTAAAAGGTAACGTTCATACCAATTGTCGTTAAATTTGGTAAAAGTTCTGAAAACCCATTGGTTGCTTTGACATGCATTAAATGAAGGTCTTACTGTAAAAACTTGATAAAAACCACATTTATTGTTTTGTGGATTTTCGCTGTATTCTAGACATGGATTGATTAATATTTAATGGAAGTCTTGCTTAAACACTTATTGCAAGTACCGAGAGTATAATAGTCCTGCAAAAATTATATTTTTTGCATCTTTTTAAAATGCAAAAACAAACTTAAAATAAAATGTGGCTTATCAAGTTTTTACAATAAGCCTTTCAAATGTATTATATCAATTTAAAAAGTTTTTAAAATTTCAAAAAATATAAACGGGATTCTGTATGTTGCAAAGCTGTAAACTTTTTTAAAATCGAAGAGGGAGGAAGTGCAAAATACATTCAAAAATTGCATTTGGAGTGCAAATTTATTTTTAAACAGAATCGGATGTTTCTAGATTACAGATCGTAAAAGTAGACAACTGTAGATTTCAGTTGCATATTTGAAAAATATGGGATTTTTACTAAAAAAAAAAAACAACAATTTCGTTTTTTGGGTCCCGAGGTTTATCTATTATTAATGAATTATTATTATTATTATACATGTACTAAATTATATTATAAGTGAAATCAATATAAAATTTTTGTTAACATTTGACAAATTTTATTGTTAAAACAACAATTATGTTATTCAAATTGATGTAAATTTTTGTAAAAAGCTGTAGAAAATAATTTGGCGTCTTTTAGTCTAGTGGCGTCATTAATAACACGCGTTGGAAAAGTTAAAAAATTATGTTAAATGGGTTTTTACAAAGTAATTGTGAGTGATTAAATAAACTCAGTGAATTATAGTGGGTAGTTAAGTGTGTGCATTTTAATTATTTTTAAATAAATTTATGTAATTTAATACTGTTTTATGTAAATTTTAAACTTTTATTATTGTCATTACTTTATTTTTTTATATATAAGTGATCATCTGTAATAGTGAATAAAACTATTTATAAAAATATAAAAATTTTTATTAATTGTTAATTTAAATATTAAATAAATTAAAGTGTCTTGTAAATGTAATGTTTCATGTGTTTCTAAAAATTGGGGTTTTGGGTACGTACCACGTTATAATTTTTAATTTTATTATTTTTTATATATCTTATCAAATTATTATTTTTTAATATACTATCTAAAAACGTATATTATAAAAAATTTAAATTAATAAAATATAAAAGATAAAGAAATATAAAACTAATAATAAATCGACAAAATACGAATAGATCAAAAAAAAGCGTATTGTTAAATTGAATTAAGAGCATTGTTAAAACAACAAAATAATTATTCAATTTGATTAAATAAATGTGTTGGAATAACTAATTTCTGTTAATACATTAGACGATATTTCGTCAAAATAACAATCAACAAATAGTTAAACATCAAAAAATACATTTACGAAACAATTTGTTAAAATGACGGACAGGTTTTTTACAGTTATATCAGTTTTTTGTTTTTATATACATCGAGATTATTTTTATGTTATTTTCAATTTATAACGAGCTTTTAACCTCCGCATATTAACAAAAATAAAGCAAATCAAACATATTAGCTAGGTTGATACTAGTATTTCGATCTGGCTAAAGATCTCATCAGAACCCGAAGTTTTAGAAAAGAACTTTAACAAAAAAAAAAAAAAAAGATTTTGTTGGTGGTATATCAATATCAATTTAACATCTGATTTAGTTGATTTCACAGCTGTTTTTGGTTCAGTGTAGGGCATCATAAAGTCGATCTTCAAAATTATTTTAATTTTTCTTAGAATTTTTGAAATCATTTTTTTTTTGTGATAATTTTGGTGGAACACCTGTGTTTTATCACATACAACTTAATATGTATACTATAAATGATAAGAATCCAACATATTAAGAGAACCCTTATAAATTGTATATGGTTCAAATATTATCTTTCGCAAAATAAAATTATGATAAGATTTTTGCTACTAAATATAGGAAAATTAGCAGGTGTGCAAAGCTCGACGTATATTTGTTCGATCTATAAGAATTGTACACTCAAAAAAATAAGTTAGTACAAAAGTTAGTAAAACGTCTTGTAAATCAGGTATACTATTTTTTAGCAAAACTTTTTGCTAAAATCGTGTTTTCAGCTAAAATTTTTGTTATACTTATTCAGCACTTAACTGTTTTATACTAATGCTTTACTAATATACTAATGTTTTACTAATTAATTTTGCTAAAAAAAAATTGTGCTGATAAGCACATTAATAGTGTGGACGACAACCAGATTGAAAGATATACGCAGAATGAAGCAGATGTCGCGGCATGTCAAGATGTAGTAGAGAAGAGGAAAATGATACTAAAAAGTACAACTCTAATAAGACATATAAAAAAATCAACCATGGAAGACTTTTGTATCTGTTTTTCATAAATAAAACAAAATTGAGGATTAAAACAACTTAAATTTTGCGTTGTCACCGGCTTGTGAAAATAATTGTCTTTTAATTAAATAAAAGACAAAATAAAATATTTAAATTTAATATGTATTTCTAAACTAAAAAATGTTTATAGATTAATAATCTAGTGTGGTCAAATTGCAAACAAACATATACAGAGATGTAGACAGAGTAAAGCGAAAGACAAAGACACACATCTTAGGTAGATTTTTATTGTTCCTTTTTCTTATTGCAAAAAAGGGTTGTTTTTTTCGTTTGTTTATTTTTTCGTTTCGTTTCTATAATTATCTTCGGCAGTTGCGTCCTTTAAAAGAAAACATCATTTAGACAACCATTGATGTAAGTAGTTGAAAGAAAATTTTTGTTATGTTATATATATTTATTTCTATATATTTTCAGATATTAAATTAATTCATATCGTCAATGTGGGAAAATGAAAATTTTTATATTTCGTAATTATTGTAAATTATTTCTAAAAGAATCACAAAAATATGTTTTATGATTTTCAGCAAATAAATTAACTAAATTACAATTTTCTACAAATTTTTTGCGTTTTTTTTAGTCTACTAAAATTCAGCAAAAAATGTATTAATTTTTAGCAAGACATTTTTATTTCTAATCCACTAAGTGTTAGCAAAACTTTTGCTGAATCTACTAATTTTGTTGCTAAAAATCAGCTCGCTGATTTTCAGCAAAAGATTTTGCTGACATTAGCAATTTTTTTGCAAGCACCCTCCTGACTAAAATTTTGCTGACTCAGCAAAATTTTTTGCTGACTTTACAAACTTTTTTTTTGAGTGTAGGTTTTATACACAAATACTTGTTTAGGGTTTTAAAGCACCCAGTAGCAAAAAGTAGTAGTCCGATTGCAATGAAATTTGGAACACGCACAAGTGACGTAATATCGAGCTTCAGTTTTTGTATATCTTTTTTTGCCCCTTCTAAATTTGCCACATTTTTAAGGCAAATATATACTCCAACATATACCTAATTTTATAGTTATTCAGGTAATGTTAATGCACACCGATATTTTTAGCCCCATTATGCCCGAGTTTTAATGACTGTTTAGGTTATGATAAAACTTTGGGGAAATATATCTATTTACAGCAATTTTTTTCCAGATCTTGTTAGTTTATTTCGGTAACGGTATTTTAAGGATAACGCTGTTTTAATTACTTCGGTAACTGTATTATAGCGATAACGGTATTTTAGTTATTTCGGTAACGTTATTTGAAGGTTATTGATATTAATAGTGAAAGTAAATTATCTAATAGTCAAAGTAAATTATCATATAAAAAAAAATTATCAGCCCGATTATGAATATTCCCTCGGATTTTTTCCTCCGCGGATTTTATTTTCTCGAGAAAAAAATCCTCCTATTCTAAACAGGAGGGGAAAAGAATAATAAGGGAGAGAGAATTGAATAATATTAATCGAATAATTGAATAATTCATACAAATGCTATCACAATTCTCCCTATTATTGACTTTCATAATACCTCCTTTTTTCCGGGGGAAGAGTTTCCCATTTTCGAAATTCGTTTAGAATAAGGGATAAGGGAAAAAATCCCCCGTCAGATTTTATTAAGAATAGGGGAACAAGGAATAGGGAAAAAATTCTCACGGAATTGTTATTGAGAATTGGGCTGTATAATTTTTCTATTAATTTAGAGAAAAATTTGTCATGGTCTCAAACCGAACGAATAAAATCTCACACGGTTATTGATATTTTAAATATATCGGTAACGATATTTTACGGATAACGGTATTTTAATTATTTAAGTAACGGCATTTTAGGGACAACGGTAGTCAGTTGAAATGGCTTTGAATCGATAACGGTATTTTAGCGGTATGGCCTGCCATCCCTGTTTGAAACATTCCCAACCTGGACTATTTTACACTAGTTCACAACTGGTTCAAAATTACTGTTTTGAGAACTAGTTTGTTTTTCGGAAATATTTCAACCATTTTCTACTGGGCATAAATCAATATATTGATTATAAAAAAAAAATACAAAGTAATTTTTATTTGTTTTCCCATTATTATTTACAATGAATATTTATAATTGTTTTTGCAATAGACCTATACATTTTTTTTTAATTTTCTTTCAATTTCTAATATTAATTATTTACACGCGTGTGTAATGATTGATTTTTTTTTACATATCAACAATTTGTAATACTGAAAATGTTGACTCGATATAACGAAAACTTGGTACAAAATATGTAAAAATTATCAAAAATAGAAAAAATTTAAATAAAAAAGAATTTTTTGTTGGAGACCCAACAAAAAATTGCAGTTTTATTTTAAATTTTTAAAAAACTCAGCATTTTGAAAAATGTTAAAATGTGCAGTCGATTCAGTACAGAAAGTCGTTGCGATATAACGAATATTTCGATATAACGAATGGGCCTGACAATAGCATTCGTTATACCTGGCTTTGGCTGTTGTTCTAAGCGAAATATGCATAAAATAAAGTATAACCCAAAAACCTAAAACTACAACTTGAAAAGAATTTTAATGTTTCACCACATTTACACAGCAAACTAATAAATGTAACCGATTACAGTTTAAAATCTACTTCTTATCAAGATTGGAAACTGCTCGATTAAACACTTAATCCTGTTTTTACTAGAATAACTTTTCTGTGTGCATGTCTTATAAATTTTAATATATTTTTAGAAACATATCAGCAGATGTCGCTGTTTTATTAAAAAAAATGTAATCTTTTTTTTTCTTTACTACTGTGTCAGTGTTTATATTTTTTAACAAAATATTAATAAATAATGAAGATTTTTTTTAGCATCAAATCGTTTTTATGGATATTTATTAAGTCATCACGTGCATAATTTTATTATGACAAATAAAACACTTAAATAATGGTATTTTTTCATTTTATATACAAATAATGATATCACACACAGTAAACTTTGTAGAGAATTGAAGAAAATGATTAATTAAATTTAGAGAAGCGTCAAAAAACGTGTTCCGTATTTTAAAATGAGACGTTTTTCAAAGTTTAAAGTTAGGGGGAAGAATTTTAAAATATAATTTTTTTTTTTTTTGATTTAAGGTTAATTTAAATGATTAAATTGATTTAGTGCGCCCCGGTAGGCTAGTTGGTAGCGTGCTGGCTTATAAGTGCGGGGGTCGTGGGTTCGATTCGCTACAACGCGCCGAAGGTCATAGTAGCTAGTGCTCGGTTAGGGTAATAGTATATAATTTGTAATTATATGATTATTAATTAATAAAAAAAAAAAAAAAAAAAATTGATTTAACTATGATATTTTTTCTCTGTGTAATCCTTCTATACAAATTATTATGAAATTTAATGAAAAAGGTGATTTTTTTTTTAAGTTGTAGCAATATAATATTAGTTTTTGAGTAAAACCTACACAGAAAAAATTATTGTCAATAAAATTTCATTTAAACTATTGTTTGATTTCAAACTCAATTTCAATTAAAAGTTAAATAATATCAATTAAATTTTAAATTGAAAATTAATTTATTGCACACAAAATTTGCAATTTTTATAACCTATAAGACAACAAATTGCCAAAATTGTGATATCTTTTAAATTTCAACCATTATTTCAAATTTTAGCAATTTTTTTTAATGTTAGCGATTTTTTAAAATTTTATTTTGCCAATTTTTGAAGATTTTCCCCCCAAGAATGAATGAAACAACAAGATACACAAAATGTCTTCTATTCTTATTTTACTTATTAAATTTCGTACACCGAGATACGTTAACGCTTGGCTAATTCACCCTTAAGTCTGTGTTTTAATATTAATTGAGATAAAAAAATCTCTAAATTAGCCACACTTTTTATAGCAACGCTGTTATGACCATAGTTGCTTTTTAGAAATAAAAATAATTGAAAATTTATGTTGTTTATATTCAAAACGTAATTTAACGATTTTTTTTCCAATATATTAGGAGGTGGTTTTATTTAACAACAAATTTTGATGTTTTTATTTTCAAATAAATTTGAATTAAAAAATAATGTTTACCATAAACATGATTTTGTTTACTTAATTTAGTTGTTTTAATTTCGAAACAGGTGTTTCGAATAAATCTTTATTACCGCGAAACTTGCGCCAGTTTTATTTTATTTGAAAATGTATTTCAATAAAAAGAACTGTATAAGTAAAGTACCGCCTTGTTTATAATATGTACTATCAAATAAGTTTGAATAGAAAATTTTGCCGAATAAAACACAAAAATATATATCAAATAGAGCAAAAATAAAATAAGCTTGCAAATAAAGAAAATTTTGCTCAAAATTAATAAATTTAAATATGGGCGTCCTTAAGTCGAAATATAGCTTTCGAAAAATTTTTGTGGAAATTTTACAAAAGATAAGTTAATTGTGGTTGGGTCTTAAGAAATATGAGTAAATATATAATTTTTTTGATTTAAATTTTTTAAAAACTTACCTTGCACTTGAATATTCAGTAGACGTTG
Organism: Delia radicum; assembly: GCA_021234595.1. Classification (NCBI taxonomy): domain Eukaryota; kingdom Metazoa; phylum Arthropoda; class Insecta; order Diptera; family Anthomyiidae; genus Delia; species Delia radicum. The sequence continues at coordinate 9,614,484 of CM037852.1, forward strand.
CACAACCTATCGACGTTGAGTGTAGTGATTCTGGGGTCGATAGTTGATGTTGTAAGACACGTTTCGATTTTTGTTCTGGTGGACTAGACGATGACGACGAAGATTTAAAATCGTTTTCTGAAGTATTTAAACACTGAACACTTTGACATTCAGTGTGTGTTTGCAATGGTGCCATGGGCGCAATAGAATCTGTGGGTAACTGAGCAAGTGTACTAACGCTGCTGGTTGATCTGGAAATGTACAAAAAATTTATACAAAAATTAAATTAATTGGAAATTTAACTATAAAAAATATATAAGATTGAGAGACAAATTTATTTTAGTTTTTAAATATAATGGCCTATTTTAAGTTTTTTTTTTCTAAACATATTCTGTTTCATTTATTTAAACAATGTTCTTTAAAAGTTTTCTTTTTAATTTTTTAATTTATTTTGACACATTTTTATTAATGATTTTTAGTTTCTTTTAGTCACGTATTGTTTTTTAACTAGAACAAAATTTAATTTTGTTTATAATCTTATTTCTATAGGTTTTTGTTTCTGACAAAATTTAAGGCAAATTTTAAACAAACGTAAAATATTGGCAATTTATTTTAAAATAATAGTTTATTTAAAACTAAAATTTATGGATTTTTAAACAAAATATAAAAGTAATAGACGGTCAAGGTTAAAATTTCTCTAAAAATTTAAAATATAAAGCCACAAAAAAAAAAGAAACGGTACAAATTAGAAAGTCTACAGAATTTTAAAATGTTTATTATATAGAAAACTAAAATATAATGCTAGATATATTACGAATGCTTATCATCATAATGTTTACAAATATATTTATATTTCTAAAAAATATAAATTTTAAAACTTTTTTTAATAAATAATATTTTGAAAATTGATAAAAAAAACTCAAACTTTAACCAAAGGTTTAAATCCTTATAATCCTTTCTGTAATTTAAAACTTTTCAAAAATATTTCCATAATTTGCTGAGAAATAACTCTTAGGGCGAGTTATTTTTCTATAAATAACCAGAGTTCAACTTTAACCACAGATGTTTCCATATAAATGTTACATTCATAAACTCAAAGAAAAAAGTCTGTGGAATCAGCAACATTTTTGCTGGGAGGATCCTTGCAGAAAAATTGCTAAAAAAAAAGTTGCCAAATATAGCAACATTTTTGCTGAAATTACTAATTTTACTGATAATAGAAATTTTTCTGCATGGATCCTCCCAGCAAAAATGTCGCTGACTTTACAGACTTTTTTTAAGTGTAACTATGGTTAAGCCCTACACTTTGGTTAATTTGAGATAAGTTAGCAGGTCTTAGAAAATAGTTAGTATTTTAAATAAGGTGGATTTAGTGCTTAATCGAGGCAAGTCGATTAAACCCAATATTAATGTTATACCCATATAAAGAAAATTTAATCAAGTAAATTAATCGAGCACTAAACAAGTCAATTAAACCATATTTTAAATTTTTGACTAGCAGTTAATCCAACATTTAATCTGGTTGTCGGCGTTGTGGTATAATGGTTAGCGCGTTGGACTGTTACACAGATGGTCCCGATTTCGATTCCCGGTGACGACAACATGAATTTAGAAAAATAATATGTATGTATTTTCTATCACTCATATGTATCCCAGCGCCCACCTTCGGTGTTCCCATAGCACGCACTTAACCCCACCGAAGTAAAATAATGAATCAGGGCTATGAAACAAAAAGCTTCAATAAATTCGCCAACTCTACATCAGGTGGCGAGCAACAACTGTTCTAAGACTTATCTACTCGCGCAATTACAGTGTTGCCATGTTTGAAGCCCTTCATCTTTCACCACCTTTCATCTCTCCACTATCCCCTTTCCAAAGAAAGCAACACATTAGTTAATAGGAAGAATTTCCTGAGTGTTGCTTCTCTTTAAAAAAAAAAAATATTACTAAACGACTCTGTATTCATACCACTAATTTTGTATGTTTTGTAACGACAATCGTCGGCAACACTAAAAAACATACATACATAGTCAGATAAAAATTAATGTTAAAACGATGCCGGAAAAATATTTTGAATTTGTCAACAACAGTTTTAATAACGCCGACATTTTCTTCTTATGCCGGATCACGATTGGCGTCATCTTAGTTTTTTGAACTGACAAACTTAATCTTTTCTCTGTCAAGTTTAATTGTTAACTGTCAAAAAATAAAAAAAAACAGATGTAAACGAGGAAGATTACAAAAGTAGATTAACTTTAATCGCTGTCTAAACTGGGTATTAATGACTTTGTGTTAAAAGCCCGTACAAATAGTTGAAAATTCTGCCACGACAACAGAAAATAGTACATGAATTTGCACCAGCAAAATTTTTAAATTATGTTGAGAAGCATAGTCGGCTAAATTAAAGTGAACTACATTTTCGAAGAACTAAATTTAAGTTGACTGTTGTAGTTGAATTAACTAATTTTATCGGGAGTATAGATGGTTAATAAAGACAACCTTACACTAAGAAATTTATCTTCACTTCAGTAATGAATTTCTTCATAGCTTTAATGAAAATTGTCACTGGAAGTCGTCCATTGAACCTTTTCATAAAATCATTAACGTCAATATTTATGAAATGTTTGTAGACTTAATGAAAATCTTCATAAAACTAATGAATCACTCTAACAATGAAGCGTTTAAAGAATTTATCAGTTTCTTAAAATTTTGGAATAATAAGAAGTTTCCCTGAAGTAATAAAACTCTCCATTAATGTCTTGAAAAATGCATTGGAAGTAAGCCAATGAACCGCTTTATATGGTTTATTAAACAATTTCATTGAAGTCAAAATTAAATAAAATGCTATATTGAAATAATAAAGCACTTTATAAAATATGTTGAACACTTGAGAATTAAATCTTAAAACTAAAGTTTGAAATGTATAATAATTAATGAAATTATTAAATTTTAGGAAAAAATAAAAAAATTAAGTCTTTGAAATAATTTTTATTAAATTTATCAAGGGATAATTTATGAAATCGAATGAATTTTTTTATGAAACTATTAAATTTTATGAAAAATTTCTTAATATTAATAAAATTTCTTGGATATAATGAAATTCTTCATTGAACCTACGAAAAAAATTATATGAAATTGTTTCACTAATATTATGAAGCATAATTCTTTCAGTGTATAGATGCGGAGTAAGGGGTTTTGGTCCATTTTGATCTATCTCGCTTGGTTTTAGAGTTATAGCTCATTTTATGACTATAAAATAAAAATTATAAGAAAATAATATCATGTACAATTGAGACTGACAGCGGAGACACATTAATATGAACATAGATAATTTAATTCCTTTATTCTGTTGACGTTCTCGCACATAAGTATAATATCAAAGTTAATATCTAATGTGAACACTATGTAAGAATCACGAAATACTAAATATTAGCTTGGAAAATTACTTAAAGTACATCTGAAATTTGTTCTTGTCGTAAAATGAGATATATCCCAGCAAAAAATAACCTGGATTTGATAAGCAGTAACTACATTTGTATGCTTCCAAAATAGCGCTTCACCGCCTTACATACTATAAAGCAAGTAGGGATGGCATTCTGTCGTGCTTCCCAGAATGCCTTCTTTGAAGCAGTGAATAATGCTTACAATGAAGCAATAAAGTATGCATACCATAAAGCACTGTTGTCAACATACAAAAAACGCTTCTTAGTGGCTAAGAAGGCATGAATTTATTGCTTCTAAAAGCACATAAAAAAAGCGCTTTAAAAGAGACATACCAAGTGGGACATCGCGAACAAAAGTCATGCCTTCTTTATTTGCTTTGAAAGCGCTTCGTTATCAAATAATGCCTTCTGGAAGCGCTTCTGGGTAAGAACTATTTTTTGCTGGGATGTATTTTAACTAGAGAAGAAAAATAGGCCATTTTCGTTTTTCCATTTTTACTCATATTTGCCTATTTTCCATTTTTTGATTTTTCATTTTTGGTCTTAAAACCAGCTTTTTCTTAAGATTTTTGAGTTTTAAAATTGCTTTTATTTTAAAAAGTAATTTGCTATTTGTAATTTTGCTATTTTTTGTCAGAAACACTTCGGATTTTAACATTTTTGTCTTCTCTGCTAATAATTTTAGATAAATAACTGATTTAACGATGACAACAGAAAAAATTACTTCAAGAGAATTGGAACCTGTTTAACAGACGAAATTTTGCTTCTCGACCCTTTACCGGATCATGCATCACCTTAAAAATTTTAAGGTGATTTTTCAAACATAATTGGCAGCACTGGTCTTATTTATTATTATTTTTTTTTGCATGTTTTTAGGCTTTAATTGTTAATAATTCTTTTTACCTTTATCAAAAAATGTTCTTATCAGGTAAAATAACTTAATGCTTTTCCCATATTGCTCAACGTTCCAAAAAAAAAAAAAAAATTAAACGGCTTTAATTAAAGTGTAATTACTATAAAATATATTTAACCTACTTTAAGGCTGGAAGAGAGAAAGATACCCCAACTAAACCAACTAAAAATATATTTACACTGCCCAAAAACTATTTAGTTTTGATTTTTTATACGTGCATTTTGTAATTGTCAAAAATTCTCTAAGAATTATAGTTCTCAAATCATTGTGATATATTGAAATCGATAGTTTACACTCGGCTTGCCTGCAAGTAGTGTTATGTGTTTTTATGTGAGCGGTGTGCTAAATGGTACAATAAAAATTAATTTAAAATAACACATAGCACTAATTGCAGGCTAGCCAAAGAGATAACGTATGCGGAAAAAAATTGCAACAAATTTTGCAACGCTGGAAAAAAGTCCTAAAGCTATTAATTTTTTACCGTTATATTTGAATAACCACATGGTTTCTCATGTTGCTTTGACAATTTTATTAATAAATTGACATTTAATTATTTTAAAATGTCGACAAAAGAAGAACGTCGAGAAACAATTTGTATTTTTTTCAATAATCATAATGGATGCATCATGGATGATGAGTCATATTTTACGCTAGATGGTAATGAATGGCAGGGAAGGCACTTTATCGAAGGAAAGAAACCTACTGATAACAAAATAAAATATTTGGAGCATACAAAGTTCCCTAAAAAAGTTTTACTATGGCTTGCAATTAGTCAGCAAGGGATGTCGAAAACAGTGTTTTTTGAATCTGGATTGGCCGTCAATTCTGAACGATATATTGAGCATTGTTTGCCAAAAGTAAAGGATTTCATACACACAGAGAAATAAAGTGCCAACCGAATTGAAAAGTGTAGTTTAAATGTAACAACTTATAATTTCACTTAGTACAACTATATTTACATTACATTTCTGAATATTTTGGGTGTTGCAACTAAAATTCGGTTGACTTAACCGAACTTTGTTGTGAAACCTAATGTGAAGTTGTGCCAACTGTCCTGAAATTCGTAATAACCAAATTTGAGCCATAGTAACTCAATTTCAGTTGGCAAATAGCTAAATTTGTTTCTGTGTGTAGAAAAGATGCACCGAGGCCTAAATGTGATCTTCTGGCCAGACTTAGCATCTAGCTATTACGCTCGAAAAAGCGTAGAAGCTATGGACACACTTCATATACCATATGCTTAGAAAGAGGAAAACCCACCAAATGTCCCTCAATGACGTCCAATCGAAGATTTTTGGGCTAATTTAAAGCGAAGAGTTTATGCTGGTGGCTTTAGACCGAAAAATACAAAAAATCTGATCGAAAAAATTAAAAAGGAACTCCTCAAAATGCCAACATCGATATTTTCAACAGCTATGGAAAAAGTTCCCCAAAACTGCCGCAAAGCGGATCGGATGGGACCAAATTTTTTTTTACATTAAATTAATAGTATGTATTGTTTTTTTTTTTAAGTGAAATAAAATTTACGTTAGTTTTAGAAAAAAAACTACAACATATTACATTTTGTTGCAATTTCATTCCGCATACGTTATTCTTTTTAAACAACCCCGTTTATCATCCAAAACTACAAAAAGTAAAGGGTCCGCCATCTAACGTTTTTTTCAACTAGTGCTTATTTCGTGAATGGTAACACTTAGCTCATGTCTGATTTGACAGATAATTAGTTTTATCCTTCCGCTGAACGAATATGGTCCGTATGTTCGTTATCTTGTGAAAAAAGTGAAAGAAACTGGCATCCTCATCGATAAACCAAAGCGTGACAAGCCAAAAACAGTGCGTACACCCGAGAATATTGCTGCTGTGGCAGAAAGTGTGCGTGAAGCACCATCCACATTAATTCACCGTCGTTCTCAACAATTGAACATTTCGGAGACATCATAGAGACGAATTTTGCATAAAGACCTTGGTATGACGCCATACAAAGTCCAATTGGTTCAGGAGTTCAAAAAACAAAAAGTTATTTGGCGGCCCCTTTATTTACTTTAATGTGTCATATGATGCCATTTATTCGGTGTTGGGACACTGACCCCTTAAAAAATATACAAAGCAATTAAATATATTTAACGCATGAGGAAATTATAATACATATACAAAGTTAAATTTCAGACAAGACTTTTAAAAAAATGCAATAACAAAAATTAGATTAAGGTCATCAAACTAATTGAGCAAATACAAATTATATGTTAGAGATTTGTTCAGAAAAATGTAGGTTTATGTGAAAATTTTGAAAGGTTTTAAAGAAAATTAAATGTTTAAAAATAAAAAAAAAATCAACTTAATTATAGGTATATTTTAAATTTTGTTATACTTTCACATAATTGTTACATTTTAGTTTTTTTTTTAGTTTCTTAACTTAAAAATGAAATATTTTAAATTAATTCAAATATATGCGAGGTTTTGTCGGTTTATTCCATACATGAGACTAATTAATTGAATGGACTAATTAATTGATGATTTCATTACAATTTCATTGATATCAATTGTAATGAAAGTATTTTCATTATCATTTTTTTATTTTAATGGTAATGAACTTCATTGATTTGATTTCATTGATTAATGGTAATGATTTTAAATTTCATTACCATTAGCAATTAATTAATTAAAGGAAGCAAATTGCAATTGACTGAATGCAAATAGGTCTGAGAAAGATTCCGATAGATTAATTTTTTATTTAATTATTTCATTAAAATGTGGGCGTTGTGGTGTAATGGTTAGCGCGTTGGACTGTTACACAGATGGTCCCGGGTTCGATTCCCGGTGACGACAACATCAATTTAGAAAAATAATATGTATGAGTTTTCTATCACTTATATGTATCGCTGCGCCCACCTTCGGTGTTCCCATAGCAGTTAACCCCACCGAAGTAAAATAATAAATCAGGGCTATGAAACAAAAAGCTTCAATAAATTCGCCAACTCTACATCAGGTGGCGAGCAACAACTGTTTTTAGACTTATCTGCTCGCGCAATTACAGTGTTGCCATGTTTGAAGCCCCTCATCTTTCACCACCTATCATCTCTGCACTATCCCCTTTCCAAAGAAATCAACACATTAATTAATAGGAAGAATTTCCTGAGTTGTACGTGAAAATATAAATGTAATCACTTCGATAATAGAATGGAACATTGGTCCAAAATGGAACGATATGAAAGGAAACGGGGAATGATTGGATTCGGAACACTGTACACATTTGTATTGTCGGAAGCAGTTGCGTTCGTTAAGGTTTGCAAAAATTTTGTCCGTTTTGCGATATCTTGCTTAGTTTTCGAGATACAAACCATTTTACAAAATGGCGATATTTTAAAATGTCCAGTATCTCCAAAACTAAGTGAGATAGAGCAAAAGAGACAAAAATTTTGCTCCGCAAGAGTATTAATATACTCTTATAATAGAAATAGGCTAGGTCCGAGAGAGATCCCGAGTGGTAATTTTTTTAAAAAACCGCCACAGGGTGATTTTATTATTTTATTTATTTGATAATACAAACATAAACATATCACCCATTTACTTCATTAACGTGATAACTCAAAAATTTTGATTTTGTAGAAAACGAGTTTAAAGTTTTCAATTTACTCCCACCTTGAAGAAAAAAAATAACGACATAATTTTTCTCAAGGGGTTAGTATACAAGATATCAATACGACTTTTTACACAATATGATATGTGATATAACGAATAATTCTGCATCATTAACTCAAAAATCATGTTTTTTGAGTTGTGACGTTTTGAAGTAAATGAGCGATATGTTATCAGATAATAGAAAGTTAGTTACTCGTTCCATTCCGTTTCCCCTATTCAGTGTTACACTTTACACTCCATTTTTTTTTTGTAAACAAATGCTTTTTTGCTCAATTGTAATTAGTTTTTCAGGCATTAGTGTGATTTCATTAGCATTAGTAGGAAAAATGCTAATACCAAAAAAATTTCATTACAATTAAATGGTAATGAAATTTTTTTGGCATTAGCATTAGTTAACTAATGCTAGTGAAATTACAATGCTAATGAAAAAGTATGGTTTAATCGATAAGATGTATGAAACAATCAGATTTTTATAAATTTATTTGATAGAAAAAACACATCTAAATAGTTTTAATCATTCACAATAGATCCATTTAGTGGTATTTTCTGCTCTATCTGCTGTAAATGTTGGTTTATAAATCTTTTCACATCATTTTATTTTTATTTGTAAGTTTTTTTTATTATATTAAATTCATTTTAATTAACAAATCGTGTTTACCTAAATTCCATTTAACTTTATTACTAAAAATTTTATATTTTTAAGTTTAAACTTCATTTTATCTGTCAAATTCCATTAATTTAAAAAGTACCATCACACCAAAAAGTAACCGCAAAACATTGAAGCCACGAAAGAATATCAGAACTAACTAAATTTAACATAATTTGGCAAATAAACAGCAACCGAAAAATTATGCCAGACAACGAAAATTAAATTATACTATAAAAAATGTTTACAAAAAAATTGGTTAACAAGATACAAACAAAAATCAGTTGGATAGTTTTTAACCGTATTGTGAATAAATAGTGTTGCCAGAAATAAATGTTTAGAACTACACTCAGGGAAAAAAGTTTATGGAACAGTTTTATTGGACGAAAATCTTTATAAAGTTTTCATTAGTATTATGAAACTTTTCATAAATATATTCGAAACATTCTTCTATATTCGAAACATTCTTCACTTCAAAGAAAAATGTCATCAGTTTTTTTTTAATAAGGATCGATAAAATCCCGGCACACATTTTCACTTACAACTGATTTTGGGTAAGACACTGAACGTATCAAGTTATCTTTAAGAAGATTGTCAAATTATGTAACAAAATATTTGACCGATCGGCTTATTCTTTTTCTTACACATGGAATCTGAACAAAAAGCAAGTAGTACATTTTTTTTTTTTTTTGGCTAGGAGCAGACCATTTCCAAAAAAAAAGTGACAGTATTGTGATAACTTGATTCAAACAAAGTACGCTTTTAAATATAAAAAAAAAGTTTTCAGAATGTTTCAATGGGTGTCGGAAATTTTTCGATCTCTTTTTTAATAACAATTTTTTTAAAGAAAAAATTTGATTCTGATCTAATTTTAACGTTTATCATGAAAGTTAAACAAATTTCAAACGTCTCGTATAAGAATATGAAACCAATAAAAAAAAAACGGAATAAGTGTATACAGAGAGAATTTTGTTGGACGAGATTTAATGAAATTTTCCACTAAACTAAAAAAGTTTTCTTCACAAAGTAAATGACAAAATTCTTGAACCTCATGAAAACTCTTGACCATTTTTATGAAAGTATTTTTAATAAAACTTCTTCACTAGTCGAAAGAAATTTTGAATTACTAAAATGAAATTTTTCATAAAATTTTATAAAAAACTGCATTTACTTAACGAAAAGTTTCAATAGACGAATTGACACTTCATAGATCTAAAGCAAAATTTCATTGATATCATGTATACGAGGGCGGATCAATAAGTCCGTGACTTTTTGAATGAAACACAGTTTTTTTTTTTGCAAAAAAAAATTATTTTTCAACATAATCTCCTTTTAGTTCAATACACTTAGTCCAACTTGACTCCAATTTTTGTATCCCTTCCGAAAACTAGGATTTTTCGAGGTCCATAAAATAGGCATTTCTTGGCCATATGGGGTCGTTTTTTTTTTTTTAATCCTCGTTAAATTTGTCCAATAAGTTGGCATAATATTCGCCGTTTATTGTTTTCCCCTATCATTCTCGCAGTGTATATAAAATACTGGTTGGCAACGCTGGATGACAGATATTTTTCTAAAATAAGAACTTTCGATACAGTATTTTTATAACATATTTAGACTTCAAAGAAACTGAATAAAACATTAAACAAAATTTAGAGATGAGAAAGCTGTGCACAAGATGGGTGCAGCGTTTTGCTCACATTAGAACAAAAACAGCGTCGGGAAGATGTTTTAGAAGTGTTTGGCGATTGTTTCACCGCAATAAAGCCGAGCTTTGGCGTCGATTCACACTTGAGACAAAGGAACAGTCAAAGCAGTGGATTGGAATGGGAGAATCTTCTCCAAAGGAGGCGAACACAGTTCTATCTGCAGGCAAGGTCATGGGGTAAGTTTTTTTTTGGGATGCGCGAGGGATAATTTTTATTGCTTATCTTCAAAAAGGAAAAACAATCAACTGCGAGTATTATGCTAACTTATTGTAGCGTTTAAGTGACAAAATTAAGGAAAAAAGGCCGCATTTGGCGAAAAATAAAGTGTTGTTTCATCAAGACAATGCACCAGTTCACACATCCACTACTGCGATTAAAGTTCGAGTTTCTTCAATCACGCACCTTATCCGCTAGATTTAGCTCCCTCTGATCATTTTCTATTTATAACTTGAAAAAAAGTAGCCTCGGTGGTAAAAGATTTGGCAACAATGACGAGTTGGAGTCTGCGGTTGATGGCTATTTTAAAGAGCTAGACAGTTCTTACTATAAACAGTGTATCGAAGCAATTGAATTTGTCCCAAATTTGTTGTGTTTTCTTTGTAAGGCCGTTATAAATTTTTTGAAAAATTTGGACTTCCAAAGTAAAAAAAAACTTTTCTCTAAAAATTGGGAATTTAAAATCTCCCTATATGGCAACTTTAATTTAAAATAACTAGTATTTCAAAAATTTCATGCTTGGAAAAATAATCAGCTTTAAAAAATATCTAATTTATTAATAAAAAGAGAGAAAAAATCCCACTAAAATAAGATTTTTTAGTTTTTTTTTTTTTTTTTTCAATTTCGGTTAAATAAAAAAGTTCATTAAACCCAGCAAACCTTTACACGACCGTAATGATGATCTTATATTTTTTTATAATGAAATTTTATGATGTTTATGTTTAAATTGAAGTGTTATTTTTTTCTGTTTGAGATATTTTTTAACTATCTGTAATTTCTTTTCGTTTTATTATCTTCTTCTTGTATAATTGCGTACTTTCTTTAATGTAATTGAAAGTCATTAAACTTTTTATTATCATTTTGCACACAAATACTGAAAATAAAAAAACGAAATCTGTTTTTGTGTATCCGAAAGGTCTACTCTTCTTGATAGCCATTAACAATTTCTTTTTTATAAACTATACTATAGAAGTTTTTTATTTTATGTTTTTTTTTTTGTGGTTGAAGGAAATAAATCTTATTCATTATAACAATAGGTTCAAAATAATAAAAAACATTAAAGTAAAAGTTGTATTTATAATTTAATTTCTTATAAGTTAAATTGAAAGGAATTATGCGTTTTATAAAGCTATGTTCATACTAGATTGCAAAACACCTATTTTGCGAAAATACGTATTTACGCTCTTTATTCTATTTCAACAGTTTTTTTTATTCTTGTCGACTCGTTTTGGCAAAACACGTGTTTTGCACTCTAGTGTGAATGCCGTATAACAAAACCATTATTTAAAACCTCATAATAAAGATGATCCGTTCAAAAGACAGCGAAAAGTAACAATTCATAGAGGTTGGCAGCGCTAAACTATTAAAAAATATGCGACAAAAATAAGACGCAAAATAATATTACTATTGTTTCTGCTGTTTTAAGACAAGAAAAATAGCAAAATATGTTTTTATTGAAAACAGTTTAGTATGTGATGAATTTCAATTTCGAAATTGAGCATCACACTAAAATAAAAAACACGCGTTTTGCCAAAACGAGTGGAAAAGAATAAGAAACTTTTGTAATAGAACAAATAGCTTTACTACGTGTTTTTTCATATATATTCTCTTTTTCATTTTAAATAATTCACTGGGCTATTTCGAGTTTTTAAGTGATTAGTTCCACTATTAGAAATTTTAAATGAATCATTAATCAAAATTTTAGCAAAATCATTAATTCCCAGCACCAGTGTTATTTAAAAAGTTTTATTCAAAACTATTATTATTGTCAAGGTTTAAGTTTTATTTAAAGTACAAATAAAATGTACCCTACCAAACCAGAGCACACCTTTTTATAAATATATAAATAAACATAAAGAATAAAAAACACTCCTCATAATTGTTATTAAAAACCATGGTACGCGGTTTGGGGAATCTAAAAAAAAATTAAAAGTAGGTAATATTAAACAGCTGTTTTATAGAACTAAATGAAACCTAATAAAAAAAACTGAAGATAATTTTTGTTAAACAAAAGTTAAATATATAAAACGTGCATATTGAAATGCAAAAAAGAACAAAAAAATATCAGTGTTACCAACTTAAAATGTTTTAAATAAAAAAATAACAAACTTTAAAACTACTAAAAATGTAACTGTTGTTAATTTATTTGTCTATGTTTTTCCAAAACGCCGTTTCATTATATTTTTAAATCATTTTACCATATTTTTAAAATATTTCATATTTTCATATTTATAATAATTTGTTTTACGTTATAATAATGTTTACATCTTATACATGAAATTAGTTCGTTGGACGATAATTTATGAAACTTTTCATTGGGTGAATGTAAAATGCTAAATAAGATGAAAAAGAAAAATAGTTTAAGAAAATGGTTGGCAACGCTCGATGGTAGCGCTGGTAAAAGAATGACTAGTGGGTATCGAGTAGCAAGTATTTGTTTTTTTAAACTTGATACTTTTAATTAACTACTGGATATTTTCAGAGTTGTATTTTGGACAGAAAAGCAATACAAAAATGCGATACCGCTAAAATAATTAGCATTAAAGAACAACTCTGCTAGAAGAAAAAATCAAAAGTCGATGCACTTTAAAAAAAATCATTGAATAATTTGTAAAAAAGTTTAAAACATATTTTAAAAATTTAAATGCATACAAAATTCTCAAAAATTTAATTTTTCAATTAAAGTGAAAATTTAAAAAAATAAATTTAAAAACTTTCGACACACTTTTCAGATAATGATCTTTCGAATTTCATTGAACTTAGTATTTTTATTCCCCTAGTAAATATGGAGTTTACGTATTTTTTATATTTACAAAATTATAGTTCGCGGAAAAATCGATTTGCATGTCAAACAAGAGACCGCATGTAGTTAAACAGTGTACTCCTTTCAAAAGTACATTTAAAGTTAAATGCACACAGAGAAAAATTTAGCTGTAAGCCAACTGAAATTCGAGTACTTTGACTCAAATTCATATATTACGAATTTTAGTCGATTGGTTCAACTGAACGTCAGTTTTCACAACAAAGTTCTGTGAATTCAACTGAATTTTAGATGCAACACCCAAAATATTCAGAAATCTAATGTAAATATCGTTGTACTAACTGAATTTATAAGTTGTTACCATTAAAATACACTTTTCAATATTTCTGTGTGTGTTTAAACGAATTATTTAAATACTTGTACTTATTTAATGATGACAATATGGATATTAGATAAAAGATCATAATCTCTGATATTCCACAAAATTATTTGTCGGAGGCCCTATGCTCCACAGGGAGTTAAGCGGAAATGAAGAAGAAGAAGAAGAAGAATATTTTAAAAATTTGGTCCTTAATTGACTAAATTTTGAAAAAAAAATAAAAACACGTATACTCCATATTAACTAGGTTTACCAAGTTTTACTAAAATCAGAAGAGGTAAATTTGAAAATGTCGTTTTTTTTGTGCTCATTATTTTTAAAATGTTCCTGAAATTAAATCGGATTTTAAACTTAAAACCCGTTAAAAGTATCGAGTATTCAATTAAAAAATATCGAGTAGTATCGAGTATTGAAAAGAAACCGAAATTACTTACCAGCACTACTCAATGGATGGCAAACATTTTTTGAAAATCTTCTGCTACTGAATTTTACTTAAAAAAAGTTTTTACTAAAAACTGATATTATTACTCATAAACGATCAATAAAGAGAAACAAAGATTATAAAACAAATTTTCAAACGAAAAACTGTTAATAAAAATCTTCCTTATTAAGCATTTGTAAATGTTAATAACATTTTTAATTTACATTTTAGTTTACAGTTTAGTTTCTTTAGCTTAAATAACTTTAAATTATGTGCATTTAAAAACATTTTAAGTTCTTTCTTCAATCTCCAAATACTTGGTTAAAAAAACAGTTTTACAAGTTCTTTGAACTTTTGTAAATATTCCTTGCATTAACATATGTTTTATGATAATTTTATTCTCCTTCCTCAGCTGTCTTAACTAATTAGTTATAGATATTTTTACTATACGTTTTTATTTTTAAATATTTAATTTTCATATTACAAGCTGGTATAAAACGAGATAGACACGTTAAGACCAAGATAGTTCTGCTATGTAAGTTTCATTCATGCGGAAGTTTTTCGCTGAAGTATGTAGTAAGAAATGTTGGTTATTCATATGTGCATAAATATAATATGAGTACAACATTTATGGTAGACTTATTATACATATTATAACTTAACTTATTAAACAGGTTACGTTAGACGTCTTCTTCAATTTTTTTGTTCCACCTGCTGGTTAACCCCATTGTGGGTAAAAAAAAATCATAATTACAACAGAAAAAATTTCTAAATAAAGGATTGATTCTGATAAAAAGAAATGTCACTTCATTGATTTAAATGTTAAAAATTAAATGTCAAAATTTGTCATTGATATTTCCGGATTCCGGAATCAATTTTCATAACGCTTAAGTCCATTATCTTGTTCAGTCAATGGACTACATCAAGGACTATAAAGAACTTTATATCCTTCTTTATAGTCCTTGGACTACATAATCATAACTAAAAATAAGCGAAATGTCACTTGTTGGCTACATTTAAAAAACTTAGCCTCATTTTCGCAGCTTTTCTACGTGAGTAAAAAAAAATATTTTTTTATATGAAGTTCGACAGATATTTTCGCAAAAGTAAAAACAAAATAAGTCTTTTAGTCCAGTATTGTCTTCGTTTCTTTACGAAAATATCTGCTTAATTCTGTACATATAAAAATTGTTTTTTACTTGCGTGAAATTTAATTTGTATCAATTAAGAGACAATACCAATTTGTTATGATTGCAACTTTCTAACTGTTTAAAAATATTTTTTTTTAATTTTATAGTTTTAAAACCTTTTTCGCTGTATTAAGCATAAACAAAAAAAAAATACTGGGATTTAACAATAGATTTTTAGTTGGCAACTCATAGCAATGACAATTTGTGAAAAGTGCTGACAAATAATGCAAATTAAACCGTTTGTTTCCAAAATAATTTATTATAAGACTGAAACTTACTAGTCTTTGTCAAAATATTAGGTAAATTAGATTGACAGATTTTAAAGAAACACTTAAGATTGCGTTTACATGCGACCGAAATCCAGTTTAAAGAAGATTTCTACCATATGATCGAAATCTAGTTTAAACTGAATTTCGGGGGTAAATGTAAACGCTCTCTAAGATTGAAGAAGCTTATAATATTAATTTACTCATTATAGGGTTAAAACCCGTAGAATCCCAATGGACCACAAAATAAGTAAAGTATAACAGTACTTTAGAATAAGCTTTTTTTAAAAAAAATACTAAAGCCTTTTTCAACCGTGTTTGAGAAAGTAGTATTCTTTACAACGTGCTGACAACATGTCGCTGCAGCAAAGTCCCGTTAAATTCTGTATGTACGTCGTTGATTACTTTGCATTGTCATTGTCAATTTTGATCGAAGATAGTGCGGTTGTCATAATTTGATAAATAAAAAATAATAACAATAAGTGAAAAAAGTACAAAAAAGTAAGTAAAACAGTGAATAAATAAAATAAAACATGCCAAACTTAATAAAAAAAGTATAAGAAACGAAACAAAAGAAGTTGTTAAGCTTCTTTTAAATAGAAAACGAATAATGGAAGATTCAAGTGAAAGTTGTTTACCGGGGTAAGTCAAAGGCACATCCACGTGTGCCAAGTTGTTGGCACATTTTCCAAAGTGAAAATATGATGTGCCTGGCACATTAAAATGTGATGTGCGCTTGTGCGGAGTTTTTAATTTTTTTTAAATCGTTTTTTGAATAAAGTATCTATTTACTCAGAAAAACGTCTATATAAGTAAACAAAAATGTATTAAAAACCATAGTTCATTTTACAAGCATTAATTTAATATATAATACGTAACTATATCTCTTGTAATAAAAAAGTTATTAATGGTTAAAATTTTAAAAATGGTCAACATTATCCAACTTTAACCATTAATAACTTTTTTATTACAAGAGATATAGCAACGTAATATATATCAAATTAAAGCTTGTAAAATAGACTAACATTTTTTATACATTTTTTGTTTGCTTATGAAGACGTTTTTCTGAGTAAATGGATACTTTATTCAAAAAACTAGAAGAAAAAAATTAAAAACTCAAATATGGGCTGCAATGGGTTAATTTATGAAGACGTATTGTACCTCGTTGAAAAGAAATTTTAAAGAGCTTTCATATGATATACACGTTGTAGTGATCGCACTTGTACTTTTTTAGATAATTGCTTAAAACTATTCCAACTTTAATGCCCATTTCTGACGCAAGGGGGCGTCGCCGACAAAAAAAATTTTTATTTTTTAAATCAGTTTAAAAAGTAGTATTAAAGATAAAAAAATAAAAAATCTGATAAATTTTAGTTAAGTATATTTTAGCCTTATTCGCCCACATGTGCCTAAGTAAATTTGCCAAACATCTCATAACTCGTAAAGCCTTGGATGATCTATTGGTTATTTTAAAAAAAATAGTTCCTTCATTACCAAAAGACGGAAGAACATTGAAAAAACGCCTCGAGATGCTCCTTTGACTTTAATTGAAGGTGGCGAATATGTACATTACGGACTCAAGGAATCTTTGACTGATTTTTTTCTCTCTTCTGCTTACGAAAGTGATATGTTAGAATTAAATATAAACGTAGATGGCTTGCCTGTAGCCAAAAGTTCTCTAGCTCAAGCATGGCCTATATTAATAAACGTAAACGGTACAAACTCAGTATACAATGTTGGATTTTATAGTGGCAGAAGCAAACCAAAAGATGTGAATGAATTCCTAATCCCATTTGTAAATGAATTACGTGAAGTTATTGACGAACATTTTACCTACAACAACAAAACTTATAAAGTTAATTGCCGAGCGATAATATGTGATGCGCCGGCTAGAGCACTTATAATGGGAATTAAGGGCCATACTGGCTATAGTTGTTGTCATAAGTGTACACAAAAGGGCGAATATAAGAATAATCGCGTTGTTTTTAAACTTGAAAATAATACCTTGAGAACAGATGAAAATTTTAGAGCACGACAGCATAAAAGTTACCATAATATCGGATCCCCAATGACTATAGAAAGATTGCCAATTGACATGGTAAACTCATTTCCATTGGATTATATGCATGTTGTTTGTCTTGGAGTTGTAAAAACTTTGGTACACGCTTGGATTAGAGTAAAAAAACAACAATTTTCTCTTAATAAAGTGAAAATAACAAAAATTAAGGAAGAATTAGAACATTTAAAAGGACAGCTTCCGGTAGAATTTTGTAGACCACCAAGAGATATCAATGAGTTTGAGCGGTATAAAGCCACCGAGTTTCGGCAGTTCCTGTTATACACTGGACCTTTTGTATTGAAAGAAATTTTAAATGATGACATATATAAACATTTCTTGACTCTAAGTTTGGCGATACGAATTCTTCTCGACACAAAACTATGCGAAACGCATAATGAATGTGCTGATGCATTGTTAAAAGATTTTGTTATGAAAATACCTAACCTTTACGATGAATCACTACTGGTTTATAACTTTCATTGCCTAACTCATCTTGCAAGTGATTGTTTGTTGTATGGATCATTGGAAACTTTTGGCGCATTCAAGTTCGAAAACAAGTTAGGCAATCTGAAGAGGCTTATAAAAAAGAAGGATAATATAACAGTCCAGTTATACAATCGAATAGTAGAACAAAGCTTAAACACCACAAATTCCCAAAATCTGCCTAAAATGGCAAAAATATCCAACACTTCCATTGAAACTGAAAATGTGTACTTGTCGACTTTATCTCCAAATAACTTTTATAGAGTTGGAAATGAAATTTTTCAAGTGTCATCTATTAATCATCGAGAAATAAATGTTTATGGTTATAAAGTTATGAATTTAAATTCAATATTTCACCTGCCTATACAATCTTCACTTTTGAATATATGGCAAGCAGACGAACTCACTGTTTCTGAAACAACTCATAAGCATAGCATGAAAGATGTTTTCAAAATGGTTTCACTACGTAATAAAAATAATGTGATCGCTTTCTTTCCAGTTATTCATAATGACAGACCAAAATGGTAATTTCAACAATATGTTCCGGTCATCTACACCCAATCAACTAAATCTTGTGACATTGCAATCATCCTTCAACAATTCCATAAATCAACA
Source organism: Delia radicum (assembly GCA_021234595.1). Classification (NCBI taxonomy): domain Eukaryota; kingdom Metazoa; phylum Arthropoda; class Insecta; order Diptera; family Anthomyiidae; genus Delia; species Delia radicum. The sequence goes on from CM037852.1 coordinate 9,633,200, forward strand.
GCAGAATGTTTTATGTAAAGACGTGGGAACATTTTCTGGTAAGGAAATACAGTGTAGTTAAACTTTAATTATTAATAATCCATTTAACATTAATTTTTTAAATATAATTTCCAAATAGCAAATCAATTGGTATCTGTTCTGCAGCCTATGTTCAAAGCACAAACTGCAGGTAAGGAACAAATAAAAATTTAGTTATCACACTCATAGGAAAATCTTCATCATATCTATGAAGTCCTTCATAAATATGATGAAAAATTTATTGATTTTCGTCAAATGTAACTGTTTCATAAATATATATGAAACTGTTTCATAAATATGATGAAACTTTTTCCACAAAGTGTAGTAATCCAATTAACATATACATTTTTAATATCATTTAGAAGTAGATGATAAAATATCAGCTCTTGAGCCAATGTTTCTAAGATTAACAAACGAAATACATTGCCTAAGAAATGAAGTAAAGGAACTGAAGTCAATAAAAGTTTTGCAAAAAAAGAAAATTATTCCCACCAAGCCATTCCAAAATATGGAGGAATTTCTTCAATTTGAAAAAAATATTCAAGAACATGCTGATGCATACTCCACCTTTGTAAGTGTAGCATTTTTTTTACTTTTATTTTTGCTATGAACTATGAGTGCTAAAAAAGTTTTTTTATACTTTCTTTTTTTAGGAGAAAGACTTGTCTTCTGTAGCAAAATCTCCGAATTTTGTAAAAAAAATTGTTGGCGGAAGATTTTTAAAGACGAACTGGCCGAAAATTATGTTGGAAGGGAACTGAGCAGAAAAAGAGTGTCCGTAGTCTTAGTACGGCTAAAGCTATTCGAAGTAAGAACTAATAAAAAACTTAATAATACTAACAAACCTAATAAAACATCATATTTAACTGTTTTACAGATGCAGCAATAGAGTTCGGCCAAAATGAAGATGAGTTTATAAGAAGTACTAAAACATTTTTTCAGTTTGCCAAGTCCGCAACAATTACGTTCTAACTACAAAAAAACAACAGAAGGAGATCCAGTGCCACTAGATAAAACTGATAGTCTTAATTAATTTTTACACAGATCGAACATTTGAAAAAGTACAAAGAAGATTTAACTTTCGTTTAAAAAACACATTTATTTATTATTCGAATTTTTAATTTTATTGTTATAGAATAACAGTTAATTTGATAAAACTGATAGTCTTAATTAATTTTAACACAAATCGAACATTTGAAAAAGTACAAAGTAGATTTAACTTTCGTTTAAAAACTGATTTATATATGATTCAAATTTATAATTTTATTGTTATAGAATAACAGTTAATTTGATTTTTGTTAGCGGGCACATACAAATTAATGAAACAAAATACGATAATAAGCGTTTCCAAATACCAAATGTAATTCAAAAACCACAATTGTTATTTCAAAATTGCATTTGTTATTCAAAAAATAACATATGTATATAAAAAATACAATATGCTATTCAAAAAATCACATTTGTTTTTCATAACATAGAATCTGTTTTCAAAAAATATCAAATGTACAAAAATACTTTTTTTAATTTAAAACAATTTCAAATGTAATTCAAAAAAATACCAAATGTTATTCAAAAAATACCAAATGTAATTCAAAAATAACAAACGTAATTCAAAAATATCAAATGTTATTCATAGAAAATTTTTTGGAATAGCATTTGATATTTTTGGAATTACATCTGTTATTTTTTGAATTACATTTGGTATTTTTTTAATAACATTTGGTATGTTTTAAATTACATTTGATATTTTTTGAAAAACAAATGCTATCTTATGAAAAACAAATGTGATTTTTGAACAACATATCGTGTTTTTTGAATTACAAATAAGGTTTTTGAATTTCTATTGCTATTTTTTGAATAATAAATGGTATTTTTTGAATTTTATTTGCAAATTTGAAATAACATTTGTGATGTTTTGAAAATCAAATGCAATTTTGAAATAACATTTGATATTTTTTGAATAACAGTTGCAAATGGTGTAGTTTTTAATTTTGTTTTCTTTTTTTATTCCAGTCATATTTTTTTTCTTTGCCTATGCACACTAAAATTTTTTAAGTTTTGCTTTTAAAATGTAAAAAACTTGAATTTTTAATGAATTGATTTTTTTAAAATTATTTTTTAAGTGTTTTTCAATTCCAAAAACTTAAATAAAAATTTCTTAATAAAAAAAATTAAATAAAATATGAATTTCTTATATTCAAACATAAGGCCCGATTTTTGTAATTGTCCTAAATTTTTGTATTTTTGTAATTGTCCTAAATTTGTCTGACTATCTTACCTTGAAAAAAAAAATTCTAGGTAAGAGTCACAAAAATGTAAGACAGTCACAAAAATTTCTGAAAATCGGGGCGATAATAAAAAAATTTACAAAAGTAGGCATAAGCTAATTCTACAATTGGTAGCATAAGCTTGTTCTAAATTTGTAAGCATAAGCTAATTCTACAATTGTTGACATAAGCTTATTCTAAAATTAGCGGCATAAGCTTATTTAAATATTATTTCAGTAATATTATCACGAGGGTTCCGTTTTGATTTTTCTACAATAAAATTAAAGCGTTTTTCAATACTTTCTAAAGTCTTTTTAAAGCTTAACGCTTATGCTTGCAAGCTTAATATAATATTTTTCTAAAGGGTTTTGGTCCATTGGGATGTTTATAAATAAATATTGCTAAATTTTCAACCAACATTTCCAAAACTCGTTTTTTTCGACATCGCTAAACAAGAGTATGATGATGTTCTTTTTCATTACTTTCCTGTTATTATCTACTATTATTTTTATGTTTTCTCTTTTTTTGCTGTTTATAAAGATTAAAGAGGTGTTTCTTTTTATACTATTAGACTTCTTAACCCATATGGTCTAGAGTTGGCCATTCTAGTTCATTTCGCTCATTTGCATTTATTAAACTAGTTCGGTTTTTTAGTTCATATGTTTGTTAGAAATTTTTTTTTTCAATTATTCATATTGTTATATTTGTCAATTGTTTGTTTAACAAACCTGCACAGTATAAGCAAAAATGTCAAATGAACGGTTAAAATTGAACTAGTTCATTTTTAACCGTTCATTTGGGATTTTCTCTCATATTATGCAGATTTGTAAACCAAACCATTAACCAATAAAACAGTATAAATAATTGAAAAACAATTTTCAAACAAACTAATGAGCTAAAAGAACGAGCTGGTTCAAAAATGTAAATGAACGAAATGAACTATGAACTAGAATACCCACCTCTAATATCGGCGCAATTATTCGAACAGTAAATTTCACTCGTTTTTATATTATTTGTCTCTTCCCAGCAAAACTTTGGTAATGGGTGCAATAAAGTAATGCATTACCTTGTAATGTGTACTCGTTACGTGTATCATTATTTTCCAACAAGAAGTAATGAGTTACCGATAATTGAACACTCATGGATTACCTTGTAATGATACCTCATTACATTTTACATTACTTCAAAACATAACATAATGACTTACCGATCATCAATTACATAATGCATGAATTATAAACGTAAAGTAAGTATTAATATATATTTTTGAAAATCTATTTATAGACACATTACTTTGTGATTTTTTGTAATCATGAGGGTAAGGTGTATATTTTTGATATCACGAACGAAAACACGAAGCACAACAACTCATTTACATTTTAAGCAATAAAATATTATATGTATCGATAGCTCAGTTGGTAGAGTTCTCGCCTAACTAATTGTTAAATACCAGAGTCCCCAGGTTCGAATCCCAACATGACCACGTAATTTAATTAATAAAAAAAAAGTTATTTATTTAATTAAAAAAAAATAATTGGAAAAAAAATATCTGTAAAAAAAAATGTTTTATGCATTTTTTTATGAAAATCTATTTATAGACACATTACTTTTTCCCACCATGTAACCATATAAGTAACCAGTTACTTTACCCCCTACAAGGTAATGAGTTAAAGCCATTACTTTGAGGCTCATCGCCTGTAAAATTCATCAGTGAAGTAAAGTGTAATGTAATGCGTGAAGCCCTATGGCGATACATTACTTTACCCATGATTTGGTAATGTGTGGTTTTGCTGGGTTTTTATTTAAGACTCAGAAATGCTTTTTTTTAATACAATTAAAAAGAAAACATAAAAGTTCTCTTACATGTAAATATAAAAGTCCTTAACCACATCACTACCCCTTTTATAACATAGAAGAAAAACACAAACTCTCTGGGACGATATGGGTTAATAAGGTTTACCTTTTTTTCTATTATGTTTTTGCAATGTTTAAATAACTTGTTTTGCTATTGTAAAGAATACAAACCAGATTTATGGTTTTTCTCTATAAAACAAATTTATTTCTATTGTTTTGAATACTGTGGTTTTGATTTGTTAGCAAAAAGTGTTGCCAACTAATCATAAGGAAAAATTCCCAAAAATAAAGGAAAAAAATATTGCCAGTGGCCAGTGTACTCAAACAAATCCTGTCGCAATTGTTCTGGGTTAGTTCTTAAAAAAAGATATTTGAGTTTGAAAGTTATAGTTCCAAAGAAACCAAAAGACGTAATTTCTTTAGATTTTTCGACTAATAATTTTTATACAAATTTACTTGTTATTCTTATTTTAAGAAAAATTCTAAAAAACAGATCGAAAATTTGATCTCTTGAAAAACATTTAGTCTGTCGACTTTTGAATTTTTCGTTCTGAATATTTGTTTTTCTAAAAACGCCCATGATTTTGAAATATTGAAGCACTGGGATTCCAGCATATCTTTTCGAACTAAGCTTAGATATTAAACGGGTTTCCCACATAAATTCTTTTAGGTTTTAGGAATTTTTGTTACATTTTCCAGCAGATTACAAAATTTTAATGTTTAATGCTTAGTGTTGTAAAAACTCGAAAATTGTATTCCAAATACATAGATCAAAGCTTGAATTTTTCTATTAAAAAGCTATAGTTTTCTGAAAATTTTAAAAATCAGTAAAAATTATTACAAATTTTAAAAAATTAGTACACGGTTTTTTCATTAGTAAACATGGTAAAAAATCAGTAGATGTACTGATAAAATCAATATGAATGGCCATCCCAGCTTTGTGTTAAAAATATGACGACACCTAGAAATTTTTGAAAAATCGCAACTTTTGGGTTCCTGCGAACCATAATTTTAAAATTAAAATATATTTTTTTAAGAGCTAACCAAAAATGGTTGTGACAACCATACTCTTATATTTTTCTTAATTATAATATGATAATTAGCTAACCGTATTATGGTTCCCAATTAATCTCAATATTATCATATTATGGTTATAGAAATTTTTACAAATTATCATAGTATTATTAATAAATTATTCTCCATGCATGCTGTTGAGGCTGAATTAAAAAGTTATGCATGTTTTTGAAATATTACAGACGTATATTTACTTAATAATTTACACATTTAAACAAACTTATTTTAAAATAATTTAAGTAATCAAATTGACTTTCGCTGACGTATAAAATTTGTGTTATTAATGAGCTATATAAACCATTATTTTGCCGCTATGTCTTGTTTACATACATTTTTTATTTTAGTATCTCTTTTTCAGCACAAATCTTATTTTGTCAGGAAAAATAAAATAATGGAAACATGCGATTACAGCGCATTAACACGCATTAAAATATTGCTAAGAATACAATTTAACAATACATTTAAATTGATCATAACATGTTTGTAGCAATAATAATATTTGCACTATAACCATATTATGATCTCGGAACAGAATTTCGTCATCATTTATTACCATATTATTATTACTGCAAACATATCATGTTTATATCGTACTACAGACTTAAATGCATGTGTATTTTGTTTAAATTTATCTTTCATATTTCTTTCATTTTATTTGTTTACAATTAAATTTAAAAATAAATCACTTTATATTTACTTTATTTATAAACAATAATTTCATTTAAGAAATGCTTATCAATTTAACTTTTGCCTAAGCTCCCATGGTAGACCGGGTTGAAATTACTAAATTATTCCTTCTTCCGCTAAAAAATATCACCATTACAATTAACACCACAGCGTTTTTTTACTATGTCTTTTTGTTGAATATTATTTAATTTGTTCGGACTGACTGACTGCTTCTCACAATTTCTTTTCACAAAATCTTGAACAAGAATGACATTAAAAGAGCTAAAACCCTCATAAAAACATACTGATTATCTTATAGTTGACGCAACTATAATATGGCTGTAGTTTGAGAGAGGAGTATGATAATAAATACTATATTATGATTGTAGACAAGAGAATAATTTGATAACCGAAAAAAGAGAGACTTTTACTATAACATGATTAAAACAACCATATTATTGGTGAAATATGATTGATAAAACAATAATTTAATTGAAACAACCATTTAATTTTGTGGCCGCAAACATATTGTAACGATATTTTTTTCTGATTGTAGAATAATAAACACAGTAAGGTAAATGGTAAGGATCGATTCTGAAATTAATCCCTTTTGAAGGATTTTCTTGCATAGATATTTAAAACCTGTAACTGTTGTATCTGACAACCGTTGCAATTTTACAAGGAATTTGGAATAAGAATTTGTTTATTCTTTATGTGAAAATATTTTAAATCATTTATGATCTCAATAAAATTACACAGAGTAAATTTTTCCTGGATTGTCTATAAAAACCTTTTTATTTTAAAACAATGGGACTAAGTGAACTAAATAAAAAAGATGCAACTGCATTAATAAAATAATAAATAATGCAAAATTGCATAGGAAAATTTCTTTTTTACAAAATAAATTAAAACTGACATTTTATATATAAAATAATACAGCGATTATATCAAATAGTTCGTTCCTACATTTGTATTTCCAATTAGATTAAATAAAATCAAATCACGTCTTCTTTTAAGAGGAAATAATGGTTTAGAACAACAAACGACAATGTCGGTTATTACAACAATGAAGAGTTGAATGAATCTAAGCTGGAACACACAACAAGGGAATGGCTACAAAGTGTAATGGGTATAACATGAATATGAGTAACAAGAGGAAAATCAGGGTTGGAAAATTTGAAAATTAAGCTCAAACTTTTAAGTCAGAGTAAAACTAATGTTTTTTTATAGAAATAGTTAATTTTTGGTATTCAAAATTTAGTAATAGGGAATTTACACTGAAAAGTTAATCTACTAAAAAATGGGATTAACTGCTTATTCAAGCGCTAATACCCAGCATGGTAATGACTACTTATTATTTTATACATTACTTTGGAATGAGTACTTATTACCTTCTGCATTACTTTAAATAATAAAACAATAAGTTACCGATAAGAAACTTATAATGTATTACTCTTATACAAAATATAATATTACTTCCAAGCAAAATATAAAGATAGAACAATTTTCTGAAAATCTATTATTAGACTCATTATAATTCTTATTTTTGTAAGCTATAGGGTAAGGTGATAGTTTTTGGTATATATTGAGCAAATTTACATTGAAGAAAAATTAATTTATGTTTTAAACTATGATATATTGTATGCGTTGGTGGCTCAGAGAGCAGTAGAGCAGTCGCCTGTTAATCGGACCGTTTCCAAGCACGACCATGTTTTAAAAAAAATTAACTTTATTTTTAAATTCGTAATTTTATTTCAAAATCTATCTTTAGAACCATTATTGTTTTCCTTCTGGTAATGGCTTATTGTTCATACTCTTGTATGCATAAAGGTAACGCAATTAAACCATTTTTTAATCTTTTTGATTAACAGTTAATTTAACTTTTTATCAGACTACTATTTCTAAACGAATCTGTATTATACTACTAATTGTACGCTGAGTTTTTATATAAGTTCGGTTGGCAACGCTAACAAAACAACAATATAAAGTCAGGTAAAAAATAACGTTTAGAGGCTGCCGTAAAAAATGTTGGAGCTGTCGACATACATTTTTGCTAAAGCCGGCATTTTCCTTGTTCCTCTTATGCCGTATCACTATCGGCGCCACCTTGGTATTTTAAACTAACAGAGTTGATCTATACCTTTCAAGATAATCAAAAAATGCATATGTTAACGAAAAAGGTGGATTAACGTTAATCAAGTAGATTAATTTTGCAGTCTGAACTCCCTATATACAAGTCTATTAAACCACTTTTTAATCTTTTTGATTAACAGTTAAACCAAATTATCTGACTACTATTTCCAAACGACTCCGTATTTAATTGTGTGCAACTCTGTGTTTTGTTATAATTTCGGCTGGGAAGGCTAAAAACATAAATACAAAGTCAGGTAAAAATCTACGTTAAGATGCCCATGCAAAAAATGTTTGGCCTTGTCAGCAAAATGTTTGCGAACGCCCGACTATATTCTTGTTGATCTTGTAAAGGATCGCTATCGGCGACACCTTGGCATCTTTTAGCTGTCAAGTCAAACTTTTACCTGTCAACAAACGCATATGTAAACGAGGGCGATTAAAAAGGTGGATTAAAGTTAGTCAAAAAGATTAATTTCGCAGTCTAAACTCCATTTAACGTCATGATGCTTATTCTTAAAAGACCCTAGCCATGTTGAATTGATAGAAAGACAAGCGGAGTAATATTGATGATTTAATAGGTTCTTTGTTTAAGCTCTGTCTATTCTGGAGGCTCTAGCTTTGCTTAAACTTTGGATTCTGATGAGTTCTTTTGCCAGGTCGAAATACATGTATCAACCTAGCTAAAATAATTAATTTTCTCAAAAACAAAGTACTTTTTAGAATTCGTTTTCGATATCCTTTTTCATGGAAACTTTGAAAATTATAAATTAAAGTTTCTCTTTGACACATTTTCTAATTTGTTAAAAAGGTACTAAATCCTTCTAAAAGAATGTGGTACTTTTGAGAGCGATAAAGATCTTAAAAAAGTACCAAAATATTGAATTTTCCATCCTTGATCAATGTAATTATTTATAGTACATATTTTTATATTTACCGTGCTTTAACTAGTATTTTTATTTGGCGACGTGGTGGATTTGCAGTTGCATTGCCAACCATTGATATAGATCTCGTGTATAGTTGTCCATGGGGTGTTGAAGTTGCCAATAATTCTTGTGATAGTGTATCATCTGTTGGACTATCAGAGTTACATTGTTTTTGTTTTGGCATCAACGCCAAATCAGTGCTGGCAATGCCCTGAGCTAAACACATCATCGTTGTACCGCTGGGATACATAATTTCGTTTGCGATTTAACGCTGATAAACACTATTCATGTAAGTATTAATAATTTTGAACGTATGTAGGCGTTTGAATTACAAAAAATTTTAATCAAGTTTTTAAGAAATTGTTTCCAAACACTTATATTTTTTGAAACCACAAGGTTATTTCGTAGTTGTTAAACCAATTCATTTAGTTTATTTACCAAAAAAACAGATGTTTATGGTGTTAACGAAAACTTGTTTAGAGCTAGCTTAAGCTTTAACACAAAAACACTTATTAAACAAATATTTTTAAATACACATGTGATTCTAAAAGTATCTCACAGATACTTTTTTGTATCTTTTCACTTTAAAACTTCACCAACAAAAAATTGAATTAAACTTTTTAGTCAATTATAATTTACAGAACTTTAAAATCATTTTAAATAGTTTCTAAAAGTATATGACATATATTTTTGTATGATTTTAATTTAAATTTAATTAATAAATGATTTAAAGAACTTTTTTATTATATATTCCCTTTAAAATTTGCTAAAATTTTTAAAAAAAGATACGTAAATGTGTATATTTTTTAGATAAACAAAAAAATCGATGTTTTAAAGAACAGTTTTTAAATTATAAAGGGTCCGCCATTTAACGTTTTTTTTTCAACTAGTGCTTATTTCGTGAATGGTAACACTTAGCTCATGTCTGATTTGACAGATAATTAGTTGTATCCTTCCGCTGAACGAATATGGTCCGTATGTTCGTTATCTTGTGAAAAAGTGACAGAAACTGGCATCCTCATCGATAAAGCAAAGCGTGAAAAGCCAAAAACAGTGCGTACAGCCGAGAATATTGCTGCTGTGGCAGAAAGTGTGCGTGAAGAACCATCAACATCAATTCACCGTCGTTCTCAACAATTGAACATTTCGGAGACTTCATTGAGACGAATTTTGCATAAAGACCTTGGTATGACGCCATACAAAGTCCAATTGGTTCAGGAGTTCAAAAAAAAAAGTTATTTGGCGGACCCTTTATTTATTTTTACGAATTTTATTTAAATTTTGACAAAATTAATAAAATATGCTTTTGTAGCTCAAAGATATTTTTGTAGAAGATACTTTTTATATTATTTTTACACATTTTCTTTAAAAACATAAAAATTGACCAAACGCCTTCTAAAATATAGTTTGTGCTTTAATTTTTGAAATATGCTAGGATTTTGCTAAATATACTATTACATCTCTAAAATATTGTATCTAACTCATTAAAAAATGTTTTAGATTATTTTTTTTGTAGAATATTCTACTTTTTCTTATATTTTTTAGGGAAATTGTTAAAATGTTGGAAAATATACTATTGTGTCATTAAGATATTCTATATTATTCTTTGAAAACTTTTTCAAATTAATATTTTTGGTAATTTTTCAAAATATGGTAGTTTTTGAAGTATTTTTTGGAAAACATTTTAAGAAATTTTAAAATATACTTTTGTATCTTAAATATTTAAGTTTTTAAAACAAACTTTAAGATATTTTTATATCGTTTATGTTGTATATTTTCCAGAAAATTTAAAAATTTTTATATTTTCTGTGATTTTTCTTATATTTTGGGAAATTTCTAAAATTTGCAATTTTATTCGATTCTATGCCAAAAAGATACAAACATGACTGAATGCGTGATAAAACTTGAAACAAAAAATAGCGAATACGTTTAAAGTTAGGACTTAAATTTAAAATCTTTATATTTTTTCCCACAACAAAACATTTTTTATAAACAATTACTTTTCGTCAATTACAATTGGGTTTTTAGGCATTGGAATGGTAATGAACTTTTTTTGGCATTGACAGAAAGTAATGTCAATTAAATTTCAATGCCAATGAAAATTTTCCCAAGTATGATATATACGCAAATTGTATCGTAAAGATATTTGCCCGTATTCAAAAAAAATTTAAAGTCAGATTTCAAATAATTTTTTGTTACTACAAATTTCAAGCCTTTCATAAACGAATAATTTTTTAGCGTACTGTTGAGCTAAAAGTGATGTAAAACCAAAAAATTAAATCTGATCTATTTAATTCTTGAAGACACAATTTGAAGTTAGATTTTTAGCGATTTTTGGAGAAAAATATGTTGTGGAGAATTTAAAGTTCATCCGATCTACCGGTCAAGACATATTTGACCGGTAGATCGGACCAAGACATATTTGACCGGTAGATTAAGCGCGGGTGTGCCACTCAATTTTGTACTGGAGTTTCTTTATTACTCTTTATCTATTTTGGAGAACAAATTGATATAGAGACAAAAAATATTATCCAATCGATTTAATATTTACATATAATAATAGTTATGCTAATATCTATTATTGAAATAAGATTTAAACCGCGCATGTGCAATTCAATTTTAAGTTCATTTTTCGTAACTTTGACCTCAATTTCCGCAAAAACCAGAAGAGTTACAAAAATTTGAAAACCAAATTCGGACTTAGCATGGAAAGGTTACTTGAAAACGTGTGGTCGCATCCAAAATTATATAAGTGAAAATATTTGCGGTTTTTTGTTTTCAGCATTAAAAAAATTGATTCACGCGAACACGTTATTGCATTTTAATATACTTTAAATAAGATAATCTCGAGAAAAAAATTGTGTGCCACTAATTTGAAATTTTTCTGTTTTAATATCTGAAATCGTACAGTTTTATAGATTTTCCATATATTCGACAAAATATTTCAAATATAATTTCTAAAAAATTAAAAAACTTGGTTATTTTCTGTGATTTTTGTTATTTTTTGAGGAAATTTAAAAATTTACAATTTTATGTATCTTTTCATATGTAGACAAATTGAACTTCAAAATTAGGAGAAAAATGTGTTCTATATTAGATATTTTAAGTATCTGAATGTCATTTAATGCTGTTTATAAACAATATTCTAAAGCTGCATTTACATTACGCTTGAAATCCAGTTTATACTAGATTTCGATTATATAAAATGATACAGGCACTGAGAGAAAAATAATGAAAATTTTCGGTAAACTACTGAACTTTTCTTCACAAAGTGAAAGAAAATCTCTTAAACAATCTCCTACTTTTAATGAAACTTCTTCATTGAGTGAATAAAACTTTTAGTAATAAATTAAAAAAAAATATAAAATACTAAGCTAAGCTAAGATGTGTTTAAATGTAAAGTTTTTGTTAATGTATACATTACAACTGCTTAAAAAAGTAGACAAAAATCTACGAAACGTCGGAGAAAATTGTAATTAAAATTACACTAAAACAAGATAGGTCTAATTAGTGCATGTGGCATTAGAAATCAGTTTATCTATACCACGGTCAGTGATTGCACAGAAAATTTCATATAGACGCAATCGAACAAATAAAAACATAACATATATTACATTATTCAAAAATTCAAAAAACAGGGTCACTGACGAAGGTTCAATACCAGAAACTGCGCAGTCTGATTCAGAAAAAAATTGAAAATTTGCAATGTAGTTATGATTTTTAGAAAATATACTCATTCTTCTCTACCACGCCTTTCACAATTAAATTAAATAAAATTGCATATTAATTATAGTATTAATTGCAATTGTCTGAAAAAGACGTTAAAATTCAAACTCAAACTAATTAGCTTAATTGACCAAAAATAATTATATTGATTAAATAAAATTATACTTTTCATAAAATTGAATGAAAACTTGCATTAGTTTAATGAAAAGTTTGAATGGACAAGTTCCAGGGCAACTTCATTGATTCAAAGCAAAAATTCTTTAATATCATGCAGAGAATTCTCTCAGTGCGAACTAGATTTTAAAATCTAGTTTTAACTGGAGTTCGAGGATAATGTAAATACAGCTTAAATACTCTTTAAACTACTTTTTATCTTTTCTTCAAAAATACAGACAATTTAAGCTCCATTTATAGTATAACAAATTTAACAAATTTTGTTATTTATTTTTTTTAATATTTTATAATTTAAAGCAAATTTATTTAAAAATTTTTAAGATACTTTTTATATAATTTTGTTTATTTAGTAAGGTTTCTCAATATATTTGTAGATTTTTATAAGAAAGTTAAATATAATTTGTATCTTCTAAGTTATGGTAAGTATTTAAATGAAATTTTATAATTTTGAATTCATTTATAAACAACTATCTAATAGATACTTTTGTATCTTTAAAAAGATTATTAAGAAAATTACCAATTTTTGTATGTTTAACAAACATTTGGCAACTTCTTGTTAGATTTTTCTAATCGAAATCAACTTTTTAAACAACAATCTTATAGATACATTTGTATCTCAAAGTAGATTTCTCATCTGTACATAGATTTCAAGCTCTTTTTAAGAATTTTAGCATATTTAAGTGTTAATTTTTACAATTTATTTCAATTTTTAACACTTTTTTCACTTTTTTCCACCACTTTTATTAAATTATTTCATATTTTTTCTTTTGTGTAAATCATTACACATCAACAGTTCGTTTGATACTATATTTCGTTGCACACGCAACGTGTTAAACCTCACTAAGCAGAAATTGTATACAATACAAAAAGTATCTATACCACAACACTAACACCTTCACCACTACCTTCCTCATCATAACCAACAAAAACCACTACTACATAACGTACTAACCAGACCAGACCTAAAGTTCAGACTATAAAAAAAAAAAAAAAAACTTAAGAAATTATGCAGTTGCTGTTCATTTGTACGTTCGTTCAAGTATCTATAAAATGCAACAAAAGAATTGCTGTGCTAGTCCAGAGATACATACACACAAAGACAATTTTTCCAAAAAAAAAAAAAATAATAATAATCGAAAGAAAAGACTTTCGAATTGATAGCACAAAAAAAAAATACAATAAGAAAAATAAGCAATAAAAATTGTCTGTAATTATTACAAGCCATAACTTAAAAGAATTAATAAATTTTGAATTTAAATTGAATATATTTTTTTGACAGAAAGTTATATAAATTGTCAAAAAGTTATATAAATTTGGAAATGAAGTGGAAGGTGTTTTTGGCTGTTTGCCGCTCAATCCAATCGTATGCTGCACAAGTATGGGGTTTTGGATACTTTGACGAAATCGATAAACTTCAGCGCTATTTTCTCAAAAAAATATTAAGGCTACCAAGTGATACTCCTAACTATATACTTATGTTAGAAACTAATGCCGAAGACAACCATATTTATACGATGGCTTTACATCTTCAATATAAAAGGTGGCGCAAAAATAACCTTCCGATGTTTTTTGGCTGTAATTTAAAAAAAAATGAAAAACTTTGATTCTTCTTGTGGATTATTTTTATTTGGTATTTTAATTTTTTTTACATCAAGTCGAGAATATGATGTCATGTAAATGGCCGCCGCCACAGTTGATTGTCATTTGAGCCCTTTTTATGGCATTTTCCATCACTTTGGCCAAAACTTCCGGCGATAGGTCCTCACATTCTTGACGGATATTGTCTTTAAGAGCTGCAAGAGTCTGAGGCGTGTTGACATAAACCCGCGACTTCAAAAAGCCCCACAAAAAGAAGTCTGGAGCGGTCAAATCAGGCGATCTTGCTGGCCAGTGCAAATCGCAAAAACGGGAGATTAGGCGCCCGGGAAATGCATCCTTCAGCATATCGGTTGTGGCACGTGCAGTGTGTGCCGTTGCACCGTCCTGTGGGAACCACATGTTTTCCAATCCCAATTCATCAAGTTGCGGCAAAAAGAACTCGTTGATCATTGCTCTGTAGCGCTCACCATTCACAGTAACCGTTTGGCCCGCGACGTCTTCGAAGAAAAAAGGTCCGATTACTCCTCCAGCGAAAACAGCACACCATACAGTAACTTTGAGCGGGTGTAATGGCTCTTCGTGGGTTACACGCGGATTTTCAGTGCCCCAGAAGCGTAAATTTTGCTTATTTACGTACCCGCTAAGATGGAAATGGGCCTCATCCCTCATGATTTTTTTTGATGAAAAATCATCTTCCTCTTGGTGGTGATTAAGGATGGCTTGAGCGTATGTTACACGCGATTGGCGGTCAGCAGCTAACAGCTGATGCACCGTCTGGACTTTGTACGGAAACATCTTCAAATCTTGTACCAAAATTCGCTGTAAAGACCGTCGACTGACACCCATTTGCGTGGCACGTCGTCTGGTCGATGTCGACGGCGCTTCCATGACATCCTCGGCTACAACAGCAATATTCTCTGCAGAACGGCTACTCCGGGGTCTGCCACGCCTGGCAGCATCTCGTGTTGTGCCAGTCTCTTCGAGGCGAGCGGCTAAACGTCGCAGTGTTTCACCAGTAGGCGTTGGACGGCCAGGAAATCTGCGACGAAATTCACGTTGTGCCAAAGTCACCGACCGATTATTGGTCAAATAAATAGTCACCAATATTCCGCGTTCTGGAGCTGTGTAGCGTAACATTGTTTATTAACGTGTATTTCGCATGTGTTTACTACACAAATGTCAAAACAGAACTGACATTAGGGGCCAATCGCAAAATTTATAGCATTTTCTGATAGGAGGATTACTTTTGCGCCACCTTGTATAAGTAAAACTTTGTTTGAACACAATGAAACCCGTTTACCCAATATCGTATCAAAAATTTTCTTAAGACGAGAACTGTTGTTTGTAAAGGAGTTAAAAGAGATGGCAATAAAATTTAATTTGGAATGGCCCGGAAATAATTTTACCGAGTCTCAATGGAAATATTTCAGTTCGAATCTCCTAAGCAGAATGAAAATTAATAAATGGAATGCGAGAATGCAAATAGCTCAAAGTAGCACCAGACTTTATAAATACTTGAATCCTGCAAGATCGCAACAATATATCACACCAAATCATAACCTTGATAAAATCACCTGGGTGTTCAAAGCAAGAAGTGGGATGATACGACTTAATGCAAACCGATATTACGTTGACATAAACGATAGTGAAAGTTGGAAACATTGCACAATGTGTAATCTGCACGAACACGAAACATTTCAACATTTTCTCGGAGTATGCCCAATTTTAAAAGAATTTAGGACCTGTGTTTTTGGAAAACCTCTTCTGGAAGATGCTGAAATTCTTAGTGTACTAGATGGCCAAGAAGAAGAGGATTGGACGAATCTCACAAAATATTTAAAGATTGCCCTTAAATATAAAGCGTTTTTAACATCAGAATATAATTAATTACCGAAACCTTTAGCGACAGACGTTTTAGTTTAAACATTGTCGATAAAATATACTCTTTATTACATATGAAATCTCAATTATATAAATTGTAAAGTAAATTGTAAAGTTTTATGTAAATAAAGAAAAATTATTATTATTATTATTAAAAAAAAAAAAAATATATATTTTTTAAATATTTTCAAACCAATAAGATTTATAAATTATAAATAAATTTATAAATTTATACCGTTGTATAAAATCCAGGGACCGTAACGGTTATAAGTGATATCAAAAAAGTTCCTTTATAACTGTTATTTTGGGGCTTAAAAAGAAAAAAAAACATCCAAAACAGTTATTTTTCAACGTTAAAATTAAAGATCGGATGAAACTCTTAAGAAGAGAGTTTTATTTCGCCTTCATTAAACAAAACTCTTTTGAGGAGTTTTATTTTTTCCGTCTAAAATAAAACTCATTTGAGGAGTTTTATTTTAAAACTCATTTGAGGAGTTTAATTTTAAAACTCATTTGAGGAGTTTTATTTTTTCCGTCAGAGAATAAAACTCATTTTATGTAAATTGACACTCAAAGCTTGCCGTTTGCCAGATCATTACAATTTGTAAGGCAGTGTAATCTAATGACTTGCATTGCAATTGAAACAATCGTCATTAAAATGAAAACATGTGGGTTTTTAGTTTGTTATTGTTTGATTCCTATTATTAAATGGTTGTTGTTTTATTTCTTATATATGTAGATATGGAACAAGAAAGCGAAGGAAGTGATAATGAGGATGAAAAAAAAGCTTTCTATGAAATCGGCAATTTTTCTTCAAGGCCCTTATCGATTGATAAACCTCTTTTTGAGTTCTGGGAAGCTAAAAGAATACACTATCCGCACTTGTATACATTGGAAAAAACTATACAGTGTGTACCTGTAACCCAGGTAAGCGTGGAAAGAGCATTTTCTGCTCTTAAATTGGTATTAAGCGACCTGCGTTCAAATCTTTCCTCAGAAAATTTGGAAAAAGTTATGTTCGTTAAATTAAAAAAATACACACATTATAGCAAATAAAGTCAATAAAAAAAAGAAGAAAATAAACAACATGAGTTTTATTTCAGACGGAAAAATGAAACTCCTTAAATGATTTTCAAAATAAAACTCCTCAAATGAGCTTTATTTTCTGACGGGAAAAATAAAACTCCTCAAAAGAGTTTTATTTCAGACGGAAAAAATAAAACTCCTCAAAAGAGTTTTATTTGATGAAGGCGAAATAAAACTCTCTTCTTAAGAGTTTCATCCGATCTTTTATTTTTTTAGTTGAAAAATAACTCTTAACTGTGGAGTTGAGATCGTTTTCTTAAGATCACCATAGATTCTGAAAGAGCACTTCAATACGAATCAATTGGTATATAATAGTATACGTCTCCGTTGACTCTAACATAGAGAGTTTATGAGTTAAAGTTTTCTGGATAACTGTTATTTTCGGTCTCTGATAAAATCGTATTAAATTGTATCGCGTCATTATTCGGATGTTATTTAATCTGATATTATCAAATTAAAACTAAACTAATGCAACCTTATATAATTATTATGCCCATTTCTCGGATAAAACTGTATCAAGACTCATATTAAATGTCGTATGATTATATAAAGCATCATATTAACTTTAATCGGGTTATTAAAAGTCGAAACTTTTTTACTTTTTTTACATTTATCAAGTTTTAGCTACCCTAGACGTATATTAATTAGCACATAAAAATATAAAGTAACGCAATTTTATTTTTCACGGTATTCAAAAAGTTTTCCGCATAGTCCGTTTTTTATTTAATTAAACTAAAAATTAATATTTAAAGGATACAAACGTTTTCAAATTTGACGTGTTTCGCGGATTGTGATCAACCAGATTAAAGCGTTGTTTAGCGGTATAGACATCAAAATTCGCAAAATAATGAACACAATAAGTAAAAAATGAAAAAATGCATTTTAAGGAAATGCACTCTATGTGGAAGGTTTTTGTTTCAAAATGAGCTGAGAAAACGATTTCTATTATTAGTACATGATTGCCCATTACGTGCTGATAGGTAAAAATTTAGCAAAAAAAAAAGCTGTAACTCTAGTGTGCACATATTTTTATAAGTTTTCCCGGATTACACAAAAAAAATATATATATAATTAAAATAAAAAACCGAAAAAGACTCCCCTAGCTACGTGCCTGCCATATGCTAACACAAAATCTATTAAAAAATATTCTCAAAAAACACAATTAGTGTCCTTGTAAACCAGTTTTTAAAATTTGTATTGGAAGTTAAAGATTATATAACTTTATAACTCTGCGGTAAGCATTAACCGAAAATTGATTTAAAAAAAAAGCTAAAAAATTGTAAAAAAAATTAGTACACTCAGCAACCTTTCGCTGTTAATGTTTCCAAAAACAAACTTTTAATATTTCAGCTGCTTTTTGTTATTTTCCAGCTTTATTTTCGCTTGCCTTTCGCTTTTAATCGGATTTTAAGTTTGTTTTAGCACATTTTTTTTTTGCGTTTTCTGTTTTACTCTGCATTTTGTAGATAGAATTTGCGGTTGTTTCAGTTCCATAATAAGAGAAACAAAAGTATCTTAATTTTTGTATTTGTTAGTACGTGGTGAGTTCTTGAGAGACTATTTTATTCACCTCAACACTGAGTTAGTGTTGCCAGGTTATATTTTAGACCTTTACCTAATCTTTTTAATGAAATTCCCTAGATTAAGGCGTTTTTAGAGAACTCAGTCCAAAAATCTGCCAACATAAAATTTAGTTTTTGACTCACTAAAGGTCAGTTTAATAGTCAGTGCCAAGGCAAGTATTCTGGGGTGGATCACCGAAGCCCCTAATAAACTTGAGTGTGATAGAGGGAACAAAAGTAAGAAATATTCGCTAATAAATCTATCCGCCCAACGAATTTTTAGGGTGTAATAACGATACTGAAGTTTGTTTGACACTTTTTTGTTTAAGAAACGCAAATAACAAAACATTGATCATTTTTGTCCCCACTTTTTGGACCATAAATATGAGATAAGGCAGCTAAAAATAGTGTAGGTGTTACCTATGTATGTTACCTTGTCTTCATTATACCGAAATTACATAGCAATCTTAGACTCCGTTTATAGGCACATTTTGTAAGATGAAATTCAAACTTTACGAAACGTTTGATCAAAAATAAGAATTTTTCTTTTGAAATAGTACAACTTTTTGAATATATTTTTTGAAAATATTAACCATTGGTCGTCAAAGGGTTAAAAATAGTGTAGGTGTTACCTATGTTACGTTGTCTACATTATACCGAAATTACATAGCAATCTTAGACTCCGCTTATAGGCACATTTTGTAAGATGAAATTCAAACTTTTCCAAACGTTTGATCAAAAATAGGAACTTTTCTTTTGAAGTAGTACAACCTTTCGAATATATTTTTTGAAAATATTAACCATTGGTCGTCAAAGGGTTAAATTACTTTTTATTTAAAGTAAAGAAAACCGTAGACATGTGTGAATTTTGATTTTCATTTATTTGTAATGATAACTGTGTAAAAATCTTCTTAATAAACCAACAAATATAAACAAATTCCCTCAATCTGGCTGATAATCTCCTAACTGGCAACACTGTTTCAACTTTTATTTCCAGTCACGGTCTCTCTCTTCGAATTTTAAAGAGCTGTTTTAGTTTTATCTTTACTCAATTTTTCATTCATTAAGTTTGAAATTAGACGAAAACGTACATATGTTTACAGTGGTATTGGAGCAAGTTATTTTTTGGATAAATCATTATAACTACCCAGTCAGAAACTACTAGGGTACAAAAAATAAAGCAGTGGAATAAAACTGGGTAACCGGGGAATTTCAAATAAATTACTGGCGGATCACTTGTGTGAGTCGATTTATCAGCGTTGCCAAAATCGTTTTGCCGGTATTGGTTTTACAATAAATTTCATTATTTTTCATTTCATTTTCATCAATTTCATTTCATTCTTTATTCTGCAAAATTATTATTATTTGTACGATTTGTCAATGCTTTTACACAAAACCAGGGGAGCATTAATAAATTTTAAGAAATACATATTTTATGGACCAAATGAATTTAAGTAAGAATTAAAAAGCATTAAAGGCTTATATTTGATTACGTTAAATTCAAATATAAGCCTCAAAACAAACTATAATTTTTAAATATTGTGTAATCCGCGATTTAAAGTCAAAAATCAAATTTTTTGGAACACCACAAAATTTGACGATTTTTTAGAAAGCACAAACAGCCCGATTATGAATATTCCCACGGGTTTTTTCCTCTGCGGATTTTATTTTCTCGAGAAAAAAAATCCTCCTATTCTAAACAGGCGGGAAAAAGAATAATAAGGGGAGAAAATTGAATAATATTAATTGAATAATTCATACAAATGCTATCACAATTCTCCCTATTATTGACATTCATAATACCTCCTTTTTTCCGGGGGAAGAATTTAACATTTTCGAAATTCGTTTAGAATAAGGGAAAAGGGAAAAGTGAAAAAATCCGCTGGCAGATTTTATTAAGAATAGGGGAATAAGGAATAGGGAAAAAATTCTCACGGAATTGTTATTGAGAATTGGGCTGAAAATAAGGTAGTTAATTTAAATCAAAACGCAAAAAAAAATTTAAACATGTGGGAACTTTTTTGAGTTAAATCAAAAAATTAAATTTTGAGAATTTTTTAAAATTTTAGAATTTTAACCGCTGTGCCCCTTGCAGAAAGTGATTCACGCAAACGGAATTGCGTTAATCACTAATCTCTAAATAGTGGTTTATTATCGTGTGAAATCCTATTAATGTGCTATAAATATTTATGAGAATATCCCATATACTATTTGGTAAAAAATTGTGTGTTTTTAACAAATTGATTTCCATTGAAGATTTATTAAAATTTTACAAAATGTTAGTAACGAAAGCTCATGCAGTTAGTTTTAAATTCTGATTTTTTGGTATTCATTTGGGAACAATTTTAAACATCGAATTTATTGGTTTCAAATCATTATGATTTCTCTTTCTATGGTATTAATGATTCAAAGACAGAAAGTTTTTATGTTTCTTCGCCTAAAACCATTGCGATATTGAAAAATCAACAACATATTTAATTGGTCTGTTGCTATCGTCACATTACGTCAATAAACGGCCATGTTATTTGACATTGAAGATATCTACAACAAAAATACCAAAGTATCTTTTAACTTAGAAAACTACCCAGTCAGAAACTGCTAGTGGTGTTTTCCCACCGTTGACAAGCTGTTTCGATTAAACCGTATGCCAGTGCTGACATATTTCAGCAGCCAACTATTACACAGCAATTATCATTTACTTACGGTTTAAGCTATAAAGTATTATATATTTCATTAGCTCAGTGGTTAGAGCTGTCGGCTGCCAATCTGGCGGCCAGGATTCGAATCCCTGTGGGACTCAAAATATTAGACATGACATTTTTTAAAATTTTATATTGGAAAACAAATTTTAAGACCACCTTTTCAGACAACATTTTGTCAACGATGGAAATTTTGTTTCTCCAGTGCTTGTCCTATACCTTTTTAACAGACGGACCTTTTGTGTAATGATGTTATCATTTTGGGATTGGGAAAGCACTTGTTGCCAGCATTTGTGCCACTTGCTAAAGTGCCTTGCCAGCGTTGGTCCGCTTCTCTTTTTCTCACTGGGTATATTTCTAAATCATGAAAATCTATAAATATTTCCCTAAAAAAGTCTACACTTTCGTCAAAGTTTTCCCTAAACATAAAAAATACACATAAGTATTAGTATTATGTAGTTCCTATAAGTATTAAAGGTTAAATAACTCTAAAGGCTATAAATAAAATTGCATGTTGTGGGACAGAGAAGCCATTAAGGCAACCATCTAAAAGACGGCGACAAATTTTGTTTTTTTAATCAAAATATAAAACGTAGACGGGCATTTATGGTATGTTTAATAAGGAAGTTTTATTTATAGCCAACTAAAACTTGTTGTTATACAAAAAGGGAAATCTAACATTCTATAAATGGGTGAGGTATGTAATATGCAATACAACCCAGTTATAAAAATTACCCCACTTAAAAATATTGTTTTATAATGTCAACAACATGAAAATACAATAAATTACCAACAAACAACATGTCATAGTGATACCCTCCTCATTTTTGTTGTAAAAAATATTATATACAACTATTAAGTACTAATTTAAATAACCCTTTTCTGTTCGAATTCACCTTCCTCGGGTTATTCAAATATAGTCAATGCTATATTAAAAATCAGTTTTAAGTTTAAAACAATTTAAAAGAAACCTCTCGATTAATTTATATGTAAAAGCCCCCCCCCCCCCCCCTCCACTCAACACACTCATCCAACAAAGTGGACTACATAAATTCTATGGTTCTTATTTTTGGAATTGTGTAAAATAATCCAATTATATATTGCACAAAAAAAGTCCATAGGTGTTTATTCTTTTGCTTTGCATGTCAAAGTGTTATTGACATTTTTATGTTTTAAAGTTTTTGCAGTATTAGTAAAGAATTTGAAATGGAATTTTTTACGTTTTTAAAAGTCTTATTGATTTTACCGCAAAATATAACATTAAAATTTAATATATGTACCTATGGCAACACTGGTTGCATGTACCACGGATGTTAAAGTTGGTACAATTGTACTTTTTTTGGTACATTTTGACCTTCTAAAGTACCGTGGTACTACCGCGACTCATTTGGTACAATTTAAAAATTTTAAATTTTTCCCCTTTTTATTATAGCAAACAAATTATTGTTGTGTCCATTTTCATTGCATTTATTCGTTTTATGTAATGAGCGCTTAAAATATATGCGACCATATCCGATTTGACGATTTATCATCATTTTGAGGATTTTGTAGAATAAAATTTTCGATTTTTTTTTTAAATATCGCAAATTTGACGTTTTTAACAAAATCTATCTGTCAGACTGGTATTGTGGTGTATATAGCTCTTACATATATTGACACTTGTTGCAGCCAACTTCACTTTCATTTTGAATTTATTAAAATTCTGAAGAAGTTAAATTAAATTAAATTATTGTTAAAGAAATGAAAGAAAATGATACACAATCTTATATAAAATTATGCGAAGTTTTGACAACCAAAGTCAATTTTAATAACGAATTATTAATGGGGTTCCATAAGTTAAACAAGTAGTATTGTACATATTTTAGTAAAAATTTTCCCATATGAAATTGCAAATTTTGATTCAATAAATAATCAATTTAGAGCTTTGCTTTTTGAGCAACTGAAGTCGTTAAAAAATTAAAACATTTGTATTTTATGGTCGGTAGTAGCTTATTTTGAAAATTAACTGAATTTCAATATGTTTCCAGACATTTCTAGAGTCGTTGCTGGAATTTTATGTGGCAAGAGTTTTTTCTTTTCAAAATATAATAAAAACTAAGGAAAGAAACAGACTACATGTGCATTATCAAGTCTAATACAGACAAAGGATTGGTTAAGATCGACAAATTCGTGCTAATTTGATGTAGAAATTCCAAATAGTTTATTAACTAAACAAATAATTCCATGATTTTGACCTCATATATTCATGACTTTTTTGTACCTTATGTTATTGTTAAGTTTTGTTTTTTTTTTGTGTACAAGTGAATTTTTATGTACTTGTTTTGTTGTTTTAATAAATTAAAAAACAATGGTACCATGAAGGTCCAAAAAGTACAATTTTTTTTGGAGGTTGGTACAAAACTGAAAACCCCATTTAACATCCCTGGCATGTACTAACATTTTTATGTTTCACTGTTGAGTATGTTCACAATGGAGTATGTTCATAGTAAAAGCTAAAACTAAAAGCGAAAAAACTTTTCCATACATTTAATATGAAACGCTAAATAACGTCAGTAGCCCGGCGAATTTATGCAGTTCATACAAAATGTATGGGAAAAGATATTCGGCTTTAGTTTTAACTTTTATTGTGAACGTACTTTAAAAGCTAACGCAAAAGGCCAAATTGAAAAAATTGTATGTGCTACTGGCAAAATTAAGCGTTTAATACAAAATGTATGGACAATTTTTTTCGCATTTTGTTTTAGCTTTTTTTAACCCTGTTGCTTCACTTTTTTTGCAATACTTTTAATTTAAACCGTACACAATGGAAATTATTTGGTTTTATTTATTCTTTGCCAATTCGACTGCGAAATTTAATCCTTGTGCACTACAGTGTACTCATTTTTCAATAAATATAAAAATTTAAAAATAGGTAAATGTTTTTTTGATCTTATCTTTATATCAAATAAAAATAATTGTTAAGCTCGAGGTCTGATTTTTTATAAATAAATTCTTTATGCTATCCAATGTGATTGCGAAATATCGATAATAAATAAAGAATTTATTTAATACTAGCTGACCCGGCAAATTTAAATCAAGAAAATTTTTTTAAGCAAATATATAATTAAAAAAATAAATTCACATTAGTAAATCATTTTAAAATTTGTAATTTCATTGGAAGCCCAACGCCTCTTTGCCCTTCTATTGCCTTTATTTGCTGAAGTATATAAAATGAATAGCTGAAAACAACTGCCATAACAACTGCGACGTCACCTATTACCGATACATTAAAACTCCGCTCATGCTCACCAGCCGTTGTCTGGTCAGCTCTTATCACAACCGTAAATTCATCTTTCAGAATCTGGTGTAGGGCTGTTTTCAATAGACGGATAAGGCTGTTGTGTTCGTGTAACATAGCTTGAAGATTAACATACATAGGGTTTTTTGTAAATATTAACATAGGTCTTTTGTAAATATCTTCGGAACTACATAACCGATTTAAGAGTTTGATATCTCGTTTTGAAAAACATGACAACGGCTTTAAAAAAAAAAGAAATTATTAAATAACCTTGCAAAAAGTCTTGAATGTGATGATTTATTTTAATGCTTATTTGTTTTTTGCTTTTGGTACCACGCCCATTTATCCCATTCCGCCCATTTTCAGTTCGACTACTAATATTTGTAATTGATGGACTCGTACAAAATTTGAAGACTATATAGCTAATATAGAACCCTAGATATTTAATATTAATATTAATTTTGTACATGAGCTAAATAATCACTTTGTATGGGAGCTGCCACGCCCACTGGTATGATCCTGCCCATTTTTCCCATGACTATTCACATTAATTTGTCGCGATATTTGTTAAGAAAGCAGATTTTTTAATGAATTTTTTATCTCCTTAAAAAGGGGCGTTTGGTATATCTCGAAAACTAAGACAGCTAGAATCTCGAAATGTGGCGTATAGCTTCATCTAATAACCAGATCAAAATCATATAAAATATTTTTGGTTATTCAAATGTTTTAGCGGCAAAATTGGGCTGAGAAGTTTAAAAAAATTTGATTTTCGGGCCAATTTTTTGGTGGGTAGGAGGGGAAGGGGCATACAAGAAAACCTTTTTCTTTTTAATTTAATTACCTCTAACAAGAAACCAAATAGAAATATATCCACAAACAAAACGTCGGTAGTGAAAGGGTTAACAATATTGTAAGTAGTTCAAAGTGTAACTTAATTTAAAATGTGTAAACAACAAAATAATGTTTATTATTATAAATTGCTATTTAGGTGCATGTGTTTTTAAAAATATTGTTTAATATTTTTGTTTATAATTGCGGTCAACACAAAATTTAATGATTTCTTATCAATGCCATGATTAAACAAAAAATACATCAATATTATGGTACTATATATATATACTAAAAATACATCAATATTATGGTAGACAATATGGATATGCACGTTAGAAAAAAAATGCAAAGTTTTAGAAAAAGCACAAAGAAATTGATGAAAATACATAATAATGCCTAACAGGGAAAGTCTACCGTATAGGTTACTCCAATCTAGCTAAAATTTGGGTATCAGATAGATGGGATAAAAAAAGCACAATTTTACGTTTAAGGTTTAAAAGTGGGGTAAAAAATTACACCATTTTTAGTGGTGGGGTGTTTCATGTTTGCTCAAAGAAGTATACATAAATTAGTTACCAAATGAAAGGTATTAACAAAATTTCAAACAAACCAATTTCGAACAATTTAGAATCAAGTTTTGAACTCCTAAGACTGAACTTCGTTTGAAATGTTTATTAACAAAAGATTTTTTCTTATTATGTTAATTACATTGAAATGCCATATAAACTTTTGGTTACTTAAAAAAAAAATGTTTACTAAATTTAGTAAAATGTAAAAATAGTATTTTAATCCAACTTTGATAAACATTTTGGATCATTGTATGATTGATTTTATTTATAAGGTATGACATCAAAAAAATAGTTTATCAGAAAAAGTTCAATAACCATTTCGCGACCGAATTTGAATGGCTGGGAACTTTGGGACTACGCTGTGTGGATATTTTGATTCACAGCGTCTTAAACATCTTGATTTCTGTTTAAGCGTTTAACGTTGTAAAAATTAATTTTTTTCATTGAATTTTTGCAACTAAAATTATAATTTGAGTATTTTGACATAAAATAAAAAAAATTATTTTGTTTGACATCTTGTCCGTTTTTATAGTTTCTTCTTTTTTTTAAGTTGGCAACATTAAATATATCACAAAATCTTTTTTAAATTTCAACTCAGTGAAACTGAAATAAATGTTTAAAAAAACCGACAGTTTTTGGAATTTAGAAAAACTGTAAATGCAGTTGTGTAAACAAGACCTTAAACCATCACTGAGCAATGTTTAATTATTACCCCACTTAATCCGTAAAAGATACAGAGGGTTTAAGTTGAAAAATCGATAAAAATGGCTTAAAATAAACCATAGTTTTTACCTTCTTTCGCTTTTTTTTAAGTTCTCCTTATATTTCAATCTTTTCCGGCATAACACAAAGTCAGTACATATAAGAGATTATTTTAATGTTGGTTTGATAGATGCTTCATCGCTTGGTAAGAAGTTATAAGACGGTTAAGTTTTGAAACCAAAAATTAAGAGTTTTTAAATTTTCGAGGTTTTTTGGTCAGGGATTTCGGCACCCTCTATAAAATGAAAAAAGTTGAACTAGAGTTGGTAGCTGTTGTAATTCTTAACATTTTGGAATTAATTAATGTGCCACAAATAGTTAAGGAGTTTCAGCAGATCAAAGTTCGAAAGAAAAAACGTAATTTTTTTAAAATACCAGTTTTTTGCGAGGCACATTCGCGGTTTCATTCGAAATTTATTTAATTTACATAAAAAAATCACTGGCGGGTTTATAAAAAATAAATTGCAAAAATTTTATGGCATTTTTGAAAAATGTGCGAAATTTACAAATCTTTTTCTAATGTTTTTTAGTAGCAATTAATGCATTTTGTTTAAATTTAATACATCAAAAGACGTGCCTTAACTCGTAGAACCGATTTGGTTTTTCATTTTTTACTTTACGTCATTATGAGTGGTAGGCGGGATGTATTTATCTTAACTTATTTTGATCTGGCACCCAAGGCTTTGCAGGAAATCGGATGAAATTTTTTTTAAATGAAAGCCCATTCGATGCCTTATTATAAAATCAGAGGCGGTTTAAAAAATTTTGATGATTATTGATTTTTTGGACCATATTAAGTTTTCTTGTTATAAAAAAGCATCCCAGATGCTATAAAGAATTGTAAAAAATTTTTTCATCGCGAATAAATCGCGATTTTGTATAAACACATAATTTTTAGAAAAAAAAAATCGCAACTACTTTACATTTGTTAGTAAAAAAAGTCATAAGTCATATTTTATATGACAATAGCGAATGCAAAAAAAAATTTAAAAAAACAAAAAAAAAAAAATTTCAACAAATTTAAGACCGCCATATCTTTAAACCGCCATAACTTTTGACCCCCTCAAGCGATTTAATTGACGCGAATGAATCTCTTATGCCAAAATAGCTCCCAATACTTATGCCAACTTTCATTGATGTGCCATCAAAAAAAAATTATTTTTTTTTACATAAAAATTTAACTCTTAGCCGGAACTCCTCATATAAGTGACACAAAAATCAGTGTTGCAATAATGTAGTAGTAATAATACAAAATTGTACGCAAATAGTATGTACCGCTTCAAAAATCATGCGCTGATTAGATAAATAATATTTTGTTTTGAATTGTTATCAAAATTGTAATCAGAATTATGTAAAAAAAAATAAAGATTGCAGTGTAAATAGGCTATAAAATCGTTTTTATATTGCGAATAAAATCCAGTTGGAACTAAATTTAATTTGAAGTGTAAATTGACTAAAACTAAATATTAATCTCGTGTACACGCGCCCTAATGAATTTAATCGTTCACTTCCTTTTGGTACTTTCAACTTATAGAGAATTTAATTGTTCCAAGTTAGAAAGTGTAATACGAGTAATTAAAAACTTATTATTCGTATTATTTGCAATTTTAAATTTATTTATTATTTAGTTTAACCAGTGTTTGAAAAATCAAATGTTAGTACAGTAAAACTTATTTAATACTAACTCAGATTCGTTTAAAACAAACTAATTCAGAAGTACCGAAAAAAAACATTTGCCCATATATGGGCAGGTGCTTCAAAGTCTATTTTGGATCTTCTGGATCGTGTGCAACGGAGAGCGTTGATGCTTATCAAAGACAGTAGGGTTTCGAACTCTATTGACTCGTTGGAGCATCGTCGGAATGTGGGTTGTGTGACTTTGTTCTATAGATATTACCATGGGAAGTGTTCTGCTGAGATAAGCCGACTCATCCCGAGGAACCGGGTCTCTGTTCGTACTACCCGCTTGTCAAGTAGATCTCACCCGTTTGTTGTCTATAGCCCGGCAAATCGCACAACGCATTACAGAGAAAATTCGTTTTTCAGTCGCACTAGCCGTATGTAGAATTGTCTCCCTGCGGAAGTCTTCCCTGCAAATTACAATTTATAAAAATTCAAGTCAAATGTCCACAAACACTACTCCCTCTTTCCTCCTCCCAATAACCTATTTTCCTGACATCAACACAATGCAATGCATTAGTAGGGGTATCCCCTGAGTGTTGGTTCAACGTAAAAAAAAAAAAAAAAAATTATACCCCGGTTAGGACGAACAGTTTTTCACTGTCTCATAAAAAAAAAATTCACATAATTTTCCATGTTTAAACCAAAATTTTGCAATTTTTAAATTTTTAAATTTCGACGAAATCTAAAACGAACACATACATATTTTTTCTTAAATGTCTCGAAAACAATTTATCTATGAAATCAAACATAAGAATTTCTCGGTTTGGACTAGTTTTTAAAAATTTGGTATATTTTGTGAACAATTAAAGAGTTTTAAAGAAATTTGACCCCGGTTAATAGAAACCATGCTCATGACAAACTATTTTTCTGGTCCCTCGGGGGTTGTCTTAACCTGGTTTTACTGTAGTATATTGTTTTATATTTTTAATTATACAAAAAAGGTTGCTGATGTCATAATTTCCAGTTTTTTTAAATTATATTTTTGTTATTTACAAATATTAGTGTAATTAAAGTTATAAAAACGATTAAACTTTAATTAAATCGAAAGAGTTTGAATTACAGATTATGTAGTTTAAAAGTCAAACAGGCAAATCTGAATATAAATATTAGGTAATTTTCCCTGGAGTTGGGCATTATATAATAGGGTTGTCACTCGAATAAAAATGATTCGATTAATCGAACGAACAAAACGAAAATTCGAACGAACGACTTGGGACTTTAGCACATTTAATTACTATAAATGCAATTAATGTTTATCCCGATGAAAATGAATTTAAAATAACAAATATGCAGGTGCTTGTGCAAATTTAAATGTAACTAACACTAATAGAAAACATATGATTTTCTATTGTTGATTTACTTGAATAAACGTCACTACATTGCTAGGTCTGTCAAAAAAACAGAGTAGTATTTGGAAGATGACAAAGCCAATTGTGACATTTTGTTGTTGTTTTTGTTTTTTGTTTTTTCTTTGATATTTTAAATTTTGAATCTCGCTCCTAGACGAGGACACGAAATTCTCATTGAGTTTGTGATTTAACATAACAAATATCTCTATAAATTATAATAACAAAGTCCCCTGAAGATTTCCTTGGGCAGGAATGAAATCCGGATAGGGACACGCCTACATTAGATTGTTTTTCACAATTTGTTAAATAAGTTTTGGGACTTTAGCACATTTAATTACTATAAATGACTTTAAAACATGTTTTTTGAATAGCGAACAATTCAATTAAATTTTGACAATTAATCTAATAAAACGCAAAAATACTTCTTTCAACAAAACTTTTTTGAAAATTTACCAATTTTCGGAAAATTTAAACAAAAAATTAATGGACAAATGAAGGAATAACTGGACTATCGTTTTCCAAGATAATAGGTTAAGATATATGATTTGACTTTCAAGCAAAAAATATGAATTAATTTTTATATAAAGTGATATCGTTGAAATATAGCATGACTTTAGATGTTTAAACTATACAAAACTATCAGGAATATTGCCATATGACAACGATAGTATGTTAGCACTTAAACTGTGAATTCCATTTATGTCATTTCTACGGTAACTAAACTAAGATCATAAGAGCTCGATATACTAAAACCATCGCCGATATATTATATTTAACTTTTTAACGATTTTAAAACTCTATTTTTTCGTCACGAGATTTTGCCAAATGGCGTATGATTGAGAAATATTTTGGCGTTACTTTATACTCAAAGGAAAAGCTTCATCATATTTATGAAATGTTTCATAGATTTTCGTCTAATGTAACGTTTTATAGTATTTATGAAACAGTTCATAAAAACTAAATCAATTTCATCATACAATATATATGAAGCATGTTTTGTATTAGTAAGGATTTCATTATTTTTGTATAGAAAAAAGTTCATATAGACCATGATATGGTCATTATAATTGTTGTTGTTTATGAAATGTTTCATAAATACTTTTGAAATTGTTACATTGGACGGAAATTAATGAAAATTATACCTGTTTTATTTCTAGGTGTAATCTAAAATTATTACATTTGAAAATTGGTATTGTTGTAGTACACAGAAAAAATTATGGTCCAAAAATATCTAATTAATCGATTGTTTGAATATCAATGGCAATTTAAACAATTTTTTTAATTGATTCAATTAAAAAATTTATTGAATTTTCTAATATATCCATACAGTGTTGACAACATGTAAACAACATTTTTAATAATTTAGCAAACTATTTTTTTGTTTTATTTAGATTAAATAATCAAACAAAGGTTTAATTAAATCAATATATTATTTAATTTGTAAATAAAAAGAAAAAAAAATCGCAAAGGATTAACTTTTAATAAGTTGAATAGTTTGCCGATTTCAAATACACGCAAAATCGTAGTTATTTCACTAGAGTTTGCAACACTCTTTTTGTTGAGATATTCGTGTACGCACGAAAACTTAATTTAGTTTTGTGTTTTATCTGTGGTAATAAAAGTGCACATGTGGATTTAAATAAACTTTATCGAAAAAGGACAATTAAACTATTATTTTTGTAAATAATTAAATTTTCAATAGGTATAAGTGTCATTAAACTATCATTTTAAAGTTGTGTGTGATTTTTTTAAGAAAAGAATTTAATTACAAGAAAAAGTTCAAGACAAGCAAAACAAAAATTTTGTCTTTACTTTTATTTGCTTTCTTATAATACATTTTTATATTAAAAAGCTTTAATTTTATTATAAATAAAATGTCAATTTAATTTACAAACCTACATTTCTTTTTTTATTTAATGGGGGCATATAACAAAAATAAAAAAATACGACTTTTCAATTAAAACTACCACTGTTTTCTTCTCAAGTTTCAATTAAAGTTTTAATCAATTTAACGTAACTTTTTAATTGAGATTGTAAAGAAAAACAATAACTCTTTTAATTGATATTATTATTATTTTAATTGAAAGAGTTTTAATAAACTGTCTGCAAATTTTTTTAGTTAATACTATCATTTCAGTCGTAGGTGCAAAATCAATTAAAATATTAATTGTTTCAATACAATTTTTAATTGAAACCCGTTTTTAGTTTTTTCTGTGTATTCAAATTGATGCCAAAATTTCATAACATTTTGAGATGATAGTGTAAAATACTTTAATTATTTATGTATTTTTAAAATAAGTTATCTTCCTATCAAAAATAAATGACAACCCTATTATATACTCTTCTGATTAATTAAAAAAAATATTGCCAAACAAACGAATGAATTAGAAGATAGAACTAGTCTAACGGTCTGTTTTTGTAAGACGTGTCACTCAAAAAATTCGTGTAAATGAGTGAAGAAATTCATTTTGGGGTTTTGTATTGCAAATGTCACTTTGAATTGAGTGAAAACGTAAGAGTTGTCGTTTTCGTCTCTTTTTTTGGTTTCCACAATGCGATTTGAAACGTCACAAACGTCAAAAACAGACGTTCAGAAAAAAGTATTCGTCAAAGAAAAAAGGCAACACAATTTAATATTAAAAAAAAACAAAACAGTAAAACTCGGTTAAGACGAACCCTCGGTTAATACGAACTAATTTAAAAGGCCCGGCGTTTTGGCAAACATTTTCATATAAAATACATCTTTTAATACGAACTCGGTTAATACGAACCCTCGGTTATTACGAACTGTTTTAAGCAGTCCCAAAAACTCGTTTTCATACAAATTACCATGTTTAGTACAATTTTTATCCGTTTAATGGGATAGACCTAATATGAATTTCATATCCGTGGATGACTTTCTAGATATAGATGCTAATGTTTTAACGTCACATACTTTATCAGGTGAAGAAATATTGGAAATTGTTAATCCTGCCGATGTTGAAAATTTGTCAAGTAATATTTTCGAACAAAATCGTGTGCCGAAGAAGCTGACAATCATATTTTAGTAATAGAAAAACTTATAACGAATGAAATCGTTAATTCAGTCATTCAGAAAAAAATAACAGATTTTTTTTTTTTTAAATGAAGAATTATATTTTTATATCCACTTTTATTGTTTTCTAAACAAAATAAATTAATTTTTTTTTAAGCAAAAATCAGCTGTTTTTGTTTATATTTCATTTATAGTGTTGGGTTGCCATCTAGCAACGAAAAATGAGTTATTTGTATATGAAATAAACTAACAAAAACCGAAAAGCAATGTCATGGCAATCTCTACTGTTTGACATAACATAAAGCTTTACGTACTCAAACGTAAGTCAGGCGAACGAATTATAAAAACTCATTTCCTTACGTATTCGTTCGGGTGCCACACGTTCGTCTGAACTTATACACGTATTGTAAAAACAGACCGTAATATATGGCCTCCAGTTTGCACATTAATTTAAGAAGGCTAAAAACATTTTTGTGGAAAAAATTATGTACGCTTATAACGAACTAGTTCTTCTGGACATCCGGAGTTCGTCTTAATCGATCTTTACTGTATTTCCTTATTTTGTAAAGCTTTTGGGATAAGTGGAATGAAATGTAGATATTTTTATTTTGAAACAAAAATGTTTTTTTTTTTTTACATAAACTTAGAATACTATGTATAAAACCGACTTACGAAAAAAAGTTTCTTTTGTCCAACCCTCAAAATGTACTTTGGTTTGTTTTATGATGATCCCCAAAATATTTCGTGTCCTAGCAATAAGATCCCTGTGAGCTGGACCGTTTTTAAAAAAAAAAGGTATTTTTTTAGTTTTTCAAAGAATTTGTACTTTAACTAAAAACAAAGTGTACAATTTTAGTATCATATGAAAGGCGTGTCCAACGGTATATAAAACATGCCAAAGCATGTTCGGACATATCTTTTTTTAAGGGATATTATGTAAAAAAAAAACGATTTTTAAATTTTTGTGCGAAGATTTTTGTGATTTAAATATCAAATTGACAAGGTGAGTCCTACTATGTATAAAGACCTCTGCAAATGTAGTTAAAAAACAAATGAAATTTCACTTGAAAAAAGGACGACCTACATTTCAGTAAATTCAACTAACTTTGGCATTTGTTTTCTACTGTTCAAAAAGTTAACCACAATTGTAGTAAAAATGAACCACATATGCTGTAAAAAATAAACAAACATTTATTTGTTTTATTTTTTTAAATAAAAAAAGCTACTGTATAAAATTAATGTAAAATCATTAATACAGTAATATGATGTGGTTTGTTTTTTTTTTAAATGAACTACAACTCAAACAACTAAAAATATTTACAGCAGAACTTTGCTGAGTGTATCCTCTCTAGGAATACACAGCGTTGTAATTATGACCATATTTTAATTTCTATATTTTCCAATATGAATTAAATAATTTTTAATTTATTTTATAGTGTATTTACCTTTTTTAATACTTAAGAAATTCCATAAATTTATTACAATTTTACTTATTTTTTAATTTACATACCTGAAAAGACACAAAAAGAAATATATTGTTAGTAACTAAGCTTATTTCATTAGAATTTATTATTAAAAATCAATTAAAAAATTAATTAACATGGTGGTACTAAAAACGTGACAAGTATTTTGAATTAGTACAATAACTTAAACATTATCAGAGTAAAACGGGTTAAGTTTAGAAGAAAAAAAAATAAAACATTTATAATTGAATTCCCTGCCTCCAAAATGAGTAAGAAATGGGCTGAATATATATTTTTAAAATTGCATATTTTTTTTTTTTTTTAAAGAGAAGCAACACTCAGGAAATTTTTCCTATTAATTAATGTGTTGCTTTCTTTGGAAAGGGAATAGTGGAGAGATGAAAGGTGGTGACAGATGAAAGGCTTCAAACATGGCAACACTGTAATTGCGCGAGTAGATAAGTCTTAGAACAGTTGTTGCTCGCCACCTGATGTAGAGTTGCCGAATTTATTGAAGCTCTTTGTTTCATAGGCCTGATTAATTATTTTACTTCGGTGGGGTTAAGTGCTATGGGAACACCGAAGGTGGGCGCAGCGATACATATAAGTGTTAGAAAACTCATACATATTATTTTTCTAAATTTATGTTGTCGTCACCTGGACTGTGTAACAGTCCAACGCGCTTACCATTACACCACAACGCCCACATTAGGAATTGCATATATTAATATGAAAAAAAAAAATCAAAAGGCTCAAAAATCAATCTTTTTTGTAGCCCTTTTGAAAATATTAAATTTCAATTACATTTCTGAACCATTATTTGGATTAAATAATTTTATTCGAATTTGTGTGTCTTCTATGATTCTTTATGATGATTCTTTCTTTTCTAGTAATTTTTCAAAATAAAATTTTAAAATTTCAAAAATATGTGTTTTATTTTATTAACTTTTGACTCAAGGTATAAGAACGCTTAAAAAAGAATCAAAAATTTTTATAACAAAATATTCTTAATAAGAAATTTGAATAAAAAATTAATTTCCAACGATTTTTCTAAAAAATCAGGCATATTAAAAGAATTAAATTGTATTTGAACACCAAAAAAATACAAGAATTTTTAATAAAAAAAATAAATTTTTAGTAAAAATTTCAAGAAAACAAACACAAAAAAATTAAGAATTAAAAAAAGTGCGATTAACTAATATGCCAAAAATAACGATTAAATTTTTCATTTAATGAAAATGAAAATTATTCAAGTTCGAGGCCATACTCTATATTTCTTCATTAGGATATTGTCCTAACAAATAATCTATAGAGTTTTTTGTTTTCAAATTTATTATTTGACCCTTTCAGGAATGTGTTGATAGATCTATTTCGGGAATTTTCTAGGTTCCCATCATCAGAACACGTTTTGAAAGCGGTAACAATCCCATGCCAAACATCAAACATTCATATGAACTAGTTTACTCACTACATGAGAACTAATATATGAGATTGAAGTTAAAGATTATAACTATTGAAAATAAATTGATCAATGGTTAAACGTGTTTAAAAATTGAATAAAATGTGAAATAATTTTAAATCACATAACATTTTATATTTTTTATTTCAATTATTTTATTTCTATTTTTTAAATTTGATCACAAAATAAAATAAATTTTCAAAAAATTACTTTTTTGCCCAACACTTTTAATGCAAATTTTAGCGTTTTCTTCTTCGATTTAATATACAAAAACACCGTATTTATAATAAAAAACCAAATATTTAAAATTTTTTGCGAACCACTGACAAAAATTAAAAATTCAACGTTCTTATTTGAATTTTATAATTTTTTTTTTTTTTAATATGTTTGGATCGTACTTTACGCCCGAACTAACAAAACTGTTTGTATGGAATGACCAACCAACCAAATGAATTGTAAATGGGTGATTAGTTTTTTTTTTTT
This sequence comes from Delia radicum, assembly GCA_021234595.1. Lineage (NCBI taxonomy): Eukaryota > Metazoa > Arthropoda > Insecta > Diptera > Anthomyiidae > Delia > Delia radicum. Next base: position 9,669,772 of record CM037852.1, read on the forward strand.
TTTTTTTTGTTACAAACTGTCAATAGACATAATATATGTAAAATTAGGAACAGATAATTCAGGGGCGTATTAAATATGAAGGGGGCCAACAAAAAAAGATGTTAAACATGAGCAATCGTAATCACAATAGCAATTATAAAATGATCCAAAAACAGAACAGTTTAATTGAATATTATTGAAATGTCAATATAGTTTACTCCCCCTAATATTTACCATGCAATCGTCTAAATTTTTATGGACGTGTGAAATTTTAAATCGATAATTCGCAAAAGTTGTTAAAAAAAATAGTACACTGATAACACAGTGCAACAAATGAAGACTTTTGGAAAAATGCACGGACTCGACAGTATAGGTTCGATTGTACTACCAAAGGTTAGTAAAACCCTGTACTCTGTTTGGCCAGTTTAACTACCAATTTTTTTTTATGGACCTCAAAAGATTTTGAAAATCAGCGCATCACTCAAAAAAAGGCGTCCTCAGTTTTTGGCCAACGGCTAATTCAGACTTGATAATATTGCTTAACTATATTTGGCAATAATGTAGTGAAGAGTGTACTGAACAAATTTTATAAAAATTTTATGTGCAAAAAATTATTTTTTCCTGCACTTTTTTGAAAATATATAGGAGAAAATTATTTTATTTTTTTTGCTTTTTTCAGCATAACTTACAGGGACATTCAGATTGTATTGGTATGTTCACAAAAGTTGTTCAGATTTACAATGGCTACAATTTTGTCATATATTGTTAATGAAAAATTATGAGTCCCTGTAAGTTATGCTGAAAAAAGCAAAAAAAAAAAAAAAAAGTTTTCTACTATATTTTTTCAAAAAAGTGCAGGAAAAAATGATTTTTTGCACATAAAATGTTTATAAAATTTGTTCAGTAGACTCTTCACTACATTATTGCCAAATATAGTTAAGCAATATCATCAAGTCTGATTTAGCTGTAGGCCAAAAACTGAGAACACCATTTTTTGAGTAGTGCACTGATTTTCAAAATCTTTTGAGGTTCATAAAAAACATTGGTAGTCAAACTGGCCAAACCGAGTGCAGGGTTTTTCTAACCTTTGGTAGTACAATCGAACCTATACTGTCGAGTCCGTGCATTTTTTTTCACTGTTGCACTGTGTAATAATACATAAGGAAAAATTAGAAAATAATCAAAACTTTCGTAAAATAAACGAAAATTTGTTAATTTTACAGAAGTTTTTGTTGTTTTGACAATAATTTCGTATTTTTATGAATATAATAGTTGAGCTCTCTACCTAAAATATCTAAATAACTCACTAGTAGTAACGCCCAAACTAGACTTACAAAGAACTTTGTAGGGATTTCAATGAAATTAGAATATGTGATAGAGAAGACCGAAGACGGAAATAAATATATCGGTCCCATATTAATCGGTCCAATATTAAAGCAAAAATGGGGTTTGAAATTTTTCGAGACCTTCTATAATTTTTAAGCCTCATTGCATAGATCATCAATATACCTTTTATTTGGTACCCAACTTGAACACAGTTTCATTGGAACAAACATATCAAAATTTCCTTGAAATCTAAGCAGAAGTCTCTTTGTAAAAAAATTATGATAGAGCAGTCCCCACGTCATCGAGACCAAAAAAAACGCCATGATTCGAAAATAGCTAGATTGTTTACCAATATGGAGTATACAAAATGTTTGGTACTAAAAAAAAAACGTTTTCAAACCAAATTCCTCACTTGAGTAAAATTTAAGTAACAATTATACAAATAAGGTATCACTGACAAGGGGAGTCCCCCGATGTGTTCTCTCTGATCTTAATGAAATTTGGAAATTTGATAAAGACAACAAAATAAGGGACACGTATCTTTCTCACGTTTAACGGTTAAAAGGTGGGCCAAAGTTAATATATATTTTGTATTGAAACATGTCGGAAACTAATGAAATTCAGATTTTTTTAACACAGCTTTGAGAAAACAAAATTATTGATACCAAAATTGCCTATGTAGTGTGTTAGGGTTGCCATTTATTTAAAATGTTTAAAATATAGCTTAAGAACTAATTTGAAAAAAGTCGTATAAAGCCGAAAAGCTCAGACACTTCTCGATTAAATTTAATATTTATACATATACATATGTTTTAGCTTAATTCAACTATAATCTTTTTAACAAAACGCCGCTTTTAATATCACTTAAACCACATTTTTTTAATAACAAAAATACTTGAAAATTATCGGACATGTTTCGCATACACTCACATAACAAATTCGGTTGTGTCAACCGATTTTCATCCAACCGAATTGATTCGGTTGTTGCAACCTCGTAAATTCGGTTGCCACAAGCCATAATTCGGTTAAACCAACAGAATTTAGTTGAGACAATCGAATTTACGACGTTGCAGCAACCGAATTAATTCTGTTGGATGAAATCTTTCGATTTTTATGAGAATGTACTAATTAATGCGTGTCCAAAAGATCTTTTATTTAATACCCCAATTGTCTAAAATTTCTCTGAAACGATTCGAAATAAGACGAATAAAACGAAAAATGTAGTCATTGTTGACCGCTCATTTTAACGCCTTATTTTGTTTTTCTTTATCACATATCAAAATTTGATTAAGATCGGAGAGAAACCATCGTTAGAACTCCCTTGTGAGATCAACCACCGCTTAAGCTGACATTTGGACATGCGATGATAAAGGAGTCAAAATAAATAACGTTTATAATTTTTTAGCGGTCAAATCTAATATTAAGACAGTAAAAATAAGCCAAGAAAATGGGTCGCTCAAGGACACTTCCCCTGTTAGTGCTGTCTTTAAACCTTGAGAATTGGTAAGAACCGAGTTATTCGTGGAATTAAAGAAGCCAAAGATTTCTGAAAAATTCAACTGAAATACCAAAAAACATTAGATATGCTGAAGATGTATACATTTTTGGAATTGGAAAACTTAAATATGCCTGGCTTGCCAGACTAGAGCCGTGACAAGTAAGGCATATTAAGAGCGGACAGTATCTGCTAAAAATCTCTGACTTGTCGAATTTGAAAAGAGCGGATCGTAAAATAAAATAAGGTAAATAGAAACAATAAAATCGTAAAACAGAAGTTAAAAAACCGACTAAATCGTGAAACTAGATAGGCTAAAGATTTCTGACTCGTTGAACCAGAGAAAAGTGAATCGATTCACGATCGTAATGTAAGAAAACCTAAAAAATCCCTCAAAAATAGACTGTATCGGGGAATTACAGTAGCGAATGATACCTGACTTATTGGACTGGAAAAGACTGAATCATGAAAGACGATAAACAAAAATGTCGTCTGAATCGTGCGATTAGACAAGCTAAAGATTCTTGACCAGCACAAATAAAGATTGAACCGTGAATCTAAAGCCTGGAATAAGAGAAACTAAATAGCCAACTAAATCGTGCAATTAGACAAGCTAAAGATTTCTGACTACAACGACTAGAGAAGAGTAAAAATTGAATTTAAAGCAGCTAAGGATCATAGGCTCGTTGAACTAGAGAGCAATGGAATCGTGAAATGAGATAAGCTAAAGATGCTTGGCTCGTTAGACGGGCGAAGAATTAAATTAAAGAAATGCTTCAGATTACTGACTATTCTGATTAGAGAAGACTGATTCGTGGAATAAGTAAAGCTAAAATGCCGTTTGAATAGTGAAATTAGGCGAACAGAAGATTGAAACATGCTATTTATAGCTGACTCATCAAAATGTAGCCAACGCAATCGTAGAATAATAACTTATTCGAGAAATCATAGAAAATAAAGAACTCTGATACATCAAACTTAAGCAGACTTTAACGTAGAACTACAAGAAGTATAGTCAGGCAGCTGCAAAAGCCTGAAAATTTCCATAGAGTAAATTCACAAGTGAATGCAAAATATGGTATATGGATTACAAAAGACTGACAGAATTCTGGGTCAAGAAAGTAGAAAATTTTGAATGCAGAATCTTACGCAATCCAGAATCTTAGAAATAGGAAATTATGAGCTAGAATTCAAGGTTTTGTGCTACTTAAGAGGCATGAGTCGTACTTTTAGTTATATACGACTTTATCGTAGATCGAAAGAAGCAGGAATTAAAACCTAGCTGGAAAAAATTGTAAATTCGCAGGCTCCTAATTGAACTTAAGTATCTTGGAATGAGCTGAGGATGCCTAAGGATCACAAAATCTTATATCTCTTAATTTATCTATTTTAAATCTGCTCATCCGGAAGTGAAATTATTATAAAATATGTTTTTAATTAAAAAAATCTATAACCCCCTTCTAAATTTACATTCTTATTACGTCTCTGCCTTTAAAGAAGATTGATACCGTATTGAGTATACATGTGTATTAGAGTGTCCCTTAAGTATAAATGTTGGAAATGTTGATACGGTACCCTTCATTTTTTTTAATATTTGACTTGAATATAGCTCATGTGTAGTTTAAGCCCTCCACGACAACGCCTTCCCTAAGCGACTAGGCCTTAAAGAGCGAAACATGCGCTTATATGGGGAAAAATTAATTTTTACAGTTTTTGCTTATTTTTCTAAATGTTGTAGTAGTTGAACATATTTTTACATTTAATTTTTACCATTATATATTTAAAAAGAATTTTAAAGATAATTTGTATGTCCCTAATAAACAATATAAATGCACTTGTGCTTAATTGCATTCTAGGATTTAGGGACATAAAATTATCACGGTTAGATCATTAAATATTTGTTTGTTTGGATCTTTGCATGTGGTACGCACATGTTTGAGTACTGGTAATGGATATTACAAGCTACCATAAAAAAAGGTTTTTTGGTTGCATCGCTTATTATAAACACATAAAATAAGATTTCATCCCCCACAAGGCAAAAAGGATATCTTGCAGGTCTTGTGGTCTAGTTTAGTTTTAAGAAATTGATATTAAGTATCCCAGCAAAATAAGAGCTGAGGAAGAAGTAGTAAAAACACCAAATCTACTGAGCCGGATGTGGTGCAAATCCAGGTGAATCATTAATGATTTTAACATTGTCGTGTCATTGGGCGGATGGAGTGAATATATAACTTCTTTAATAGCATTTTAAACAGTGCATGGATGCTATTTTTCAATAGTTCATGGAAGGTCTTTTTCAAATATATATTAACATTTTTATTTAATAAAAATGTGCAGCATACTTTAGGGATGTTTCTTTAAATATTAAAAAAAAATCTTTTGGTACCAGCGAGTATTGAACACACGAATCTGAGTTACGATCTGCTGTATTAAAATAGACCGCTCTACCATTTGCACCAAAGTTACTTATGCAATACAACAAACTTAAAACGAACTTAAGTTGAAAATATTGATATATTTTTATGAAAACAAGAAAAATGTGCTACACAAATATATAATAAAAAAGATAAAATAATGATTTTTAAAACATTTTTATTATGTGATTTCGTATCACTGAGATATAAATTATTTTTAAAATATTTTTAAGTTTTGATGAGGTTAAAAAAATATTAAGAAATAATAAAAATGCTCATTTAACAATTTAGAAGTCATTGCATATTTTAAAATATTTTTTTAATAATTAATTTGACGGGAAGTGTCTTTAATAAGATAAAATCTACCAGAAAATGAGAAAAAAATATTGGAGAAGTAGTTTAACTACAGGTAAGGAAAAGTGGCCTGCAATGAAACGAGCGTGCCTTGGAACGTAAGAGCTTTTAATGTTTCCGTATTTTTAAAGAGTTGGAGAAAGAGGTTGGTAAAAACTTTATAGGTAAATTAACCCTTAAATGCATACAGTATCTTTAAAGATACAACCATTCAAAAATTTCCTACGACTTTATTTTAAGCTTAATCAAAATGAAAACTTTACTGGTGTGTTAAGAACTCTCAAGCGCTCTTTAATAAAATACATTTATAAATAAATATTTAGAGTCCTACCTTTTATTAACCATCAAAGTCAAAAGAATTAAAAACTTCAAAATTAATTAAAAACTCAAGAATTGCGCTTTTTATGATATCGAAAAAAGGGCACATGTAATTTTAGAAAGTTTAAATAAAAGGCTAATGCGTTAAGAGGCAAATATAAGCTTTTGAACGATATATCTTTTTTGTTCCTAAGTCTCTCCGTTTTTGTGTAACGGGCAATTTAAAATTTTGAAAATTTTGGATTTTTGCTTATAAAAAGCGTAAAAAAAATTATTTGAAAAATCTTGGTACGCAGTTTTTTTTTATTTAGCATTTCATATCATAAAAACACAATTTTATTCAAATCGAAGCTGTTGAGCATTTAAGGGCTAAAGTGATATATTTAAATTAAGTAAAAGTTATTAATTAATTAATTTACTAATTAATTATTATTATTAGGAAACTAGCTTTCAAAATTTGGCTGCGATATTTTTCGTTTTTGCTAATTTTTTGCGATCCGAAACAATAATTCTCAAATAGATTTTTGAAGCCAAAATCAAATTTTATACCTAATTTTTTTGAATATTGCACACGTTTCAAGGCACACCTAAAAAGTATATCTTGAAACAAATATGAAAAATTCGATAAACTCATTTTTAGCAGTGAAATACATCTTTGCATTTTCTTATCAACATAACAATAAAAATTATAAAACCTTAATTTTTTTTTATATTTTTAAATAAGTTTTACAAAAAGTTCCATCGCAAAGACAAAAAATAGATTTTTATCAAATAATTATTTGTCCACTCTGGATAACAATTTTCTAAAAAAAAAATTCTTTATGATTAAAGTCAAGATGTTAATTATTTGGTCGTTTTTAAATTACTTAATTCTCTTAAAATACTCAGAAAAAAACTTAATTATATAAAAAATATTAAAAACAATTAATTAGAATAAAAAAAAAAAAATAAAATTATCTCCCCGGCCCGGAATTGATCTCGCAACCTTCTGATTGCAAATCCAACCACTTACCACCTCAACCTCCATATAAAAAAAAAATATATATGCACTTATGAAAAAGTACTTCTTATGATGTTATTAATTTAGACACCAATTTATTTATATGGTGATGCAAATGCTGTTTAAAATAACTTTAATTTAACATTTTTGGCCGTTGTCAACAATAACTTCTATTAAAGTGAAACATGTGCGTATGCTAATGCTTTGGAAGTCAAGTTAAAGAGGTTCTTAAAGCACTACTTCCACTTTATTTTGCTGGGTATTTAAGGAATTGTATTTTGAATAAAAGTTTAGTGTCTTACAAACATTCAAAGTGGTTTTATTTTCTGTTAGCAGAAAACTAAACAGATATGATAATATTATGTAAAATCGGTTAATAACTAGCCCAGTAATAAATACTGCACCAGACCACTATTGTGCAAATTATTACTCGACCAAAATGGTCGAGCACACTTCTTAAAATTTCTTTAAAAATTTAAATTGATTACTACAATAGAATTTTTTTATTCAAAAAGACTTAAAATTGTGAGATATGGAGTAAGTTTTTTTTTTTTTGATGTCTTAAGGTGACAAAATTTTAGGGGTGCTTTTCAAATCTCTAATTTTAAATTTTAAAATGGTTTCTTCAACAAAAGTGAAAAAAATGATATTTGCACTCCAGGGTCTTATTTATAACATCTTAGAGATTAAAAGTAAAAAAATTTAAAATTATCCCCCAGTACATTTGGGTAGGACAACGATTTGATTTTTACGGATTTCGAGGAAATTGTGTTTTTTGGTATTAACAAGACTTGTTTGTTGTCATAAAATATTTAAAATCAAAAACTAGCTAATTTAGTAACTTTTGTTGTTTTATTTTATAACAGTAACTCAAGGTTGAAAAAAAATTTTTTTTTCAACATCATTAACCCATGTGGTCATGTGGCTCCAAATGACCCCAGACTTACTTAATTCAATTTACATAAAAGGTCAAAGCTTTGCTTACTACTATTGAATTTTAAGAAAAGTGATCTAAAATAGTATAACACAACATCTGAAGATTCTGTGCCAACAGTTTTGAACAAATTAAACAACGTTAACCCGTGCCGTGCCGCATCTAGATCAAAGGATATACTGCGGGAATTTATATATATTTAAACAAAAAATATTTAAGTCCTTTTTTTTACAAACCTCACCATATTTTAAATTCCTATTTAAATTCCTACAGCCTATTTTAAATTTACTCATCCGCAAATGAAAATATAAAATGTTTTAAATTTAAAAAATCTATAACCCCCTTCTAAATTTACATTTTTATTACGTCTCTGTCTTTAAAGAAGATTGATACTATTTGAGTATACATGTGTATTTATTACATGTACATATATTTTTCAAATTGGTGATAATATAAAATGCATATATTAAACAAAAAAAAAAACAAAAAAAAACTCGAAAAAACCAACCTAACAAACTATATGGCACTTGTCACGTTGGAACAATCTATATTATTTTAATCACTACAATGTCCATCCAATCAAGAGTAGTCAATAGGTCGGGTCGATTTGTATGGAGGCAAAAAAAATCGCTCAACATTCAAGAAAAATCGTATTCTAGGGATCAAAATAAGAAACTTTGCCGAAGGAACCATACCTCTAAAACGAATTCTGATGTCCCGACTTTTGACCCGTAGTGTCAAATTTTGAAAAAGCCCACTCTGATATTTAAGAAAGTAGGAGGAATCTCTCCAAGATTATTGGAGATACTTCTTCTCCGGGAGACGCGCTAGCTGATTAATGCATAAATCATCATTCTAGGGGTTAAAATTTAAGTTAAAAGAGGGCCTTTTTAGCGGTGTTTTTTAGCAAAATGTACAAATCTCGGGATAGAGATATTTCAGAAAGTAGGAGGAGTCTTTCCAAGATTAGGGTCTCTATTTCATCTCCGGAAGAAATAGAGTATAGATATATTCGATTGGGTTGGATTCGATTGGGGCACTCTAAATGGGTCAAAGTGGGATTTTTCAAAATTTCACCCTACGGGTCGTTTTAGAGGTATGGTTCCTCGGCAAAGTTTCTTATTTTGATCCCTAGAATACGATTTTCCTTGAACGTTGAGCGATTTTTAAATCGACCCGCCCTAGTAGTCAACGTTCTGATAGAAAATATATTTAAAATATCAGTATTCGTAAAGTGTTCTACTTACTTTCTATTCACACACAAAAACGTTTTGATTGACAAAAGAATAAAAAAAAAACTTTTGTAATTTAAAATGACCTTTTAGCAGTGATTTTAATTAAACCTATCCCAATATTTTTTATCAAGTGTTTTTTTTTCTCCCACACTCCTACACTTCAATACGGTACAAGTATTTTTTAAATCGTTAGTATGTGGAACCTATCATACATATTGAAGGAATTCACAGTTTAAGTACTAACGTGCTATCGTTGTAAACTATTAAACATGATTTTCGACTAGGGTTGTCATTTATTCGTGGTTTTATTTGGTTCGAATAAACGATCAAACAATTTTTGATCGAACGATCAAACGATTAATTTTTAAAAATTATTCGATTAATCCAACGAATAAGCATAATTTTGAAAATACATAAATATTTAAAGTATTTTACCCTATCATCTCAAAATTATATGAATTTCGGCATCAATTGGAATACTACAACAATAGCAATTCTCAATGCAATCATTTCAGGCTTAGTAACGCCGAGAGATTTCATAATCATTTGGCATTATCTAGTGATGAAAAAATTACAGTTCTGAAAATCGTTACAAATTTAAATATATATAGGCGATAGTTTTAGTATATCGAGCTGTTAAGATCTTATTTTGGTTACCATATAAATTACATAAATGGAATAAACAGCTTAAGTGCTAACGTGCTATCGTTGTAACATAGCAACATTTTTGATAGTTTTGTATAGTTTAAACTTCAAAAATCATACTATATTTTAAAGGACCTCACTTTATCTGTGAATTCCCTTATATTGCTTGCTTGAAAGTCAAATCATATATCTTTACCTATTATTAAAGAGTAGTGACGAACAGTTCGGCCAGAAAATGCATTTGGTCTGTATTCGGTATTTTAAAGCATTATGGACAAATTTGGCGGATGGAAAAATGTTTATTGGGCTGATTAGATGCTATTTTGAGTGTCAAATTTGAAGAAAAGTCTGTAGTTAAGCAATGAATTCACTGTTCGGCTAAATTGAAAATAGTTCGGCGGCCGAACTTTTAACTTTATAGCTAAACTTCGGCTTTTCTCTTAAATTTTATACACAAAATCGAATAAAATCGGCTCAACAAACATGTTTCCAATACCAAAATTTGTCATCATTGCCTCTAGATATCAAAAAACCGACAAAATATAGTTTTTTGGCCGAACTGTTCGGACGGACACTATTAAAGAGTTCATATCCTGGAAAACGATTAATAAGAGGGCAAAATTTCAGTTTATGGGGGACACCCCTGGAAAAAAAAAAAATGCCACGCCCCCTTAAATGACCCCAGGAGTGCGAAAATCATAATGAATAAGGGGGCTCACTCCCCTTATGGGCGTGGCAGTCGAAAAACGACCCGGCCCACCTACGTAGACAATATGGGTATCAAATGAAAGCTAATGTCTTCACGATTCCAAAAATAGCCGTAGTTGCCAGATCGGGCGATTTTTGTAGCCGATATGGCCATTTTGGCAAAATTTGGCAAAATTTGGGGTGGGGGAAATTTTTTTTTTCCTTTTTTTTTGCTTATATTTTGTTAAAATCAAACAAAAATGAGCATTTTGTGCGAAAAGATTACTATTGTTAGCGTTACCCAGGGATTACCGCGTGGAGGTCATAGTAAATCAATCAATGTTATACTGGCTTCGCTTAGTAAAGTTTTTCTGCGTGACCGGCCTACGGCCGGGCTTAGGGGTTTTTAACTCCAGTATGTCTTAATTCTAGACGGCGGGGATCTCGAGTGCTCGGCCTCTGGCCGAGCTAAAAAGAAATAAACAAAAAAAAGTCCTTCCCCCATTTTATAAAAATTAACATATCTTCCTCAAATTCTGGACGATCTGGCAACTACGGGTATTTTTGGAATCGTGAAGACATTTCCTTTCATTTGATACCAATATTGCCTAAGTAGGTGGCATGGGTCGTTTTTCACCCCCGCCCCTATTTAACAAAAATGGCCGTATCGGCTGCAAAAACCGCCCGATCTGGCAACTATGTCTACGTAGGTGGGCCGGATCGTTTTTCGACTGCCACGCCCATAGGGGGCGCGAGCCCCCTTATTCATTATGATTTTCGTACTCCTGGGAACATTCTGAAGGGGATGGCATATTCAGATTTTTTCTCTAGGGGTGTCCCCCATAAACTGAAATTCAGCCAATAAGAGCTTTAAAATGTCAGTTATTTCTTCAACAGAGTTTTGATTTAATTTTGTCCATTACCATTTTTTATAAAAATATTCCCAAAATTGGTGAATTTTCGAAAGACTTTTTTAAATGAAGTATTTTTTTTTTTAATTATTCGTTTTATTCGTTTAATCATCAAGATTTATTCGAATTATTAGATATTAGAAAATCATGTTTTCTAAATTGTTTGTACTCTCAAAGGAAAAGTTTCGTCATATTTATGCAAACTTTCATAAACATGATAAAGGCTTTATTGTTGTTCGTCCATGTTTCATAAATATTTATGAAACTGTATCGTAAAAATATTACTAAGGTGATGCGTTTCGGAATTCCACCCGGATCTGGCTCAATTTTGATACCAAAGTGTGTTAGTACTCCTCTATACTAAACGATTTGTCCGTTAAGCCCTATCTCATTCGATTTTCGAGTTATGGTCCATTATCGTAAAATAAATACTGATGACATTTTTCTATGCAATTATGAAAAAGTTATGAAAAACTCATTAATATTTATGAAAAGTTGCATTTTATTTATGAAGACTTTATATATATAACAATGTTTCATAGATTTTCGTCCAATAAAATAGTTTCATAATTATGATGAAACTTGTTTCCCTCTGTTTTGTTTAATCTTCCAATAATTTTTGGAAGATCAAACTACTATCCTAAAAGTTGTGAACTGTGAATTCCTTAATTATATATTTGTTTATTAAATTTTTGTGTTTCCAAATTTTTGTTTTGATGGGGATTTTTCCTAATTTGTTTTTAATAAAAATAAATTAAAATATGTGTAAATATTTTAGTAAACATGTAGAATTTTTGAAATAGAAAAATCAAAACAAATGTCTTTGTCTAGCATCAATAACAACAAATTTCATCAATACTTTATAGATATAAAAAATTAAGCAGAAAAATATTGACTAAATTTTGAAATTCAATTTCAAAAGATTTTTATTTAGGTAAACAAACTTATTTCTTGGTATTGATAGACTTATTGACACCTTTAATTGAAATATAAATGAAGAAATTTTGACAAATATTTTGAGTGTTTAAATTGAGATTAAAATTATGGAATTTGTATTGATTCAATATTGCTCATTTTGACTATTATTAGTCCTTTTTTTATTTTTAAGACATCATGCAAATTTTTTTAGTTAAACTAAATAAAAAAAAAATCAATTTTAAAATTGTATTTTAAATTTAACTATTAATATTTCATGAGTGTAAATTATCTCCCGGTGTTAGGTATGTTTCGAATCAACGTCAATCATCTAACTTATGACATTTTCAAATGCGGAAGGTTTAAACTAAATATGTATTAAAAAATCTATAAACATTATCTTCTATTAATTTAATCATAATAAACTATATGTATCGTCACCTAAAATGCAAAAGGACGTAACAAACATATTTACTTTTTTACAGGAGAAACAAAAAACGTTCACAGTTATTTTAACAATAGCGTTAATAAAACTGACAGTTTTATTCATAAAACCAAACAATTTTGTGGAGAAATGTAGTTCAATGCAGTTGTTCATAATCACTCAATCCTACTCCAATATTTTACAAGACAACCAATAAAAATGCGTGGAAACAAAAACATATAAGATTCGAACTATACACATAGTGGTCAAAACAGTAGTGGTCAAAAAATTTGGAGCTGAGATCGCATTTGTTGTTTTCATTGATTTATTTTCTTCAAATCACACTTAGTTACTAAAATTTATTTTTTACATATTCTTCATTCATTGTTTTATGTTAAACAAATAAAAAAAAATTAATTCCGTTAAATTAAAACAGCAAAAAAATAATAATAATAGATGTATTCAAAATGCAGTTGTTTAAAACATTTGCAACTCTCATTATTCTTACTCTTAACGAAACAATTTATTCTAACAAATGTTAGGATATAACGGTAATCACATTCCTTTTTAATATGAGATTCAGGCCGTTACATTTTTCAAACAAATTTATTATAATTATTGTTCTTTAAAAGTTGTAATAAGATTTTGGAAGCATAAACATCGTAAGAATAATTTTTGTAAAAGTGGCAGGAAATAAATACAATTCTGATTTTAAATTAAAAGTCTTAAATGATTTTCAAAATGGACTTTCCCAAAAAGAAATTTCTATAAAGTACTCCGTTCCAAAATCAACGATTTGCCGCATTGTTAATAGTGGTAACATCCACACAACTCATAAAGGTGGAAGACCACGTAAGAGAAGATCGGAAAATCAAGAATTTTTTTTCGAAATATCCCAAAGCAGTTCCCAGAGAAGCTAAAACTGAACTTTTAATAGATGCCAGTCTTCCCACCATTAAAAGAAGAGCCCGAGAATATGGTCTTCGAAGTTATAGATGTACAAAAAAAACCGTTTGTGTAGGAAAAAAAACCGAAAAGCTCGTCTTGACTTTGCACGCACCCATTTGAACTGGACTCAACAGCAATGGAAATATGTATTGTGGTCAGATGAGTCTAAATTCAACCTCCGGGGATCAGATGGAAGATCCAATGTTCGAAGTTTAATCCCAGATACACAACCGCCACAGTAAAGCACGGAAGTGGAAACATTATGGTGTCGGGGTGTTTTTCAGGAAATGGGATTGGCCCAATTCAACGCATTACTAGCACAATGACGGCCACAATCTATATAATTCTTTCGAGTTCAGTTATGCTTCCGTATGCTGAATGGGAAATGCCACTCTCATGGACCTTCCAGCATGACAACGACCCAAAACACACGGCGGGGCTTGTAAAAGTTAGACTGTAGGAAAATGAAATTAATACCATATCGTGGCCGGCTCAATCTCCCGATCTCAACCCGATTGAGAACATGTGGATGATTGCAAAAGGGAATATCGGCAATAAAGTATTCCGAAATGATGATGAACTTTTCGTCGAGTTGGAGAAGCAGTGGAATGAAATTTCTGACGATTATATTAAAATTCTCATTGCCTCAATGCTTAAGAGGTGTTCAGAAGTTATAAAAAAGAATGGCTACGCTACAAAATACTGAGCGTTAAAACCATTGTTTGTATTTCCTGTTAATTACTTTAAGAGTTGCAAATGTTTTGAACACTGTACTATCGACTTATTTTGTTGAAATTACTTTTTTTTTTATTTCTGAGAAGCTATGAATAATTTTTTTGTATTTGTAAAATAATATGCTATAACTGAATTTTATAAAAAAAAAAACAAAAACTTATACCACAAATCTTGTTGATCAAAAAAATTTATAATTACCTTAACCATGATTTCAGTTGCAAATGTTTTCTTTTATCGTAGAGGTCCAAAATTTTGTGTAGGTATGTATTTTAGTCAAATGAATCATAATCATTAAAAAAACCTGATTCGACAACTTTGTTAGTTACGCCCATTTGCATTTTAGGTGACGATATAAAAAATAATTGAAATTTTTTTTAAAACATCAAATGTCTTTGTTAACAATTAGAATATATGTATGATTTCTAGACCGGTTAACTTATCTCAAGTTAACCAAAGTTTAGGGTTTAACCATAGTTATGAATGTCAAATTTATATGGAAATATCTGTGGTTAAAGTTAAACTCTGGTTATTTATAGAAAAGTTATTAGCCCTTAGTAATATTAAATTAACAATTAATAAAAATGTTAAATTAATATTAAAAAGAACAACAATCTATAAATAATTGACCTAGTTTCAATAAATAAATGCAATTTATTATAACTATTTATATTGCATATTGAAAAATTTACAACATCAAAGTATACAAATTGGAGAAAAAATGTACATGATGTTAGTTAAGATGAGAACGGCAATTGTTTATTAGAATTTATTTGATAGAAGGTTTGAAAAGATGAATACAAAAGGTCGGCCTTATCAAAAACTGAACGCTTTTAATGAATAAAGTTTGTAATCTATCAGACTATGATTCTAATCTATCAGATTATGATTAAAATCTATCAGATTATGATTATAATCTATTTATAACCTTAGTCGTTTTAGTACAGTGTTATTTTATTAACGTCCTATAGACAGTAGCAATTCATTTTTTTAATTAATATGCATTTGACAAATTTAATTTAGAAATGTTGAGGTTAACAAGAAGAATAAACGTTTTTCTCTAAAAATTATAAACACTATTAATTTTTAATTCAGACTAGACTAGTTTCTGCCTTTTTATGGACAGGCGCGTCATCAGTGATTTTCCATTTAAATTGTATTATTATTTGTGTCTTATAATTGTCAGATTGTCTCTATATGATAAATTTTTCAACAACCTGCGGCTGTTAGATTCAAACCTGCGCTCTTCTTACATTACAAACGTAACAATACTAAGTCATGACCGTTTAGCGATCACGCCCAAGTATGTCCTAATTTGCAGTTTTCTTTCCTATTGGCTTTTCTGTTATTGTATATTATACTCAGAAGTGGCAAAACAAACACACAAATATTCTATTTTTAGATTTTTGTGTATTTTTCTAGTTTCCTCCGTCTCTACTTCCTAACGTTACCAGATTGGCGTATGGTTTTTACGCTAAGTGTTGACAACTATGCGTTTTAAGTTGACATCGCCACAGGGCAAATTTTTAATGTATTTTAGTATAGTGTTATTTTTTAACGTCATATAGACAGTCGCAATTAATTTTTTCAATTAATAGGCATTATATTGAAAGATTATGATTGCTTCGGAAGATTATACAAATAATTTCGCCGTTTTTCGCTCTATAATCTAAATTAACCCAGCGTTTTTTCTGTTTTTTAAGTTGTTAATATTGAAAAAAGACACAAAAAGTCACTGTTTTATTCAAGTAGTGGTAAAAATATAGAGCTGTAGAAAAATAGTACGAACATTTCATTAAATTAGTCGATTACAATAGTTTAGAGTAAAAATGCGACAAGCCTGCAATTATTTTTATTATGTGTTTAGACATCCTAAAACAAAAATTTTATTAAAAAAATTGTTTATGGAGTAGTTTATTTTTAAGTAATTTGACTATTTTGACTATATCTCGATTACCCCTTAATGCCCAGACGTTTTTTATTTAATTTTGGGACAAAATGTTTTGAACTCTCACTTTTTTCAGAGCATGCTAAATTGTAACAACTCTGCTGGCAACTTAAGTTGCCAATGGGCATTAATGGGTTAAGAATCAAGCTTCTTTGGTCAGTTAAATTGAAAAACAAATAAAATTTAATTAATCTTTTGAATACTGTTTTTAAATAAGTTCAGTTGTTTTGGACCTAGGGGTCGAAATTACACGGAAAAATCTATTTTTTGGACAAAATTTAAACATTTTAATTTTCGAAAAAAATAGAAGATATTTTTCTTGCAATGGAAAATGAAGAGTGGACGTGAATAAGGGTATACAGTAGGGCGCGTCGATTTAAAAATCGCTCAACGTTCAAGGAAAATCGTATTCCAGGGATCAAAATAAGAAACTTTGCCATGGGAACCATACCTCTAAAACGAATTCTGATGTCCCGACTTTTGACCCAAAGGGTCAAATTTTGAAAGAGCCTACTTTGATATTTTAGAAAGTAGGAGGAATCACTCCAAGATTATTGGAGCTACTTCTTCTCCGGGAGACGCGCTAGCAGATTAATGCATAAATCATCATTCTAGGTGACCGTTAAGGGGTTGAAATTTAAGTTGAAAGAGGGCCTTTTTAGCCGTGTTTTTATAGCAAAATGTACAAATCTCGGGATAGAGATATTTCAGAAAGTATTTCAGAAAAAGTGAAACGAAAGTGAAACGAATAACAACGAAATAAAACAGCTCTATAAAAATTATAAAAATTAATTAAAAAGTGTCGAAAAAAATAGAAAGAGACTATTTAGAACAATTGTATAAGTAACAATACACTTGTACAAAGTAAAGTTTTATAAAATAAACTAAAATTAACTCAGTAATGTCTGAGTGTAATAAATGCAAAGGGACGATAAGAGGTGAAAGTGGTATTAAATGTGAGGGTGTGTGTGGTAAAGTTTACCATAGCGCCGTAAAATGTTCAGATATTGATCAATATTCAATGGGAATCTTAAATAAACAAAACTTTATCAGATTTATATGTGAGGATTGTATACATTACATCCATAATATTGATGAGGTGCTCGGTAGTATCCAAGATGGAGTTCAAACAAATAAACAACAATTAAGAGAATATAAAAATGAATTTGAAACAGCACTGAAACACAACGAAACTGAAATAAAACAACTTTTGGAGGCAATCGAAAGAAGATATGATGAAATAATGCAAGGACTGAATAATGCTTTTAAAATATGCGAGAATAATATTCAAGAAATTAAAAATTTTAATAAAAAAATAAGCGAGTTTGAAGATAAAAACAATGAAATATGTAAATCAATAGAAAATAATAACCTTGAAATGTGCAACGAAATAAAGAAAGTTGTAAAAGAAACAAGTGTCAAAACAAACCAAATGTCATATGCACAATCAGTAAAAAACAATAATACAGTGATGCCAGATCTACAGAAAAAAGTCCCACTTATAATAAAGCCAAAGGAAAAGCAAAATGTAGCAAAAACAAAGGAAGAATTAAATAAAAAAGTTGATCCTGTAAATTTAAAAATATCAAATGTAGAAAATAGAAAAAATGGAACGGTGATAATCCAAACTGAAAATGATGAAGAAAGAATTAAAATAAAACAAGCAATTGAAAAGGAAATGAGTGAAGGATATGAAATAAAAGTTCCAAACCCTATTGAAATGAAAATTGACATAACGGATATGACTTTCAAATATAATTATAACGAATTGGTGGAAAAAATAAAGAAACAGAACAATATGTTACGAGAAAGTGAACTGAATGTCATAAAAATGTATGAATTTAAAAGAAATAATAGAACATTCTATAATGCAAAATTAAAAATAGATAATGAATCGTATCAGGAAATTATAAAAGAAAAAAAATTAACATTGGTTGGGAAAAATGTAGGGTATTCGATGGAACAGAGGTTACGCAATGTTTCAAATGTCAGGGATACAACCATAAAGCAAGTGACTGCAAAAATAAAGAAATTTGTTTAAAATGCCATGGAGCACATAGAACAAATGAATGTAATAATGAGAGTATGAAGAAATGTATAAACTGCATACGTGTAAATCAGAAATTAAATCTTGGTCTGGATGAGAACCACTTTACAATGTTTAAACAATGTCCTGTGTACCAAAATAAGTTGAATAACAAGAAAAAACAGATGGGAATCAATTTCTAACAACTAAAGAAATGGCGTGGAATATATACTAATGCTCAGGGTTTATTAAATAACTTCAATCAATTGGAAGTTATTGCCTTCAATGAACAACCAGAATTTATAATATTATCGGAAACTCATATTACACATGATACTGAAGAAAATGAAACGGCATTAAAAGGATATGAGCAAATAATTACTTTCTCAAATTCAAAAAAGACCGGCGGAGTCAGCATTTATTATAAAAAACAGTTTAAAATAAAGAAAATTTGTGAAAAGGTCAAGGATTTTAAATATTGGATAAATGCTTGTATGTTAAGTTATTGTAATACACATTTTATAGTAATGGCGGTTTACAGATCACCAAGTTGCGGGGAAGTAGAATTCTGTGAAGTTTTTGAAGAAGTAATAGAAGAAATAAGCGAAAATAATGGTGACATAATAATTGCGGGAGATTTCAATATCGACTGGACTAAAGATGGAATATATAAAACCAGAATTGAAAACATGTTAAATGATAATTATTTAAAACAATTGACTAACGAATATACCAGAATAACCGAAAGATCAAGAACATTAATTGATTATGTAATATCAAATATGGAAAATTTATCGGTAAAAGTTAATAATACAAATAAAATATCAGACCATGAGGCCATTGACATAATATTAGAATGTAAACGTGAAAATCCCAAAAACATTGAATCAAAACAAATAGAATACTTTAAATATAATAAGTGGTCGTATAGAAATGAAATAAGATCAATAATAAACATTAATGAAAACTATAACATAAATTGGACTGTTGATTATTTTGACAATACAATAGAGAGTGCAATTAAAAAATTTACAATAAAAAAGGATATAAAAGAACAAAATAATAACAAATGGTTTAACAATAAACTTAGACATTTAAAACAAGATAAAATTATGAAATACCAATTTGCCAAAACCGAAAATACGAATGCAGCATGGACTGAATACAAAAATATAAGAAACATATATAAAAACACAATAACATATGAAAAAGATATATATATCAATAATCAAATAAGTAATGCCAAAGACCAAAAACAAATGTGGAAAAAAATAAAAGACTTAGTACTAAAAAACGAGCAACCTGTGATAAAATCTGTGATATTTAATCAAATAGAATATAAGGAAAATTATACAATAGCCAATCAGTTTAACAATTATTTTATTGACAGTATTAAAACAATTAGAGATAGTATAGAAAATGTGCAATATATAAACCGAGTACCTATGATAAATAACATTTTTAAATTCCGTGCAATAAATTTACAAGAACTGAAAATAATATGTAAAATCTAAAAAATAAGCCAGATTTTAACAAAGTAACGGTTAAGATAATTCTTGATAATTGGGACATAATTGGAAAGACTTTGATGAAAATAATTAATAAATCTATGGAAACTGGAATTTTTCCAAGCAATTGGAAAGAATCTATGGTGACACCAATTGAAAAAGTAAGAAAAACACAAAAGTGTGAAGAATATCGGCCAATAAACACATTAAAAACTTGCGAAAAAATATTTGAAAAGGTTGTAAAAGGGCAATTAGAAGAATATATGGAAAATAATAACTTGTTCTCAAAGTATCAGTCTGGTTTTCGAAAAAAATATTCATGTGAAACTGCTGTAAATTATTTGATAAACAGATGGAAAAAAATAGAAAAGAATAATAAGTTAATTGCAATATTTTTGGACTTCAAAAGAGCATTTGAAACAATAGATAGAAATGTGCTTATTAGTAAACTTTATATGTATGGTATACAAGGCATTGAAATGCAATGGTTCGAATCTTACCTAAGCGAAAGGACACAAACAACAAAAGTGAATAATATAAAATCAACCTCAGTTGAAAATGAATATGGAGTTCCACAAGGATCTGTCTTAGGAGCACTGTTATTTATTATATATATTAACGAACTAGCAAATATTTTAAACAAGTGTGAAATTGTCCTTTATGCAGACGACACATTAATTTTTACTGAAGCCGAAACAGAACAAATATGTCAACAAAATTTAACACATGATATGATAAATGTAGAAAAAATTTTAAAAATGAATAAACTTAAATTAAATGAAAGCAAAACTAAAATGATGGAAATAAATATGAATAGTAATATTGTAATAACAATCAATAATAAAGAAATAGAAAAAGTGAAACAGATTAAATACCTCGGTTTTATTATAGACAATACATTAAAATTTAAAGAACACATAGATTATATATGTAAGAAGATTGGCAAAAAAATTGGTTTTTTTAAAAGGATAAGAAATAAAGTAAATATAATAACTGCAATAAACATTTATAATATAATGATTAAACCACATTTTGAATTTGGTTCAACAATAATTTATACATGCTGCACAAATCAACAAATAACAAGACTACAAAAACTTCAAAATAAATCAATGCGCGCAATTTTAAAATGTAACCGTTATACACCTATAGAATATATGTTAAATTATTTGAAATGGTTAAATATTCAACAAAGGCTAGAGTTAAACACGCTTAATTTTATCCACAAAATGAAAATGGGAAATGCACCACACTATTTATGTGAACAATTGAATTACGTTGGAGAAGTACAACCGTACAATCTAAGAAATGTGATAGATTTTAGACTACAGAGAGCAAGAACTAACGCAATACAGAAAACACTTTTTTATAAAGGCTTAAATTTATTTAACTCATTACCAATGTATATTAAAAATGAAGAAAATTTTGTATTATTTAAAAGAAATGTTATAGAGTTTATAAGAAACAACAATATGTAATTCTTTGTGAAATGTATGATAAAAAGATAAAGTATTTCAAATACTACTAAATAAATAATAATAATAATAATAATAAAAAAGGAGTCTTTCCAAGATTAGGGTCTCTATTTCTCCGGAAGACGCTCTAGCAGACGAATGTATAAATTATATTCGATTGGGTTGGATTCGATTGGGGCACTCTAAATGGGTCAAAGTGGAATTTTTCAAAATTTGACCCTACGGGTCAAAAGTCGGGACATCAGAATTAGGGACATCAGAAATTACTAAATATTTGAAACTTATCGTTTTCGATTTTAATCGCAAATCAATTAAAAAACGATTTGTCGGTTTTCGTTCACCCACAAATTTTATTGCAAATGGTGTAATAAATCGTTTTTTTTTTTTTGGAAAACGTTAACAGCCGAAAACGACAAATTTTGAAATAAAGTGTATTTATTGAAAATTCGAAATGTGAAAAAAACGTAAAAAAACCTAGTACCATTTTTGACCCCATCTTATTACCCCTCCTTACTAATTTTGTAGGTTAAAAGCAAATGTTTGCTGGGTTGCTATACACTGAATTTAAACTACTGTACGTTATTTTAATACGCAGGAAATTTTTAACTTTTTAAATATTCATAAAAAATAAATTTCCTTTGAAATATTTTGCGTTATGCCAACGGATATCCGTTGTACATCTAAAGAAATTGGTTTTTGAATTAAAAAAAAAACTCTTTTTATTTGTTTTTTTGTTGGTTGCAAAATTTTTTAATTGCCAACCATTAAGAATATGGCATACATGTAATAAGAATAATACTAGGGCGGATCAATAAGTCCGTTCGAACTTCTCTCGTAGTTATATGAAATGCAACACTGCTCCCATTAAGTACCACCTGTTAATTGACTACTGTCAAATTTTGAGCAAGTTCCGTCATTTACTTTGCGTTTAACAGCTGTTTAAAACATACAACCCGTGGAATTTTTTAAAAATGGAAAAAAGTGAATTTCGAGTGCTCATTAAACATTATTTTTTGCGAAAAAAAAATCGTCGATCAAACCAAGGAAACGCTTGATAAATACTATGAGACTCTGCACAATCGATTTCAATGGTAAAAAAGTGGTTTACTGACTTTCGTTGTGGTCGCACAATTACAAATGACGCGGAACGTTCTAGACGGCCATTTGAGGTCAAAACACCCGAAAATGTCGAAAAAATCCACGATATGGTGTTGGCCGATCGAAGAGTAAAAGTGCGTGAGATTGTTGATGCCATAGGCATTTCATCTGCAAGATGGGTGCCGCGTTTGCCCTCAATTGACCATAAACGTAATCGTGGCCAATAAGGTGATGGTAACAGTTTTTTGGGATGTACGCGGGATAATCCACATCGATTACCTTCAAAAGGGAAAAACAATAAACGGCAAATAGTATGCCAACTTATTGGACCGGTTTAACGAGGATTAAAAAAAAAAAACGACCCTATATGGCGAAGAAATGGCTATTTTATGGACCTCGAAAAATCCTATTTTTTGGAAGGGATACAAAAATTGGTTGAAACGTGTATTGAGCGCAAAGGAGATTGTGTTGAAAAATAATTTTTTTTTTTTTCAAAAAAACTATGTTTCATTCAAAAATCACGGACTTATTGATCCGCCCTCGTATATGTAATTTTTTTTTTTAAATACCGTGAAAAAACTGAAACATGCAACAAACTAATAATGAATGTTCTTAAAAAAGGAGAAGATAAATGTATAAAAGACACGTGAAAAATGATTTTCACAACCAGATAATGAAAAACTTCATTTTATAAGTCTAGGAAACAACGACTAATAATTATAGGGAAATGTTTGTATGCAGTTTAAAACTCTCTATACAAAAAGGGTTCAATTTATAATTAAAGATAATCATTGAAATGTTGTTTAGTAAAAGGTTAAAATTTAAATTATTTACTTTTTCTAAATAGTTAGTTATTAAGTCATGTTGTTAAAAACACAACTAAAACTAAAATGCAATAATAATTGCAATTTCCACACTGCAGCAAACGAAAGGGTGGTATTAAATTAGCTTTAGTGGCAATTGGTGTCATGGTTGCCACCAAATGGAAGAAAAAAAGTAAAGGGTCCGCCATCTAACGTTTTTTTTTTCAACTAGTGCTTATTTTGTGATTTGACAATCATGTCTGATTTGACAGATAATTAGTTTTATCCTTCCGCTGAACGAATATGGTTGTGTATACGCTGGGAAATATTGCGACATTACTTTGAAAATCATGGTAATGTTGCAGAATGTGTGCGAAAATTGCGTACGGATTTTGGAAGAAGAGAAGCACCGTTGGCGGGTATGTAAACAAGCAAAATTGTCGCATTGTGGGCACAGAAAACCCGCACGCATACATTGAAAAGCCGATACACCCAAAACGAGTCACACAAAAATTGAAGAGGAGGATATTGGCAACATTTGGTTTCAACAGGACGGCGCTACGTGCCACACAGCCGAAGCTACACTCGATGTTTTGCGCCCTGTTTTTGAAGATCGCATTATCAGCCGCAGAGCTGATGTCGTTTGGCCACCTCGGAGCTGCGATTTGACACCGTTGGACTATTATTTGTGGGGTGCCGTCAAAGATAAGTGTTACGCCAACAAGCCAGAGACAATTGACGCTTTAAAGGACAATATTCGTGAAGCCATTGGTGAAATACAGCTGCACACAATCGATAATATGCTTAAAAATTAGACCGATCGTGTAGGCTACTGCATGGCCAGCCGAGGCAGCCATTTGAATGAAATTATTTTCCATTATTAACCGGAAGGATTGTACTTTCAAATAAAAAAAGAAATTTGAGAAAATATTCAGTAGTTTTTTTTTTATAGCATTTTCGAAAAAAAAAGTTATTTGGCGGACCCTTTACATTTGCTCTTGTTACATTTTAAATACAGAGAACTAACTAATTAAATAGTGTTCATTTTCAGGGTTTTTTTTTTGTAATTGTTTTAAATTTCTAATGTGAAAAAAGTAACAAATAAAATAAACATTTTAACTAAAAAAAGTTGATTGTATAAAGGAAAAAATTAAATTGAAAAATTCTAATATGTACCTACCAATAAGGATTTGCTTTATTTAAAAAAAACTAACGAATTGGGCGCAATTTTAAACAAATTGAATATTAGTAGGTATTATTCCGCAGAATTATTCGGTTTATACAAATTTGTTAAAATCAGCGATTTTTTTTAAATATAAAATATATTTTTTTTTTTTAAATTTAGCAAATTTTGGACTAGATATTTTTCTTTTAGAATATATTAGAATTATATACAAAGGGTTTCCTATTGACGAAAATGAAGCATCATAGTCGAAATAGTTTATTTTTAGCAAAATTGCAATATTTAAACACAGAAAAAACTAAAAACGGGTTTCAATTAAAAAATTTATTAAATCAATT
Source organism: Delia radicum (assembly GCA_021234595.1). Taxonomy (NCBI): domain Eukaryota; kingdom Metazoa; phylum Arthropoda; class Insecta; order Diptera; family Anthomyiidae; genus Delia; species Delia radicum. Next base: position 9,694,468 of record CM037852.1, read on the forward strand.
AATATTTTAATTGATTTTGCACCCATCACGGCAATGATACTATCAACTAAACCTTTTATTAAAATTAAGAAAGAAAAAAAAGTTATAAATAACTTCTACAAAAAAAAAAAAAAAATATGATACTCACAAAAAAGTGTGTGATCTATACGTTGGTATGTGTGTTTTTTACAATGCTGAGTCTGTTTGTGCGTCTGCTTGTTTTGTTTGTTAACTTCAAATGTATTTGGTATTTTATAGTGAAAACTTTTTTATTTATGCATACAGTGTATGAAAAAAATAATATGATAATTGCGTCTAAAATAAAATATGTATTTATATATTTAAAAGTCAATTAAAATATTAATTGATTCAATTAAATATTTGTTTAGAAACAAATTAAATTCAAATCAAATCTTTAATTAGGTCGATAATTTTTTCTGTGTACTAGATTTATCACATAAACTTGCTTTTTACTTCGTATTTGGCACAATTTACTATTCGGCCGAATATTCGGCATTCGGTTTGAACCAATTACTGGATATTTGGTATTCGATAAATTGCCGAATATACACTTAGAATACTATGCAAATGTAGTTGAAAACAAATGAAATTTCATTTAAAGAAATTACGACTTACATTACAGTAAATTCAACTAACATTGTCATTTGTTTTTTAATGTTCAATAAATGACTAACAATTGTAGTGAAAATGAACCACATGGTAGTAAAAAATAAACAAACATTTATTTTTTATTATTTTTTTTTTGTAACAAAAAACAACTATAAAAAATGAATGTAAAATCATAAAACAGTCTTTTTTTGTGGGTTGTTTTTTTAAATGAACTACAAGGTTAGTAAAAATTTTAATTTGTTCTACAAATGACCGACATTTACATTAAAAATAAATAAACTGTATTACAGCCCAAAGAACTACATATTTTTAAAGCAGAAGTTCCCTGAGTGCCCTATTTGGGACGTATCTACAAAAAATATAATCGTAAATTGCGAAAATTCAAGTTGGTCTTAACCAGGCGCGGTTCCAGGGGGAGGGAAAAATGGGAAATTTCCCAAACTAATATTTTTCAATACAAAAATGTAAAAAAAGAGCAAAAAATTAATTTAAAATACTCTAAGTTCCCTCCCTAAAACCTTTTCCTAAATCCGCACCTGTCATAACTAGAAAAAGATTAATTATCAGCCCGATTATGAATATTCCCTCGGATTTTTTCCTCTGCGGATTTTATTTTCTCGAGAAAAAATCCTCCTATTATAAACAGGAGGGGAAAAGAATAATAAGGGAGAGAGAATTGAATAATATTAATTGAATAATTAAATAATTCATACAAATGATATCGCAATTTTCCCTATTATTGACATTCATAATAATTCCTTTTTTCCGGGGGAAGATTTTCCCTTTCGAAATTTGTTTAGAATAAGGGAAAAGTGAAAAAATCCCCGGACAGATTTTATTAAGAATAGGGGAACAAGGAATAGGGAAAAAATTCTCACGGAATTGTTACTGAGAATTGGGCTGTATATAAATTCCATTATTTTCTATTTTTAGTTTATAAAGATCTTACTTTAATTAAGATTTTTTCAAAAGAATTAAAATTTATGGTTTTTATAAAAAATGATTGAAAATAACAAATTTATTGTAACTTTTAAATAGAAAAAGAGAACATTTATTTTAATTTCAGTTTTTATCCAAAAATATTTCGCAACGTTGGGCGTCATTTGTAGTAAATTAAATCCAACCTTTACCGCTTAAATTGACTGTAGTTTAAGGGCATAGTCTCGATTTTGAATTTTTTCCCTTTTTAAGTAGTTTTCAAAGATATTTTTTGTCATTTCATTTAAAAGTCTAGATTTTTCTATATATATGTTATTTTTAAGCGTATAAATTTGTATGGAAATCGATAAATGAGTAAAAAAAAAAAATGAGTTCGTTATAAAAGATATTCATCGTAACCGTATTATTTTGTATGACATGTTAGAAAATGCGTTGTGACCAGAAAAATCCTTAGTTATAAAAAAGTCCATTATAACCTGTGTTCGTTACAAGCAAACTCCTCTGTAATATGAAAAGTTGCATAATATTTATAACATATTTCTAAAAACTCATGAAACTTTCTAAAAATATATGAATTATTTAATAACTTTTCATGAAAAATTATGAAACTTCTTCAACATATTTATGAAACATTTCATAAATATGAACAAGCCAGTCATCAATTTGACCTTTTATGAAACAGCTTCATCATATTTATGAAGTGTTACAGTGGACAAAAATCATTAAAGTTTTTAATCATATTTATGAAGTTTTTCATAAATATGATGAAGCGTTTTCCCTAAGTGTATTCATAGTAAATGTTATTAGATTAATAATTATCACTTAAAATTAATAAAATTTCAATAAAATTCAAGTTTCCCCTAAACTTTTTTTTAATACCTTACACTGATAATAATCCATGCGTAAAAATACAAATAAATGTCAAAATAACCAACAATTTTGTAAAATAAAGGAAAATTTATTCATTTTACAAAAGATTTTGTTGTTTTGACATTTTTTTCGTATTTTAAGCATGGATTATTATGAGTGTACCATCCCTATAAAAAACCTCACAACAGGAAACCCGTTACCTTAAAGTCTCTATAAATTACTTAACGCCTTAAGTCTAATCAGCATTTTAACAGCAGGGCCAATCATCATTATTTGTTTGCAAGTCAAACTCATTTCATTTTCAGTCATTTTAAATAACTACCGATTTATTCTTAATTTGGTCACGTTGCAATGACTTTTTGTAGTTATTGCCATTATGTATTATTGTTGGCGTTGGGCAATTTGGTGGTTCCTTCTTTATGGCTTTTGTAAAAATACTATCAACAAAAAGTTTTATGTTTTCCAATCAAAAAAATCACGAAAGAAAAATAAGAAACAAATTAAAAGCAAATATAATTTTAAAATTGTTTACGTTTGTAGTATACTACATGCGATTTAGATGTTTTGGAACGTTTCGATGGTCATAAAAATTTATGGGAATTGGCAAAAAAAAAAGAAACTTAAACAAACTGTAAATAGCCAAAATATACTTTGTAGTCCCTTTGACTTGTATTTCTTTATCCATCGGAAGCTAACACACAGCAAAGACTAACAAAAGGATTAAGGCAAATGCGACAAATTCTAATTTAAAGCGAACTGAATTGACAGAAAGAGAGAAATTAGTGGTCTAAAGGCTAAATTAGTTTGTACGTTACGTTGCGTGACGAATCAGCTGATTTGTTTTTGATGTATGAAAATGAGTGCGTGTGGTTTGTTTGTTTGTAATGTAACGTTGCGTGCCGGACGAACCTATTAAGGCTTAATTAGTTTGTACGTAACGTTCCGTGACGAATCAGCTGATTTGTTTCTGATGTATGAAAATGAGTGCGTGCGGTTAGTTTGCTTGTAATGTAACGTTGCGTGCTGGACGAACCTGTTAAAAACAGAATTTTCATTACTACGTTAAGTGACAGTTAAAAACAGCTGATTGCTCTCACATAAAAAAAACGAAACAACAAACACAAGAACATTTTTTAATTTTATAAGCCAAATTGCACAAAATAATATAAAAAAGGTTTTGGGACACATTATGATAATGAAATTTCTATCATATTTACAACTACAGCTGCTATGTTGTTACGGAACAGACTAACCACACTAAACAGCCATCCGGAACGGCACGTTAGAGAAACGTCACGGAACGCAGAGACTAATGGAGCCTTAATATGTAGCTTAGACTAAAACCTAATCTAGTAAAAAGTGGATTGACTGCACTGAAATTAGTCAGTTAATCTACTTTTTACTAGATGAACTTTTCGGTATTAACTTCCTATAAAGATTAAACAAATTATTTTGTTGGCTTGCACTATTTTACAATATTCTAAGATATGGAACAGAATTCTAAAATGAAAATCCTAGATCTCAGATTCATATCCGATACCTAAACGAGATCTATCTAAATCGAACTCAAATTAAATTATTATTAAAGGTTAAGGTTGAGACGGTAAATGGTAGGATTATGGAAAATCCAAGATAATGTATACTCCATTTCCTAAACTTAAGTGTGATTTAAAATTATTACTTGTTCATAAAAAGTTCATTAAAGTTCCTAGTTGATAAGTAGTTTTGTTTAAGTTTTTTCTTAACCCATTCCTGCCTATTGGGTATTTAAATACCCAAAAAGGAGCCATCTTAAAAAAATTATAGCTAAAGCCAGGTAAGAGTTGCATCAAATTGATTTTTACAGGTAGGTGGAGAAAGGATTAAAATACTTTAGGAAAATGTTGGTGTAAAATTGGGGGTTTGTAATTATCTGTTAAATTGTCTGCAAATTTACATATTCTGAAAAATTGAAAGAAAGAATTGAAATTGCCTCTGAAAAATTGGAAAGGCGACACATCGGAAAACTTTATTGTTGGCTATTAGTGTTAGGTATTATTTAAAGTGCAAAAAAATTGTAGCTGGGTAGGACCACTCACTTGGGCTACAGGTATGGTTTCATGACATGACCATTAAAATACGTATTTTACAGTTTTATGAAGTAACCTTACTTGAAATATCGATTATTTTCAAGTAAAAATGAAGAGTTTTACATGAAAGAGCATAACAAAATAATTTAATTAAAAAACCACAGAGGAATTATTTTATATCAGTGGTTAATTCATAAGTCCCAAGTATGAGAAATCGAAAAAAAAAATTATACCAAATAACTTCCAAAACCTTAAGTAAAGAATGTGTGAAATTTCATCGATATTGGACAATGGAATCGGGGGTCAGGCATTAATGGGTTAATAGACTTAGGGAAAAGGCATCATAATAAAAGGTCCGCCAAATAACTTTGTTTTTTTGAAAATGCTTTAGAAAAAAACTACTGAATATTTTCTCAAATTTCTTTTTTTATTTGAAAGTACAATCCTTCCGGTTAATAATGGAAAATAATTTCATTCAAATGGCTGCCTCGGCTAGCCATGCAGTAGCCTACACGATCGGTCCAATTTTTTTTTTGATAATGCGATCTTCAAAAACAGGGCGCAAAACATCGAGTGTAGCTTCGGCTGTGTGGCACGTAGCGCCGTCCTGTTGAAACCAAATGTTGCCAATATCCTCCTCTTCAATTTTTGTGAACAAAAATTCGTTCAACATGGCCCGATAACGATCGCCATTGATTTTCAAAGTAATGTCGCAATATTTCCCAGCGTTGTTCAAGCGTATACACAACCATAGTCGTTCAGCGGAAGTATAAAACTAATTATCTGTCAAATCAGATATGAGCTAAGTCTTACCATTCACGAAATAAGCACTAGTTCAAAAAAAAAAAACGTTAGATGGCGGACCCTTTATTTATGAAAAACTTCACCAATATGAAGAAAAACTTCATTGATTTTCATCCAATATAACACTTCATAAATATGATGAAGTTGTATCACAAAAGAGCAAATTCATGACAGACTTCTTAATATTTATGAAATGTTTCATAAATAAGATTATGAAGTTTCATAACTTTTTATTAAGTGCATAATAAATATTAAACATTTCATACACATGATGATGCTGCTTCCTAAGCTTTTACGAAATGTTTCATAAACTTTTGTATACATCAACTAAAGTTAAAAGCATAAATTCAAGTTAAAAATTTTCATTTGAAATTAAAAAATATAATTTTCTATTTGCAAAACATCAATTAAAATTCCGAAATTTTATATTATGTTAATTCTATTTAAAATTAAGAACAAATCAAACAATTTGATGTTCCAGTATTTGAAATAATTCCTCGTAGATTTTGAGTTTTAAGCATTTTTGCAAATTTCTATATTTCAAATCAAAAATTTTAATTTATGGTTACTAAATTTTACTATTTTTCCCTAAAATGGAAAAAATTATTTTTATAAGCTTATGAAATTTTTTTATGAAATGATTAAGGTCTATGAAACATTTGTCATAAATTTTTATGAAGCTCTTCATCATATAAATGAAGTTTTCATAATTGATGACAAACGGTTTTTGAAGCAATTTCATTAATATGATGAAACTTTTTTCCCTGAGTGTAGATTTGTTTCTTTAAGAAAATTTTAAATTTTAACATTCTAAGAAAACATTTTTCCAGGGATTTATATATTTAATCTTTGAGCATACAGAAAAGAATTAGACAATTCATTCATGATATCCTCTTAAGAATACTATGAGTGAAAAATCAACAAACTAAAACGGAACTTATGCATTGTAAAGAAATAAATTTCACGTTTTGAAAAAAAAAAGAAAAATCCTTCTCACATATGCTTTAGCAAATACTCGACCTTGAACTTTGTATGTGAAAAGATTAGAGAAAATAATATAAAATTGCCACAAAAAGTACTAACTAAACACTACAACGTTTTACACTGTTTCTAAAACAAGGGTGGAGAATTGGATTTTTGAAATGAATTTTTGACAAAACTATGTGTGACAAGAGTTACTGTAATCAGAAAGAACATTTTAAATAATTGAAAGTCTCGCTCGATGAGGGCATAAGCGAAAACATTGTGAGAATTTGTTTTTTTTTTTGTATAATACGACATTTTAGCCAGAAATACATCATCCTGAAAAGATATATTGATACATTTTTTCAAGCTTTTTTGAAAGCGAGGTCTTCGAAAAGTGCAATTTTGCAGTTCGCAAACTTACTAAATTCCAACATTAAAATGTGAGTAATTAAATAGTTTAACTAAAATCCTCTAAAAACGCAACTAATTCATTCAAATATCTAAAAATTAAAAAAAAAAAAAAAATATTGAAAACTTAGTCAAATTTTGTCACGTTTCAATGCAAAATTTAACAACTTGCATACAACTAGACTTGAGTTATCGAACTGTGATCAAAAACAATACAAAAATGTGATTTTATAAGAGTTTTCCACGTTTTTCTCATCTCATGTAAAGTTCTATAAATGGAGTATCGAGCGAGGCATACAATTATAAATTGAAAAATTTCTCCCTATAAAACAAAACTCAGTTTTTAGAATTAGGATAATTTGTGTTCAATACAAATTATAAGAACCTCGAGAACAAATTTACTTCAAAAAATACAAATTTTCCTCACTATTCCTGGGTGAAATTTTTTAGCGTAAGGGAATATTGAAAAATATTGTATTAACGTTGAGACTGACTATGATTTAATGTACGATATGAAACATATTAATATGAACTTATTCCAAAACCGGTCCAGTGACCTATTAATTTATCCTCTTTGGGGATATTTCTTGACGATTTTGACATGTCCGTAGTTAGTTTTGCGACATGTCACAAATGATTGCAAGTGCCTTAACTCATTAGGGGCCAACTGTTTCGTTTTCAACCCAGAACTCCTTTCGCTACAGATTTTGTTTGGCTGCACGTTTTTTAACCCTTTCACTACCCTTGTACACTACACATCTTTGACAAATAATTAAAATATGACCGAATAAAATATTTACTAATTTTTGTGTACAAATATGTTTATTGGGATGTTATCTAAGCTATAAATTTTTTTTGGGGAGGAAAAATACATATGGGTTGTTTCTATTCGCGATATTTCATGCCAATATTTGCTATTTTCGGAAAGCAGATACTTCAACGATCATTTTAGTTTTTATTTGAAAAAAATTGAGCGATCGGTTGGGTCTCGGCAATAGTTAAATGAATGAATTTTTTAAATACCCATAGTCAAAAGTATGCCAAATTTATACCGGCTTTACTTAAAACATAATAGTGGCTAGTTTTTATTGAAATATTACCTACTATACTTATAAAAATTATAATGTCTGGGTTGCCATACAAAATTTTTAAAAAATGGTCAAAAAGTACGATATTTTTCAAAAAAAAAAAATTAAAATCGATCCACTTATAAAAATTTAAATTTCACATAATTTTGAATCAAGATTTTTGCATAAAACTAGATATTTGAAAACATTTTTTTTTAAAATATCGTCAATTGTCTTGGATTCATAGTCTGTTAGTTTTAACTTTAATTGTTAATATCTCCACTAGAGGGCGCTCTAAGACAAAACTAATTACAAAAACTGCTTTAATGAATTTTCTTAATATATCTACAAATTTTGGTTTAAAAATATCGAGCGGAGGATTTTTAAAAAGTCGAGCGGATCTATGACGGAGGATTTTTAAAAGTCATTAAGAAAATGTTAAGTCTAAGAAATTTAATTAAATCTTTTAGTTTAATTTGAATTAAAACAAGACAAAAAATTAATATTGAAATTTAAAAGTTTGATATAATTTTTATTAAAAATAAAAATTATGTTTTTTTCCGACCTTTAATTGTGCAATGAAAATGAAAGTTATTCAAGTTCGAGGCCATACTCTATATTTCTTTATTAGGATATTGTCCTAACAAATAATCTATAGAGTTTTTGTTTTCAAATTTATTATTTCATCCTTTCAGGAATGTGTTGATAGATCTATTTCGGGAATTTTCTAGGTTCCCTTCATCAGAACACGTTTTGAAAGAGGTAAAAATCCCATGCCAAACATCAAACATTTATATAAACAAGTTTACTCACTACATGAGAACTAATCTATATATGAGCTCGAAGTTAAAGATTATCACCATTGATCAAAAAATAAATTGAAAACTTGTTTTTGTGTGTGTATGTCTACCTTTGGTAAATATTTAATACACGTTTTTGTTTCTTTTCCTTTTAATTTGTACATCTGTTTTTAAATAATAAATTTGAAAACAAAAACTCTATAGATTATTTGTTAGGACAATATCCTAATAAAGAAATACAGAGTATGGCCCTCGAACTGTTTAATTTTCATTTTCATTAAAATTTAAAAATATTTCCCATTAAAATTTAGGAAATGGTGTTTGTAACTGACATGATGTTATTAGAACACATACCTTTGTTCAGTGATTACACAAGGTGAATTTTTCTTGTCAGTGGCGATGTTTACACACGAGGATAACAAATCCTTTTCATCTTCTTCTTTTAATACGGCTAATGAATCTAACTGGTGCATCAATGTAGTAGATGGTAGAAGAGAAGAAGGTGACGTGGTTGAACATAATACAGCTGTTGAAGAATAATCCTTTATATGAGGACGAAGATGATGGGGCTCTTTAACTGATTGAACATCATTTACCTTAATAACAATATTACAAGGTAAATTACTAGGTAATGAATCTTTATTTTCCCCTGTTGTTAAATCCTTATGCTCATCAACATCTTTTAAATTTCCTATATCTTTTACAAAATCTTTAGATTTCGATTTTTTTAAAGAGGCTGTATTATCGGAAGCAGAAGATGAACTGGAGGAAGATGAAGAAGTAAAGCTTATGTAAGGCTGGCGTTGATGTTTTTTGGATGAAGAAAAACTTCTGCGTATGGATTGTAAACTATGACGTATAAATGATTCCCGTTTAATATGAGATGTTTCCAAATCCTCTAAAGTTTTGGATTTTATAACAGGTTTATGTTGATTGTGTGTAACCGGCAAAGATTGTGGTCTTTTTTTAAAAGTAGCTGGTTCACCCTCTAATATTATTGAAGGTTTCCTTAAAATGTCCTGAAAATCTTGTAGATTTTCGGCAGAATCATAAGTAGATTTAGATTTTTTTAATTTCTTTAGCTTAGGTGCTTTTTTTAATTTTTCCACTTTAGTCCATTTTTCAAATTTCTCTGATTTATCTACTTTGTTGATTTTTTCCGGTTTTAAAGATTTCTCTGATTTGACTTTGGTGGGCGATGTTTCCTCTAGCATTAGTGTATGATGATATTTTTCAAATTCTTCTAATTTATTTTTTATATTTAAGTTTTTTGGCCTTTTAGCATTTGATTTATCAATAAACGAATATGATTTAATAAGAAATAAATTTGATTTATTTTTTCTACATGCAAGTTTTCTTGTTTTAAATCTATAATTTCACTATCGCTGGTATATAGTTGGTGTTGCTGCTCATTTTTCTGCTGCTGTTGTTGCTCACTTTTTTGATCTTGTTGTTGCTGTTCTTGCAACATATACTCATCTAAGCTGGCTCTCTTTTGAGTTGGGGGATCTTGCAAGCATGAATGTGTTGTTTCATGCTCATTTATGTCTTTTAAGTTTTTCTTTTTACGCGCCATTTTTTAACTCTTTTTCAAAATTTAGTATACGTTACTTTTTTGAAAATAGTCATAAAAAGTTTTTTAGTTTCTTTTAAAAGAAGTTTTTTTTTTTTAAATTATTAACTTTACACGGGGTTTTCAAAATGTTCTTTATTTTTTTAAACAAATTTTAAATTTGTTAGTTTTAAATTTTATAAAATCAATCGTTTGGTTATTAATATTGTTAAGTATTTAATTCTGAAAAAGAAAGAAAATTTATAATTTTCATGTTTTTTAATTAATTTATATTTATTTTAATTTCACATATTTGTATTTTATAATTTTATATAATTGTTTCTTATTTTTTTTTATCTTTTTAAATAATGTTTTATAAAGTTACACGTTTTTTAAACTTAATTTTTATATATTTTTTTTTACAAATAATTTTTTAAAAAATTTGTTTTAATTTATTTTTTCGTTTTTGATTATTTAAGTTTTAAAAACTAAAATTCGGTTTTTTTATTTTAAGATTTAAATTGGGTTCGGGTCGAAATCCTGTGTATAACAAAAGCCTGCTTTTCAAAATCCTGCTTTTCGTAATACTGTTTTGCAAAATCCTGTTTTTACAAAAACTTTCACTGTAATAATTAAGTAAAATTTATCTCAATTTATATATGATTATTAAAATAAACCAAAAGACAATTCTAATGTAATCAACATATAAGAAAAAGGTGTGAATTAAGCCATACAGGCTACCTAAAGCGAATTACAAAAAATCTTGTACTAATTTAAGTTTATAAAATGCATTGAAAGCGAATTACAAAAAATCTTGTACTAATTTAAGTTTATAAAATGCATTGAAAGCGAATTACAAAAAATCTTGCACTAATTTAAGTTTATAAAATGCATTGAAAGCGAAATGCAAAAAATTTTGTACTAATTTAAGTTTATAAAATGCATTGAAAGCGAATTACAAAAAATCTTGTACTAATTTAAGTTTATAAAATGCATTGAAAGCGAATTACAAACAATCTTGCACTAATTTAAGTTTATAAAATGCATTTAAAGCGAATTGCAAAAAACTTGTACTAACTTAAGTATATAATATGCATTGAAAGCGAATTACAAAAAATCTTGTACTAATTTAAGTTTATAAAATGCATTAAAAGCGAATTGCAAAAAATCTTGTACTAATTTAAGTTTATAAAATGCATTGAAAGCGAATTACAAAAAATCTTGTACTAATTTAAGTTTATAAAATGCATTGAAAGCGAATTGCAAAAAATCTTATACTAATTTTAGTTTATAAAATGCATTAAAAGCGAATTGCAAAAAATCTTGTACTAAATTAAGTTTATAAAATGCATTGAAAGCGAATTGCAAAAAATCTTGTACTAAATTAAGTTTATAAAATGCATTGAAATTAATTTTTTGTTAAATGTTTTTGTTAATTTTTGAAAATTTTATACTTTTTTTTTTTTTTTGAAAGCGAATTGCAAAAAATCTTATACTAATTTTAGTTTATAAAATGCATTGAAAGCGAATTACAAAAAAATCTTGTACTAAATTAAGTTTATAAAATGCATTGAAATTAATTTTTTGTTAAATGTTTTTGTTAATTTTTGAAAATTTTATACTTTTTTTTTTTTATTAATTAATAATCATATAATTACAAATTATATACTATTAACCTAACCGAGCACTAGCTACTATGACCTTCGGCGCATTGTAGCGAAAACATACCAGTGCCTCTGGTGGGAATCGAACCCACGACCCCCGCACTGATAAGCCAGCACGCTGCCAACTAGCCTACCGGGGCGCACTTGATAATTATATTCAACTAGTTTTGAACTGGATTTAGATAAAAATCTTGTTTTTAGTAGTTTTGAAGAAGGTAAACATGCATCAAATAAATTCTTAATTATATTATTTCGAATATTTGTCCTTGATATATTTAAAAGGGATTTGCATTAAAATTATTTTTAAAAATGATTTTTTAAAATTTCGAATTTGTTTTCATGTAAATTTGAACTAGAGTTTATAAAATTTTTTATTTAAGTAAAAGGTTAAATCTAGTAAGTGTTGAAATAAATGTTGAATGCATCTTTTTAAATAAATAGCATTGAAATTTTGTTTGATTTAAATAAATTTGTATAAAAATCTTCATCCAAGTAGATTTGTTTCAGATCTGCCTCAAAATCCTGTTTTAAAGAGATATGAACTAGATTTGATCTTTCATCAAGTGTCTAGTAGGCTTGGGCATTTTAGGTCTTTCTAAAGATCGCTCTTTACAGTTTAGCTCCTTTCAATGAACTAGTTCGCTCTTCTAGTTCAACAGTTCTTTATCCTAAATTGAGCTGTGCTACACGAACTATTTGAAGTGAATTGAATCAGCTGATGCGAAGCAAAATGTGTAAACAAAATGTGTAACTTTCTATTAAATTTACTATCGGAGAATAATTAAACACTTTAAAATATATTTAAAATGATTGTTAAATCATAAAATGGTACGTAATTATAAAAATTTACGTTTTTCAGACATTTTATAAACTCAAAATTGAATTTTTTATTAATTTTCAGAAATGATTGTATTTTTCAAAGAACTAGGTAACAATTTTTCGAAAGAAAGAAGAAATGAATAAGGTCTCCTTTAAACGTTAAAAAAAATTGAGCTGGCAACATTAAAAAAAAACTCAAAAGCAACATAAAGAAAAGAAATATTACTCAAAAGACAAAAAGAGCGAAAGACCTAAAAGAGCTGATGATTGTGATCCAGCTCACTAGTTCAAAAAAAAGACTAGTTCAATCGAGCTAGTTCGTTCACGAACTACACAACTCTAGTGTCTAGTGTTTTTTTAACAAGATTACTTTTGTTTGCGTGTTAAAATTGCATTTTCTGTAACAGTCTAAACTCTTTTTAGAAATCCAGTATTTTGTAAACCAGTTTTATGAAACACAGTATTTTGTAAAACAGTATTATGAAAAGCTGGATTTTTTAAAAAAATTTAACCAGTATTTTGTCTAAACAGTATTTTGCATAACAGTATTATATACGTAAACAATTTAAATTAAATTTTGTTTTATTTCAATATAAAATAACCAATTTCTTTTTTTATATTATTAAATTAAGATTTTTTTTTATAATTTTATATTTGCTTTTTAATTATTTGAATTAAAAAAAAAAAAAACAGTACTCCTTAATTCCCACTGTTTTTTTGAAATATATTTTATTTTAAAATTTTTATTTTGTTAACTTTTTTCTTCTTTTTATTATTTTTCTTAATTTTTATAGCAAATGTTACGTTTATTTATAATTTTTCAGTTTTAATAGTTTATAGAAAATTTATTGATAATAGTTTTATTTGAAGCAACGAATTTTTTATAACTTTTTTTAATTATTGTATTTGTTATAATTTTTTTATTTTTTAACATTTTTTTTTATATTATTTTTTTTATATACATTTTTTTTTTATATTATTTTTTTTTTTATATACATTTTTTCTGCTATCTTAGTTTTTTTAATCGCTTGTTTTCAATTTGTTTATAATAAATAGTTTTATTTCAGTTTTTTTTTTGTAAGTTTCGTAGTTTTTTATCTTAACACTAATTTAGGTTTGACAACAAACTGATTTTCGTGATATGTATTTGAACAAATTATTAACGTTTTTTTTTTATATACATAATTTTTTTTTTTGTTGGTATTTTATATTTATTGTTATTTTTTGTTGGTAACTAATTTTTGTTAGCTATTATAATGACTTTCGAGGTTGTGATTTCTAAATTTCAACTGCCAAAAAAAGTTAATGAATAAATTTAAATTACTTTTTGTCTATAGGCAAGTGAGATCATATATTTGGTAAAAAAGAAATATTTTGAAACATTTTTTAAAAATAACGAAAAAAAAAAAAAATAAAAAGTTCAAACAAATATTTTTAATTCCAAGCGCAAATTATTAAATTCAAACATTATTATAATTCTCCGATCTCTTGCTCTGTATTAGTGTTGGGAAACTTAATTTTGAATAAATTACAGACAACTTCACTGCATTGTGGGCGTTGTGGTGTATTGGTTAGCGCGTTACACTGTTACACATATGGTCCCGGGTTCGATTCCCGGTGACGACAACATCAATTTAGAAAAAAATAATATGTATGAGTTTTCTATCACTTATATGTATCACTGCGCCCACCTTCGGTGTTCCCATAGCACTTAACCCCACCGAAGTAAAATAATGAATCAGGGCTATAAAACAAAAAGCTTCAATAAATTCGCCAACTCTACATCAGGTGGCGAGCAACAACTGTTCTAAGATTTATCTACTCGCGCAATTACAGTGTTGCCATGTTTAAAGCCCTTCATCTTTCACTACCTTTCATCTCTCCACTATCTCCTTTCCAAAGAAAGCAACACATTAATTAATAGGAAGAATTTCCTGAGTGTTGCTTCTGTTAAAAAAAAAAAAATCTAGTGTTTTGATGATTGAAGAACCAAACTTAACTTTAACTCATTATGAACAAACTGTTTCGCTTTCAACCCAGTACTTTTAATTAGCAATACATATTTTTTAACTGGATAGAAATAATTATGTGGTTTAAAGTTCCTAAAATAACTCAACATCTGACTAAAGTCATAAATAAAAATTGTAGAAGTTTATTCACAGTTGTTATTTTAGTTATTTTAAGAAATAAGTTTCATGCGACTTTTTAAAAATATTTTTTAATAATAAAAAAAGCTAAAATTACTTTTTCATCATTTTTTTTTTTTATATAAAAAACCTAGTTTTTCATTGTAACCCAGTAAAATAGTAAAATCCAACCCAGCAAAATAGTAAAATCCAAATAACTGGTTGCAGAACAGCTTATACTGCATTATATATAACCGGTTCTAATTTCTGTTCTGCAACTGGTTCTTTTAATATGGAGTTTGTCCTAGTTGCAATAGGTTCTTTACCTCCAAACAAGAACAGGTTGCTTTAGAATCGGTTCTAGAACCAGTTATAGAACCGGTTCTGGGACAGTGACACCTTACATTTCGACTCCCAGAACCGGTTCCATGTAACCGGTGGTAAAAGAAGTTGTTCTAGAACAGGTTCAGAGATAATCTGTTCTAAAAAATTTTGTGGGGAATGTTGATGAGAAAATGTTAAAATGTATTTCTCTGCTAAAAATTAATTAATCAATTGTATATTAGACCGACTCACCTTATATGAAGAAAAAAAGGTGTTTTTTTGTCTACCCCCCCCCAAAATTTATCTTGGTTTTATTTTTTTGTGATGATTCCCAAAATATTTCGTGGCTAGCAATGATATCCCGTGAACAGAACCGTTTTTAAAAATGGTCTTTTTTTTAGTTTTTCAACGAATTTTGTACTTTAACTAAAGACAACACATACAATATTAGTATCATGAAAGGTTTTTTAAAGGCGTGTCCAACGGTATATAAATCGTGTTAGAACATGTATATTCTTTAAAAAAAAAGTAGATTTTAAGTTTTTTCTACAAAGATTTTTGATATTTATAACAAATTGACATATTTTAATCTTTAGTTGATTTAAATAAATACGTGTTTAAGCTTTTTTTCGAAATTCGCACTAGTTCGCGTTTTAGCAAATTTTTAATAGGGTGGTATAACTATGTTCAAAATCGGTATTAAAATTTTTCTTAAGTCAAGTACATCATCTATGAGTGGAAGTAATTTGAAATTTTGCAAATTGAAAGCACGAGTTGAGTTTCTAGTTGAGTTATAGATGAAAATTCGGCTTAAAAGAAAAAATTTCAATACACGCTGTATTTGGCGGCATAATTTTTTTTCGCGAATTAAAATTTTATAAAGTTTTTTGTTTTAAAAATTGAACAATTTTAACTTGATATATTTAAAAACAAAAAAAAAAAAAACTGCCAACATATTTTTACCGCGAAAACAACGTTTAAAAAATTACTTTTTTTTAAATATACCTGAAGAAAGGATATGTCTGGACATGCACTGATGTGTTCTGTATACCGTTGGATGCGCCTTAAAAAAGAGTTCATATGATACTAACATTGTATACGTTGTCTTTAGTTAGAGTACAAAATTCTTTGAAAAACTAAGAAAATGGCCCAGCGCACGGGATCTCAGTGCTAGACACGAAATATTTTGGGAAAAATCATAACACATATAATGGAACATTTTGAGGAGTAGACGAAAGAATAATTTTTTCGTGAGTCGGTCTATTCTATATATAATTTTTGAAAATCTGTCCGATCGGACCATGAAATTTTCCAATACACAAAGTCGAACATATGACAAAATTTACTTTGTTTTTACTGAAACCATAAATAATGGCAAGTTTTTATTGAAATGCTTATAAAAAGTATAATGTCAGGGTTGCCATATGATAATATTAAATAAACCACGATATTTTTCCATAAAAAAAAAAACAATTTTAAATCGTTTAATTTAAAAAAATTTCATATGTTTTTAATTAAGATTTGTTCATAAAATTAAATTTTTTAAAATATCTTAAAACCGCCGAGGATGCGTATTTTGTCAATATTTCTACTAGAGGACGGTTTAAGGTAAAAATTACAAAAAATTCTTATTGAAGCATCTTCTGTCAGCGGATCTATGACGTGTGCGGATCAATGAGTTTAAGTTTGGGGTAACTCTTTTTGGCTCGAAGACCATATCTGTACAAGTATTTGATTTGTGGAGCCAGTCCACAGACCGGCTATTGGGTATCGGAATACAATTAATTACATTTTCAAGAATATTTTTGAGATAGCTTTATTTTCCATATTACCTCACTGTTCTCCCACCATCATAATGATTAAGTAACTGAGCTTTTGATAACCCATTACCGGCACTCCCCATATTGTGTTATTATCTAAAATAAAATTTGATTTCAATCAAATGTTTTATAGATTCAATTGAATTTTGATTAAATATTTTTAAAAATTTCGGTTAAATATTTAATTTTATCAATAAAAAGTTTGTTAAACTTGTAAAGTAATTTTAAAGTTCCTAGCTACATGTGCTAAAGCTTATAATTCTCATTAGCTTTTTACTTTAAGTGTTCTTTTCATCATAAAAACATACGCAGAAAAAACTATTAATCTAAAATATGTTATGAAAGATTTATTTAAAACAAGGTTGGCAACGATACATTTTAAATACCGTTAGCAGTTTAAAACCCGTTTGAAATTGATAACCGGTACAATACCAATACTGAAAAACCTTACTTTTAAAATACCGGTATACCGCAACCGTTTCACTTAAAAGCGGTACGATACCGATATTGAATCGGTTTAAAAAAAAATATATTTTTTGGAAAAAAAAAACTTTTTTTTTGTTGTACAGTCAAAAGCTTTTAATTTTTTAATCTCTATACAAATATTTAATATTTATAGTAAACCTACTTGTGTTCCAAATAAACTTTAAACAATTTGTGTTTAAAACTGTTTAAAACTATAAGCATACCGCAATTAATGTTTCGGTTATACCAATACCGATTCGAATGGAATATCGATACCTCTACCGAAACAAATTGTACTAATACCGAAACCTTATTCGTTTTCGTTTTGGTGGCCAAACTTGATTTAAAACAAAGAAGTTTTTAAACAAATATTTTATTGAATCAATTATTATTTTAATTGTTTTCATTTCGCAGACATTAAAACTTTCTTAACCATTAAAACTTTACTTTAATTTGCGTGAGAGGTGCAAAATCAATTCAAATAGTAATTGACTATAAGTTTCGTAATCAAAAGTCTCTTCAATGGAAATATTTATTGAAATATAAGAAAGAAGAATTCAATAAGATAATTTTTTAGATATTAAAATACCACATCCTTAAGTTTTTTCCCAAATATTTCTAATGTTGAACAAAAATTTTGAAAGGTTCAATCAAGTTTTTTAATAAATATATTTAAATTTTTTAATTGAAATTTTAAAAAATTTTTAATAAAATTTGTAAATAATATGATTAAAAGGTGAACTGGTCCCAATTTAATTAAATTTTTAATTGTATTTACAAATATTTTAATTGAATATCGCACTATAGGAAGGGTATTCCATACAAGAGAGCGGTTAGAAGCCCTAGACCCTACCAAATGAATATTTTATGTTAGATAGTAAACAGGAACTGTTCACCTGGTAGGATAATTGGCTTCGTAGGGAGCCTGAACCTATAGGGTGTATTCGCTGGCAGCACAAAATACCAATTTCTGGTCGCGGTGCATAGTGCCACTATAATCTAATCTAAAACAGCTGTTTATTTTAGGCCGCCAAGAGTTTTTCTGGTTTAAAAGTCCACTTTTCATATGCCCGTAAATTTTTTTATAAGTAATTGTATACATTCGTTATCTGTGCACGAAGCCAATTCGGCAGTAAAAAAAAAAAACTTTATCGTAGATAATATGATAGGGGATTCAACCGCTTTTGTCCTCAATATACGATTTAGTGGGTGAGGTTAAGTCAAGTACATGGTCATACTTCAATGACATTTAAAAAGTTAAATTTTCCCACCCTTGATTTTATGTGGTGATTACCCTTTAGCTTGCTCATTCCCTTATATGGGGACAGTTATTAATGAGATTAGCAACAATTATTTTCACTCCCGCTTATAAGATCATTATGTTCTCGCTTACAATTTTATTTTACTTTCAAAATAAAAGCAATGTAAGCGAAAAAGTAATAACTCATATTGATGAGTCCTAGTTACCGAGAAGCCAATTCGCCAGTTAACTTTATCGTAGATAATATGATAGTGGATTCAACCGCTTTTGTCCTCAATATACGATTTAGTGGGTGAGGTTAAGTCAAGTACATGGTCAAACTTCAATGACATTTAAAAAGTTAAATTTTCCCACCCTTGATTTTATGTAGTGATTACCCTTTAGCTTGTTCATTCCCTTATATGGGGACAGTTATTGATGAGATTTGCAACAATTATTTTCACTCCCGCTTATAAGATCATTATGTTCTCGCTTACACTTTTATTTTACTTCCGAAATAAAAGCAATGTAAGCGAGAATTTGAAATTTACGAATTTTGTTAATGGTATTGAATTTAAACTCGATTTTTTATTTTATTATTTGAGATTTTTGTTAATTTTTTCATAAGTATAGTATTGTAGGGTTGTGCAATTTTTTATTGGAAGTACTTTATTTTTATGATTTTGTTTTTATATTTAAATGTTTCAACGACATTTTTTTACATAACGTTTATAAAATTTGTTTATTTTTTTATTATTTTTTTTATTATTTTTTTATTATTATTTTTTTTAATAATATTATTAACTTTTTATTTCACTTAAATTTATTTTAATTAACATACTTTCTTAGATTTGTTGATGACACACTTTAAAAACTTTTATAATTTTTCTTTAAAATGTTTAAACATTTATTTTAATTCTCTGTTTAAAATTCATAATAATATTTTTCACTTAATAATTTGTTTTCTTTTATTTATTCCACAAGTAAAGAAAAATTTATAGACTTCACCACCGCCCATTGAAATAGTAAAGAAAGTATTTTTTGTGTATATGCGCGCGTCCGTTACTCTCGCATGTTTATTTTGCACTGAAAATTTATATCAAAAATATAAAAAAAAAAATATTGTTGAGTCTTATTGTGTGAAGTGTGAGTGTAACAAATGTCGTGTCGTATTTTGTTTTTTTTTTTTTTGTGTTTTTGCCTTGCCGGTCGTTTAATTCTCACTTGCTGCTTGAATTGCTACCCCTTGATAACAACAAAAATATTATAAAAATAATTTAATATTTTTTGTTTTAAGCTTTTTAAATTATTTGAAAATAATAACAACAATAAAGTGTCAACGACATATACATATGTATATTATCAACAACCACAAAATTAATTTATAGTACATATTTATAAAACAAATTAATTTAAATGTTATTTTTTAAACAATTATATAATATAAAAAGAAATGTTTTTAAAAATTATTTTCCCAAGAGCCTTAAAAAAGTCTTTCTGTTTCTTTAGAATTCAATGGTAACACGTGTTGCCAGATTAATTATTTTTTTCTATTTTTCGGAGTGTTGGAGGCAATTTACACGAAGAAATTAATTGCAGGCAATTTTTGAATTGCCGAAATAATGAGAGAAGTGTGTTCCATCAAGAGAGGGATAACTTGGACATTTAGCAGTCATCTCGAAGATCTTGACTTTGCGGATGATATATGTTTGTTATCACATAAGATCAGTGATATGCAATCAAAGTTAGACCACCTCCAAGAACGAGCAAAAAAAGTTGGCCTAGAAATCAACGTCGCGAAAACAAAGGCTATGAGAATAAATAACAATAGCTCACATCATATTTTATTGAACAACCAACGCATCGAATACGTCAACAAATTCTGTTACCTAGGTAGCATAATAACATAATCAGGCGGAATAAAAGACGACGTAGCCAATCGAATCAACCGAGCAAGAGCAGCATTCGGTAGACTAAACGCGGTCTGGCGCTCAACACAAATATCTAAAAACACCAAACTGAGGATATTCAAAGCGTGTGTCAAATCCATATTACTTTATGGTTGTGAAACCTGGTTGGTATCCATAGGCACGACCAGAAAACTTCAAGTGTGTCTTCGTATTATTCATAAAATATTTTGGCCAGCCACTATACGCAACCAAGATCTTTGGCAACTAGCGAACGAAGAAGAAATTGGCAAACAAATAAAAAGAAGAAAATGGAGGTGGATAGGCCACACTCTGAGAAAAGATGACACAAATATAACAAGAATGGCACTAAAATGGAATCCCCAAGGTTCTAGAAAACGTGGTCGTCCAAACAACACATGGAGACGATCAGTGAAAAACGAACTTGAACGATATGGTCTCACGTGGGACGATGCCGCAGTTGAAGCTAGAGACAGATTACGTTGGAGAAATCAACATGTTGAAGCCCTATGCTCCATTGAGGAGTAAAGAAGGACAAAGAAATTTTTGAATTCTCTTTTAAAGTTGCTTCTAAAAATCATGAGGAGTTTTTGCATGCAATTTTTTTGACGTTTATTTTGCCAATCTTCTTTAATTGTTAATTCGTTGAAATTTAATTTATTCGTAATTCGTAAGATTCTCATTTTTCTGGTACTTTATAAGTAAAAATTATACTAGTTCTTTATTCCACATTATTTATTTTTTATTTTACGAAATATTTTCGATACACAACACCTTAGAAGCCGAATACGAATAAAACAAATTAACAATAATACGAACGATAGCAAAAAGAAATGTCAAAAAATATCTTGAAAAACGAAAACCGTGCAATTTTTGCTACCCCCGCTTGCTTCTCTACCCCGTTTGCCTACAAACAATAATTGCACGCAACATTGCATGCAAAAATTGCCTCGTTTAAATTGCGTCTTACATCGTCCTCATGAATAGTATTTTTTTCAAGTTAATGATTTCGATTTTGATTTTTTTTTAATAATTAGTATTTTTAAGGAAAATTTTAAAAGTAATATCCAGTTTGACATTACCTAAATCTTACGAAAATCGAAAGCGGTCAAATTAATAATTCTTTAACGTTTTAATAATCACCCAATCATTCCCTCCTTTTAAAACGAATAGATTAAAAAAAAAACTTTTTCGAAAATTTACCAATTTTGGCAAAATGTGTATTAAAAATTGGAATTGACAAACTGAAATTAAAACTCTGTTGAAGAAATAACTAAATATTTAAAACTTTTATTAATCATTTTCCAAAATATGGGTTCTTTAATAACACAGTGTTACAAATTAGGAAAAATGTAATATACTTTTAAAATTACCTACTGGAGGTTATGAGCCTGGTTGAGTAAATCACTTTGAAATTTTCAGAATTTTAAATACACCATCAAAATCTGAAGTTATAGATAAAAAAAAAAACGTTTTTTCAAGACTCCACACTCAGGAGTCTGCTTTTAAAATTTGTAGTTGTTTGTGCTGTAATACAGTTTCTTTATTTTTAATGCAAATGTCAGTCATTTGTAAAACAAATTTGATTTTTTACTAACCTTGCAGTTCATTTAAAAAAAAAAAACAAACCACATCAAATGACTGTTTTATGATTTTACATTCATTTTTAACAATCGTTTTTTGTTATTTAAAAAAAATAAAATAAATAAATGTTTGTTTATTTTTTACTAACATATGTGGTTCATTTTTACTACAATTGTTAGACTAGGTTCACACACGGCAATTATACTTGCGCAATTCTTGAGTTTATAGAAGAGGGAAAAGAGAATGGAAGGGGGTACAGACTTGCCCGTACTCCAATTCCGTTTTGTTTTGTCATCCGCAATTTTCAACACTGCAGGTTGATATACGAAAATTGCTGAAACAAACTTTTCCTGTGTGAACACAAAAGCAATTTCAAAGGAGAATTGAAGAAGAATTGCGCAATTATAATTGCCGTGTGTGAACCAGGACTTAGTAGTTTTTAGAACAGTAAAAACAAATGACAAATCATAATTGAATTTAAGGAAATGTTAGTCTTCCTTTCTTCAAGTGAAATTTCATTTGTTTTTGGCTACATTTGCTGTCGTCTTTACCTACATAATATCCTTACACAGATAGAATTTCTTGGACGATGTTTAATGACACTTTTTCCTAAACTGATGAAGGTAACTTCACAATGTGAATGAAAAATTTCTTAAAATTAATGAAAAAACTTCATAGTTTTAATGAAACTATTTTTAATGAAACTTTTTCATTAGTCGTATTAAATTTTTAATAAATAAAATGAAAATTTTCATTAAATTTTATGAAAAACTTCATTAATTTATGAAATGTTTCACGAGTTCCAGTGACATTTCATAAATCTAATGCAAAAATTCATTGTTATCATGGAGAGAATTCTCTCAGTATAGTGCCCCTGCAGGAAATGTCAATAGTGAAAAAGTATTGATTCACTATTGACTGTGTCACCAGTACTACTAACCAAATATTCCCCAGGCAATGTAATTTGCTATAGACATTTAACATGTAGTGTCATTGAAAATCACTACTGACATTAGAACTATTGACTAGGTAGTGAATAGGTAGTTCTTATGGGACCATATGTAGACATTGGAACCAAAGATTCACTAGCGACTAGGTAGTTCTTATGGCACCATATGTAGACATTAGAAACATAGATTCACTAGTGACTAGGTAGTTCTTATGGGACCATATGCAGACATTGGACCAAAGATTCACTAGTGACTCGTTATTTCTTATGGGACCACATGTAGACATAAGAACCATAGATTCACTAGTGACTAATTAGTTCTAATGGGACCATATGTAGACATTGGAACTACATATTTCATATTCCTTATTGTCTAATCAAAACGACTTTCATGGAACGCACTCTAAGCGCATCTGATTTCGATGAAATTTTTATATGTTAATGATTTAATTATGTTTCTTATAAAGAAACTATACAGAAAATTTGTATCTTTGAAAAGAAAATTGTAAGAGCCTCTCAATGGCACCACAATTTTTGGTGCATTTCTTGGCACTTTTTTGTGGTAAATTATTAAAAAAAAAATATTTTATGTAAACTTTATCATTATTTCATTATTCATTATTTTAACACTTAAGTTTTTCGTCCAAACACGTGTATATCAAACAAAACTTTAAAAAGAATCGAAAAGAAGAAGAAGAAGCAGAACTACAAAATTCATCTGTCACAAAATGTCTACCCATCAAAAGCAACGGTAGACGCTTAGTTGAAAATGTCAACAAAATAGTAGACAAAAGTGGAGACTTGGAGACACTTGACCCCAAGCTTCCTGCAGGGGCAGGACTAATATATTTAACTAACAATAAGTCAGTTTTGCACCGATTTTTAATTGTTTAACGTTAATTTTGAGTAATATATAACTTTAATAATATATATACGTTTTCGCTCAATTTCGCGTTTCTCGAAAAGCTAAAATCTTCATATTTTCTTAAGTATACTCCTATAGGAGCATACCGTTTCCAAGAAAAAAGTGACAGTATTAGGAACTTGTTTTGTAGCCTTCATCAATAATTTAAAAATTATCTTAATATCAATTGATTGTCCTGGGTTCAGAACAAAATTTTTTCGTGAGAAATTTGAGAATTATTTGTAAAAATTTAACTTTTTCTTTGCAGTCGCTTTTTGTCCAAAGTCCATTTGTCGCTAACATTTTGTACACATAATCGGACGATAAAAAAAAAGTTATATGTGATAATGTGTCGGGAATTTTCCAATCTCACTTCTTAAATTGAAATTTTTTAAAAATATTTAATTAAAAATAATTGAAACAAGTGAACTTTTGTTTGAAGTAAAAATGTATTTCAAACAAATCTTTGATTGAACATTTTTGGCAATAATTTGTTCGGTATGGATTCAACTGGGTTTCGGTTGTATGAATATTCGACTCGTGGAATTATACAAATATCGTTAAAAAATCGAATTTCTAATACAAACAACTATATCGATTTAAATTTTAAACAATAATCTGGCATCTTTAATTAGTCTTTCAAATCATAGAAAAAAGTCCCTTTTAAAGTCCTATATAAAAAATATTCAAAATTCTTTGAATAAAAAAATTCGGGGACTTTTATTTATAGGAACAAAATAACCTCTAATTAAAAAGATTAAAAGCATTTTCAATAAGCATTAAATATCACCCCGCTTTTCCCCCTTAGCTTTTTAAACACAGTAGTATGTGTTTTATTTATGATTTTATTAGTATTTTGAATAATTCTTAATGGAAAATCTTAAGGCTGGAACATAATTGGTTTAAGTGACTTAACACTTTACTGCACGAAACTTCAGATCATAATGGAAGCTGTATATTTTGATAGTAACGCCTAATTAGGCGTTTTTCGAATTTTCACTTTTTTACTATTTTATTAGCAAGAAACAGAAATTTTATTAGCAAGAAACCTAATTAGTTTGTTTAATAACTTTTAAATTATTACTGACTATATTTTGTAAATATTTAAAAATTATAATAATAGTTCTTTTGGAATCATCTTTTTTCAATTTTTAAATTTTTTCGTCACAAAAAAGTCTAAATTTTAAAATTTACGATTGTTTTGGACATATAAGCTGTTGAATATTACAATAGAGATGTAGCTTTATCGTATTTAATAAAAAAAAATGTGTCTAGATTAGTTATATCAGACTCGGCATTCAGTCAAATTATTCGTTACATATATGTAACACCATGCAGTACAGGGTTAAGTCAGCTGTTGGTATGAAACGAAAATTAAAGTTTTACAAATTTAAATAATTATATTTCCAAAATTTTCATTTCATACCAATATCTGACTTAAGTCACTTAAGCCAATAATGTTTCAGACTTTACTCTATATGTTTTCTACATATAAAAATTTTTTTTATATTTTTTTTTTTTTTGTGTGTATTTGTTTCAAAATGTTTTTTCTTTTCATTGGGTTTTTCATTTAAATTATGGGACTATGTATGTAGCAAATGAAAATGTTTTATATATTTTTTTTAATATTTAGAAATGAACTGCGTATATATTATTTTTGTTTTTTTTTTTAAGATGAAATCTCTATTCTACTAAAATGAGGTTTTTAGTAAAATTTGTACTAGTATATAGTATATGAAAGTGAAAATTTATGTTTGTTTTTTGTAAAAATATTTCAAATGAAATGTATGACATGAATATAATACTAATAATGAGGTGTACGAAATTTCGTTAGAATTTGTATTTTAAAATATTTCGTATTAATTTAAAACATGTTTGTTTGTAAAGACTTAATAGAATATTAGAATAAAAAGAAATTTCTGAGTGTGAACCGAAATTTTAGAGAAATGTCTAAATCTAAGGACTTTTCCCTTTTTTTAAAATAAGCTTGAAACTAAGTTTAAAGTTCAACTCTTTAAAGATAAGTGCCTTGCCCAAAAATATTTTTGTGTTCTTTTTTCTAAAGGGTTTTCCAATAGGTACTTGACAACTTTGAATTTAATTTGTGAACGCACTATTTGAATGATCATCTAACTGTTACTTTCCTTTTTTTCAGTAAACTCAACATTTTCATCATGGTAAAGTACACGAACGAACAACGTACGCAAATTATAAAAATGTACTACCGAAATTCGGAGTCGGTGACCGCAACTTTAAGAGCGTTAACTCCAATTTTCAGTCGTTATTCTCGCCCAAGTAGACAAGCAATAACAAGTTTAGTGCAAAAATTTGAGTCTACATATTCATTGATTGAGCGGCTAATTTCGGCTACAAAATATTAGCCGACTATATCAGCTGAGCCGACTTTATCAGCTGAGCCGACTATATCAGCTTAGCCGATATTTTTTTATCTAAATTCATTTTAACTAAAAAATCATATTATTTTAAGAATCCTCCGCCTTCATCCGGCTTTTAGTACATACCAATCTGGCAACCATAGGTTTTCATTACGAATTCTCTAGCGTTTGCAAAATGTGCCGTTATATTGCGCTTCACTAGAAAAAGTGAATTTTCCAAATCATACAATGGCTCAAAAAAATATAAAAAACTTTTTTCATAATACAAAGCTAATCCCACAATTTCATCTGATTCTAACTCAGATGCCTCTACAGATGTAAATGCATTTATTTCAAAATCTGCCGATATAGCATATTATGAAGACTTGTTAAAAAGATGATATAAAAAAATGGCAAAGGTTCAAGTAAACCTTACGGGTTTATCGGAATGTTGAAAGCATTTTGGTAGTCTATACATAAAAGATACACATATTGGAAAACATGAAATTTTGTAAAATTAGCTTAGATTACAAATAAATAAGTGAATTAAGTTATAATACATTTTTTAACCATCGGCTTAGTCGATTTTTAGTCGCCGCCGAGTTTTTTTCGTTTCGCCGCCGCCTCCGAAAATTGTTCGGCTTTAGTCGACTTTTAGCCGCCGCCGAGTATATATTTGATTAGCCGCCGCCGGCGACAGTTTAATGTTGGCTTCGTTCTCTGAACTGGGCATCGCCAAAACCACTTTATGGCGAATTTTGCGTAAGGATCTTGGTTTACACCCATTCAAGATCAAGCTGACTCAATAATTGAAGCCGATGGCCGATGGAAATATCTCAAATAGTTTGCGTTTTATTTAAAAAAAAAAGTTGTCAAGCCCTTATAGAAAAACCCTTTACTATTAGTATTTTTTATATTTTAAATAAATTTTTATTTTTTGGCGCCCAACATGGGGCCTTCATATGTTTTTATTTCCCCGAGTTAAGTAATAAAATATTACTCCTCTGAACATTAACCATTTTTGATTTTGTCATATTTGAAACCCTATAATACTTTATTATTAATTATCGCTAGATAAAAAAAAAATATATATATTTACCAGCTGAAAAAAAAAAATTAAATATCAACAATATGCAAACAGCAACAGCAGTTTTCTAATAACTTTTAACGCTATTTGAAAACAATAATATTTTTTATGTGGTGATTTTATAATTGATGATTTTATAATTTGATACCCAGAAAAAAGATTTATTCTGACAAGTTAACAATAGTTCGGTTATAGTAACCGAAAGTTTTAAAAATTATGCCTGAATTACAAAAGATAAGGTTAAATATATTATAAGCGTAACTGAATTAAAAAATTAGTATTAAGGAAAATTGCAAATTTATTATCAAAATAGCATAAAACTAGCAAAGACTTAAGTTATATAATTTAAGTTATATATTAACTGAATTGTTTTTAAATGCAGCTGAATTGAAAAATAATAAATGATATGTCAAATTTGTAATAGATTTCTCAATTGTCTTTATACAGTAAAAAAAATATATCCGATTAAATGTATTGGGTTGAAAACAAAACAGTTTGTCCATAATAAGAATAAACTTATTTAATACCGTTACCAATTTCAGTTTTTGCTAAATAAGGTTTTATAAAAATTTGTCAGAAATCAATCAGTTTTGTTCGTTTTAGAAAATAATCCTATTTTCAGTAAATAAACAATTTTCACTAAACTAATTAAGTTTTTTTCACAATGTGAATGAAAAATATCTTATTCTTCATGAAAAACTTCATATTTCTAATGAAACTATTTTAAATTACACTTTTTTCTTAAAAATTTCATACGACTAATTAAAAAATTTCATTAAAAATAGTTTTATTAAAAGTATGAAGCCTATTCATAAATTTAAAGAAATTTTTCATTCACATTGTACAGAAAATTTCATTATTTTCGTTAAAAAAAATGTCATTAAACCTCGTCCAAGGAATTTTCTGGGTGTACAAAAAAAAAGATTTACGTATGAAACTCATATGAATTGCGATAATAAATATATATAATCTAAAAATGTATTATTTTTTTTTAAGGGGCGTCTAACAGACTTATTCAAAATATGTACACGTTTGTTAAAAAAAAAAACTGTAATCGTAAATTAAATTGTTTAAAACACAGTTTTGCAAATTTACGTCATAGATGATAATTTGCAGATAATTTCAACTTTAAAAAAGTTTAGTTTTTTTAAATAATTACAATAATAAAGATGGGAAAAAGAGATAGTAAAGATATAAAGGGTCCGCCATCTAACGACTTTTTTTCAACTAGTGCTTATTTCGTGAATGGTAACACTTAACTCATGTCTGATTTGACAAATAATTAGTTTTATCCTTCCGCTGAACGACTATGGTTGTGTATACGCTTGAACAACGCTGGCAAATATTGCGACATTACTTTGAAAATCATGGTAATGTTACAGAATGTGTGCCGATACACCCAAAATAAGTCACTGTTTGGTGCGGATTTTGGTCCAGAGGCATAATTGAATGTGTGCCGATACACCCAAAACGAGTCACTGTTTGGTGCGGATTTTGGTCCAGAGGCATAATTGGGCCATTTTTCTTCGAAAATGAGCAAGGATTGGCAAGGTTATCGGGCCATGTTGAACGAATTTTTGTTCACAAAAATTGAAGAGGAGGAAATACAGCTGCACACAATCGATAATGTGCTTAAAAATTGGACCGATCGTGTAGGCTACTGCATGACCAGCTGAGGCATCCATTTGAATGAAATTATTTTCCATAAATTCGAGAAAATATTCAGTAGTTTTTTTTATAGCATTTTCGAAAAAAAAAGTTATTTGGCGGACCCTTTAGAAAAATATATTGAAGAGAAATTGTGTGTTTTAAGTTTATAGAAAATTTGATTAGGCAGTTCAAAATGTTTAAAATTTATATGTTTTCGATATTTTCTTAATATAGATTTTTTTTTATTTGTAACGCTTATTTCTCAAATGTTTTTACATTAAAACTACATTTTGCACCCACTGTACACCTGTTTTATGTACATATATTAAAAGTGCAGACTGGTCTGGCATATGACTAAACTTTAAAGGATTTTAATATCAAAAGTTAAAAATTTTTATAATCATTTTAAGCACTTTATATTTAGAACACCTGTGACCAATTAGGGATTTTGTGTGTTATGTTTTTTGTTTTTGATAAATTTGTTCAATTATCAAAAACAAAACCCAGCAAAACCTCGTTAAAAGGTTGGTATTACGGAACATGTTACCTGGTAATAAGTTAAACTCCTTACCCTTGCACTACTTCGCAACTGTTGGTATTACTTACTGCCCTTTAGTAACACCTAATTCGCATGTTTAAATGTGTTTATTAGTGTTTTTTGATTTTTATATTTTGGGATATCATTACATTTTAGAAGGTTTTTGCTTCAATAAAAATAATGGCGTTTTATTTTTCAATTCCTTCTCGGCGGCTAAAATCGCGAATTTTGGGTACCTTACTTTGCAGAACAAAAACCGCTAAATATATTTAAAATCTGACTTTACAAATCGATTCTACATGAAAAATTAGGCTTTTAAGCAGTTTTTTACCCTTTTATAAAGCACCGGATAGCCATTAGGGTGCACAGTGCGACATTTGGCCAATCTAGATGGACAAATATCTAATTTAAAAGATCCTGGCTTGAAATTTGGTTTGATAATAATGTAGGACATAACTAATATTGACAACAAAATTTGGAACAATCGAACAATTGCCACGCCCATTTTTGGGAAATTAACTATTACTTAAGAAATTGCTTAAATAATTTGAAGAATTTTATGAAATTTTGTAAAAAAAATTATTATTTGTGTACCATTTTGTAAAAAAAATTATACACAATAACCTCGAAGATAATTATTGATGGGCGGTGTACGCCCACTTTTTTATAATAGATATTTAAGCTGTGTTGGACAACCTTGGGCTAGATTTCATTTTTTGACTTATGTACATTGTAACATTACCTCTATACTGTAACAAAAAGGGGCGTGGTATTTTAGAATTTCAAACCAAAAAATTAAAGTTATTTGGTTTTCATTATTTTAATTCCATTGCGAATTCTACGAATTTAACAATTATCCAATTTTCCCATATTTTATACATAAACTAAACATCGTTAAAAAATGTAATGCCGTTTAAACAAGGGTTTGGTGTAATAACACATTACATTTTATATTATAATGTATTCTTACATAATCATTCAATTTTATGTGCAATATAAGTGTATTTTTCATATAGTTTAAAACTAAAATGCTCTGGAATTTAAAAAAAAAAAAAATCAAGCAAAAAGTCATTTCAGACGTTCACTAAACTTTAAAATTCTCTATAAATCGCAAAAAATCGCCAGCAAACATGGTTTAATCTCTTACTAGAGACATTCCAACACCTGCCACATGTATAGGTCGTGTGAGGGAGCGTGAGGAAACTATAGATTTATTCCAACGAAGTTCCCGTTTTTTTTTTTTTTTTTTTTTTTTTTTTTTAAATTGTCAATTTTTTTTTTTTTTTAAATTGTCAATTTTTTTGTTTTTAATAAATTACAACAATAAGTTGTCGATTAATTTGAAAAATGAGCACGGATTTAAAAACTAGATTGAAAATTCTGTATTTAAAAAAAAATGGACTTATAACTCCAACAACAAAAAAGTTATAAGTGCTTGAAGTTGGGATGGTGCTCAAAAATATATTTTATTTCTCAATAGACTTCTATAGACTTCTATTACAAGATGTGACTTTAAACTCCTTTATGAAATGAAACAGCACTTTTTTCGTCATTTTATGATTATTTCCATAGTATATGGATTGTTTGCTGTCACATTCAGTTAAATTATAACAATCCGCCAACTTTTATTTTTCGATTTTTGTCCACCTAGTTTGGCCAAATGTCGCACTGTGGGGTGGTCGGAAAAAATTTATATTTTTTATTCTTTCATTTTAATTATTTTTTCGTATACACATTTCAAGAGGATTCTTACTTGAGAAAAGTGGTATACTATACAGTAGTAACTCGATTCTTGCACATACTTGATACTTGCACACCTCGATTCTTGCAACATAGGAATATTTTTCATTACGCACTCAGTACTTGCGACATCCGAAAATTTTTGTATTATGTATATATATCAGCGTTCAATATTTGCTTAGAATGGGCGGAGAAAAACAATGCTTCATTAGACGATATTATGATGCTCCAGAGACTAAGAAGCAATGTAGTACTGAACAGGCGACTTTGTACAAAACAAACAAAAATTTAAAATTTCTGTAATTCCACATAAAATATGTATCTACTGTTATACGAATGCGTTGAACTTAAGTGTTTTGAATTGAAATATTAAACTTAGATTCTAAACAGATGTATATGCCTTTTATTTTGTATGGGAAATTAATACTCGGTACTTGCGACAACCTCGAAACTTGCACCGAGCCCGGTTTTCATTACGTGCAAGAATCGAGTTTCTACTGTACTTATTTCTATAACTACCCGTTAAAAAGTTATGATTCCTTAAGTGTAAGTAAGGAGTAACATGTTATCGATGGACATGTCCTTGTTAAAATAATAGGATTTGTAACATGTTACCTTCTTATTAAAAAAGTTTATTTATCCTCCCAAAGCTAATAAAAAATTGCAGATATAAAACTTTTAGTTAAAAATTTTTAAATTTTAATTTAATACCCAATATAAAAACAATAAAAAAAACAGAGACCCTTAATAACTGTTCAAGGGTAATTTTAGTTTCCAAAAAATCACTTAACTAATATAGTCTTATTATGATGTTACATACACATATAGACTCTTAAAGATGAATTTTTAAAGATTCCTTATTAAAGTTTCTTATTTGATTTTTATCTCAAAAAATTAAGTTCAACAATTCAAATTGTTTTTTAAATTTAAAAAACAAAAATAACAGAAATTTTTTCAAGTGTTACTATCAAATAACTGTTATTTTATAAATCGGCTTTTAAAATTTCGTTAAAAATCTATTATTTATGAATGAAATGTAAGCACTGGTCATAAATTCAGAATGTCACCAAAAATTTACAATTTAAAAGCATTACCAAGCTGATTTTTCATATATGAATTTAAAAAAAAATCAAAATAACTGTTATTTTTTTTTTTTTTTTTAAAAAGAGAGGCAACACTCAGGAAATACTTCCTATATTTAGTGTGTTGCTTTCTTTGAAAAGGGATAGTATAGAGATGAAAGGTGGGGAAAGATGAAGGGCTTCAGACATGGCAACACTGTAATTGCGCGAGATGATAAGTCTTAGAACAGTTGTTGCTCGCCACCTGATGGAGAGTTGGCGAACTTATTGAAGCTTTTTGGTTTATAGCCCTGATTCATTATTTTACTTCGGTGGGGTTAATTGCTATGGGAACACCGAAGGTGGACATTGCGATACGTATGAGGGATAGAAAAAAACTCATACATATTAATTTGATGTTGGCGGCACCGGGGATCGAACCCGGGACCTTCTGTGTAAAAGTCCAAAGCGCTAACCATTACACCACAACGCCCACCAAGTAATTATAAAAATAAAAGTTATTAATAAATGTTTTGTTTAAAAAACAAAAATAAATCTACTTTGTGATTTTTTAAAATTAAATTCATAACTATTAGGGTCTCTGAAAAAAACGTATTACATTTATAGTGGAGGTAACATGTGTTTTGAAGGGTGTTACCAGAATGGACATGATCTTGTTTAAATAATAGGGTTTGTAATAGAAAAGTAACCAGTTACCGACCTTAATTTCGTTTTCCCAACCTTATTACCGGGTAATAGAAAGTGTTGCTGGGAAATTATATGTTTGTGTTCAATAAAAGTCTATTATCACAAAAAAGTAATTAATGTTTTCATAATTAAACACCTGCAGGCCATAATTTTATATAAATTACTCATCAAAGAAAATACATATTTGGTTTTAAAAAAAGGAGATAAAATAAAAAAAAATAAAATATAATTAAAGAATTATTTAAAAGATTAGGATGCGAGTAAATATATGAACCACTTATTTTGAAAGTGGTATGAGTTCATTTTCAAAAAAAAAATAGATAATGATGGGTTCCATAATATTCAATGGCTTATATTAACTGTCTAAACCTAAAAAATCGCAAAAATTTTATCGCAATTCTTGAATTGTATATAACATGGATATCCTCCCCATAAAAATTGCATGTTTCTTATAAACATTGATATCCAGATTCTAAATATGCTCTGCGAATTTTCCTAGTACGTACCATTTTTGCGAAATTCGCAATATCGATACTTTTTCCAAAATGAGTTTCCGATTTCGAAAAAATTTACAATAAAAGTAAAAACTAGTAAGTTTACGTAAAGGGTGTTTATATATATATATATATATAATGTCCTATGGTTCCTTAAGAGGAACAAAGGGCCGCATAAAAGGGTGTTTTTATACAGGTAAAGGGTTGTTTATATATATATATATATATAATGTCCTATGGTTCCTTAAGAGGAACAAAGGGCCGCATAAAAGGGTGTTTTTATACAGGTATATAACTTTAATCGTCCATCAGAGCAATTAATTCAATTAACTATGGAACGTTTTCGCACCACGTTTACTCTAAATGATAATATGCATCCACAGAGACGTCATACAGTGCGTACACAAGAAGTCATTGCTGCGTAGAGGAAGACCCTAATCAGTCTATCCGGCAATGGTGAGCGCTATAGAGCCAATGATTACTGATTTTTTTCGTTCTGCAATTGAACAACCATCATGTGCAGGAGCTGTAGTTTCAACAAGACGGCGCAACATGTTACACAGCTCGTGCCACAATTGATTTATTGAAGGAAACGTTTGGTAACCGCATAGTTTCACGTTTCGGACCCGTGAATTGGCCTCTAAGATCGTGCGATTTACCGCCGCTGGACTATTTTCTGTGGGGACATGTGAAGCCGCTAGTCTACGCCGATTAGCCCTAAACGATTGACCACTTGGAGGACAACATTCTTATTGCCAATATACGGCCACAAATGTTGGAAAACGTCATCGATAATTGAACCTCCAGATTAGACTACGTCCGAGCCAGCCGTGGCGGTTACATGCCAGAAGTCATATTTAAATTATAATTAAAGAAGATTATCTTTCGAATAAAGTAAATTTCATGTCAATTTAAAAAATTCGTCTTATTTTTATTCCATTTCAAAGTTGTATACCTCTATAAAATACACCCTTTACAACAGTTTTTGAAAAGTTTTTATTATGAAAGTGAAATGAGTCCATTCAGTACTGAAAAAAGGTTCTAATTCAAAAACGTTGAAATGCGAATCCCTTTATTTCTCATTTTAAAACCAAAGGGACTCATACCACTTTGAAAATAAATAGTTCATATATTAAACAAATTTTACTTTGTTTTTGTATATAAAAAATTGTTTTATTTAATTATTTTATAGCTTTATAAATTTATAGGAAGCTTTTTTATGGCGCTAGATAACCCGGCATTAAGAACTAAAATTTAAATATTTTATGTGATATTTAGGTTGCTCACAAGGGTTGTGCTAAATGTTGTATGTGTTGTATTGTCGTATCGAAAATAGAGATGGTAAAGTTTTATTTTAAATTATACAACAACGGATAATAGTAAGATACATAATTTATACCTATGTTTAGTGTGGCGCAGTGCGATAAAACCATGGGCAGTAAGGCCATATGATCTTATTTCACCGTTTTTAGAGAAATAAGACCATAAGGTGTTTTTTCCCCATTTCATTTGGAAATAAAGCCATTATGGCTTTATTACTTAATTAAAAAATGTTGGTTCAACAAAAACAATTGAAAAATATGCATATTAATTACAGTATTAATTGCACACTGTCTAAGAAGACGATGAATAAAATTCAAAAATCCCCAATAAAATATATCAAAAATTTGCTCCCTGGCAACTCTTCCCTAACTACGTGAATAGCCAAACTACCGTATGTACAAAAAATACATCATAGTTGTCGCTAAACCACAAAATTTGGTAAAATAGTGGAAATTAGTTTACATATGATTTTCTAACAATTGTGAATTGTTGTGGTGTTTGTCTTAGCTATCTTCTGCAATTACAATTAAATGTAAAATCGACTCCGTGTAATTGAAACTGGTTTTAAGCCACAGCAAAAATCGACCTGACTTTAGATCAAGTGGTTAAACGCCTGTCTAAAGTGTAGTGCGAAGTGCATGTGGCAAAGAAAGCAGGTTCAAGCCACGGTCAGGATTTCATTTAATAAAATAAACATTTCATATAGATGCAATCAAACAATAAAAACCATAACAAATAATTACAGTATTGTCAAAAGGATTACTGATGAAGGTTGTGTTACCAGAAACTGCGCACTCTAATTCAATAAAAAATTTACAATGTAGTTATGATTTTTAGAAAAGTATGCTTAATCTTCTCTACCACGCCTATCTCAAAAATGTAGTATATTTCATTACAAAAAAATAATATTTACAACAAATTTAACAAAAAAAATTTACAAATTTTTTCTCCAGTATGTCCCAATCTCGGCTTCGCTGAGGAAAGTTTTTCTATGTAAAAGTAATCTATAAATAATAAGTGGCTTTGCCGAGCAAAGTTTTTCTGAGTAGTCGGCCTTTGGCCGGGCTTAGGTTTTTTCTCCTCCAGTATGTCCCACTCTCGACTTCGTTGAGGAAAGCTTTTCTGTGTAAAAGTAATTTATAAATAATAAGTGGCTTTGCCGTGGCCGGCAACGCCGAAAAACTTTGCTCGGCAAAGCCACTTATAATTTATAGATTACTTTTACACAGAAAAACTTTCCTGAGCGAAGCCGAGAGTGGGACATACTAGAGGAAAACTTTGCTCAGCAAAACCACTTACTTATTTATAGATTACTTTACCGCCACCCCACTCGCTCTCTCGATTGTACCATAACTTTTCAACACTTCGCAATGACAACTCATTATTTTGTCACTATGTAACTAAAAAAAAATACACAACATGGCTTTATTTCCCATTTGGTTGCAAAACGAACATGACCTTATTTCCCAATGAGTTGGAAAAGACGCCATATGGCATTATTTCTTATTTTTTTTTGAGAAATAAGACCATATGGCCTTACTGCCCATGGCTTTATCGCACTGCGCCGTTTAGTGTACTATGTTCAGTTGAGCTACCAGAGAGAAAACTCAATAGAAAATCCTCGTCAAATTGAAAATAAAATTTTTACAATACAACATATACAACGCTTAGTACACCTTCTGAATACCTTTATTAAAATAATTTTTTACGCCATGTTTTGTATTATAAACATTATCAGTTAATATGCCCCTCTTTAGCAAAAAAAAAAAATAATTAACAAGTGAAATTGGCTATAAAAAAATTTAATTTTTTTTAATAAAATGACGTAAATAACCTTTTGAACAATACAAATTATAAACAAAGAACTGTTGACTTCAGTTTTTCTAGAAATTAACAGATAGTAAATTTTAAACTAAAAAAACATAAATAAAATCTTAAATTAATTAACTAATGTTAACAATTTTATGTTGTTTTTGAATAAATTTTATTTAAAAATTGGCAAATGTTTATTTTTTATTAGAGGCCATAAATTTTACTTTTTGCCTTAAACAAATAAATTCGCAAAATTTCAAAATATTTACAATTTTAAAAATATTTTTTAAGAAATTTATACTAAATGAATAGTGGAAATGCGTCTAGATTCTAAAATAAATATGCATTTTTTCACTTTCATGTTATTCTAAAATAAATTCTTACTAATAATAATAACAAGGACAAGATTTGTGTGTGTGTTTTTTTTTCATCATTTTAAAAAATTTCAAAACATTACACAAATAAAACATTTGTCGCTTTTATTTTAAATAAAGCGTGAATAGAAGAGACAATGGGGATACTTGATTTTTCAATTATTTTAAAAGATAAGATAAAAACGTCATAATAAATCGCAATGTTTCGTTAAAATAAATAAATAGCAACACTTTTTCGAAATGCTTAACTAATTTTCTAACATCATACGGTCACAAAATAATAATTAAAACAAAATAAAACTATACTTTGCACAAGCGGCCAACTTCACACTAGAACCTTACATCAATCCAGTGTTGCCAACTTATACTTTTATACCGTTAAGAGAGAGTTTTGTAAGTGGATATAAGAGGGTGGATCAATGAGTCCGTGACTTTTCGAACTTCCCTCGTAGTTATATGAAATGCAACACTGCTCCCATCAAGTACCACCTGTTAATAGACTACTGTCAAATTTTGAGCAAGTTCGGTCATTTACTTTGCGTTTAACAGCTGTTTAAAACATACAACCTCGTGGATTTTTTTAAAAATCAAAAAAAAGAAACGTCAATCAAACCAAGGAAAAGCTTGGTGAATACTATGAGGACTCTTCACCATCGATTTCAATGGTAAAAAAGTGGTTTACTGACTTTCGTTGTGGTCGCACAAGTACAAATGACGCTGAACGTTCTAGACGGCCAATAGAGGTCAATACACAAGAAAAAACCCACGATATGGTGTTGGCCGAAGGGCTTATTGTAAAAACTTGATAAGCCACATTTTATTTTTAGTTTGTTTTCGCCTTTTAAAGGTTGAAAGAATGTAAAAAATATGACTTGCAGGACATTTATACTCTAGACACTTGCAATAATTGACTAAGCAAGACTTCTATCAAATATTAATCAATGGATCTCTAGAAAACAGCGAAAAATCATTAAACAACAAATGTGGCTTATCATGTTTTTACAATAAGAAGAGCTTATTGTTAAGTTTTTTCCATAAAACTTTTACTCCGTAGATTTTCTACTCTGCCAAAAAATGGTCCATTATCTAAAAAGTTGTTCATAAAAAGGTTAAATACACTGAAAGAACCATCCTTCATGATATTAATGCAACAATATCATAGAATTTATTGTTTCAATGTATCCTTGTATTAATTTTGGACTTCTATGAAATTGTTTAAAAAATGATACGAGGGCGGATCAATAAGTCCGTGACTTTTCGAACTTCTCTCTTAGTTGTATGAAATTCAATACTGTCCCCATCAATACATAGACACATGTTTAAAATATAGAAAAATGATAATTAATGAATTCAATTTTTGAGAAAAATTAATCCTTTTTTTAATTTTTAATTTTATATAAAACAAATAAAATTATAATTTATATTGCATTTAAAAAATTATATAATTCTAGTAATATTGCCAATCTGGCATACAACTATAATGTTACGCCAAATATAGATTCTAAGAATCATGAAACTTATCTTAATATGAATATGTAAAAATGAAAAATCTATTAATAAATAATAAATAATAATAATACTGTCCCCATCAAGTACAACCTGTTAATAGACTACTGTCAAATTTTAAGCAAGTTTCGTCATTTACTTTGCGTTTAACAGCTGTTCAAAACATACAACCTCATGGATTTTTATAAAAAATGGAAAAAAGTGAATTTCGAGTGCTCATTAAACATTATTTTTTGCGAAAAAAACCGTCAATCAAACCAAAGAAAAGCTTGATAAATACTATGGGGACTCTGCATCATAGATGTCAAAAAAATCCACTATATGGTGTTGGCCGATCGAAGAGTAAAAGTGCGTGAGATTGTTGATGCAATAGGCATTTCATATGGCAGTGTAGTTTCGATTTTAAATGATCAGTTGGATTTAAGAAAGCTGTCTGCAAGATGGGTGCCGCGTTTGCTCTCAATTGACCATAAACGTAATCACGTGACAACTTTAAAGGATCGTTTGGAGTTGTTTAACCGCAATTCGAATGAGTTTTTGCGGCGTTTTGTAACTGAGGATGAAACATGAATCCATTACAACACTCCGGAGACCAAGCAGCAGTCTAAACAATGGGTTTCTATATGTGAACCGGCTTCGAAGAAGGCCAAGGTAAGTTTGTCGGCCAATAAGGTGATGACAACAGTTTTTTGGGATGCACGCGGGATAATCTACATCGATTACCTTCAAAAGGGAAAACAATAAACGGCGAATATTATGTCAACTTATTGGACCGATTTAACGAGAATTTAAAAAAAAAAAAACGACCCCATATGGCCAAGAAAAAAGTTCTTTTTCATCAAGATAATGCACGAGTGCACACGTGTGCAGTCTCAATGGTAAAATTCCATGAATTGGGCTACGAATTGGTACCTCACAAATTGGTACCAGTGACTATTTCCAAAGATAAAGAAATGGATCATTGGAAAGAGATTTAGCTTCAACGATGAAATTTTTGATCAAATAAATGCCTATTTTATGGACC
Source organism: Delia radicum (assembly GCA_021234595.1). NCBI lineage: Eukaryota > Metazoa > Arthropoda > Insecta > Diptera > Anthomyiidae > Delia > Delia radicum. The sequence goes on from CM037852.1 coordinate 9,734,067, forward strand.
TCGAAAAATCCTATTTTTTGGAAGGGATACAAAAATTGGAGAAACGTTGGACTAAGTGTATTGAGCTAAAAGGAGATTATGTTGAAAATATTTTTTTTTTTTTTGAAAAAAAAAAAATGTGTTTCATTCAAAAAAGTCACGGACTTATTGATCCGCCCTCCTATCATTTGAAAGGAATTTTATAAAAAATTAGAAGATTTTTTTAAAAATTTCACTAATCTCCCCATACAAATTTAGGGACGGACCTTTCATAGAAAATGTAGTAACCTCGAGTTTTTCTGATTATGAGAACGATTTTTAAACTAATTATTATCATAAATTTAAACTATCGCGGCAGCTATATAATAAATATTTATGTACTATTATTTCAAAGTTTTTTAATGCCCTTTTAAATTGCACAGTTAAACAATAACGCTAGTATACATAAAAAAATTTAATTCAGATTTCAAATACATTTTAGTTAAAACACATTTTAAGCCTTAAAACTGTATTTATAAACGAATATTAGCTGAAAATACCTATTTTAAACCTAGTGTAAGAGCTAATATTCTTTTATGAATACAGCTTTAAGGCTTAAAATGTGATTTAACTAAAAATGTATTTGAAATGCTGTTTAATATTTTCATGAATACGAGGCTAAAAATGCATCGAACATGCGACTTATCAATTCAGATAGATTTGAGGACGTAGATCACGAATGAGAACACCAAAGTTTAATATTAGCTCCGGTTTTTGAAACAATTGAGAATTTAAGTTTTACCAAATCGCGCATTTAAGTTTTTACAAATTTTAAATAACTTGTCATGTGGTTTTAAAGTATGAACTTTGAGCATTTAAAGTCATATCAATTCATTGCGATTGCGTGAAGGATGTAGGATATCCTAACAATTAAAATGAAAACTTCACTTATTTACGTTTTTTGTGAATATTATAAAATCCCTTAATCGAATTTACATAATTTTAGCACATGATGTTAATTTATATTCCACTTAATTCAATTTATCAAAATTTTCAGAAAATTTAATCTGAAAAATAATTTTTATATATTTTTAAATTGGTATGCATTTACTATAGTTTGAATATAAAAATTGCATTTTTAAAATGCAAAATTTAAAATCGTTTTTTTTGGGGAAAACGCACTTCAATTAGCTAGAACTTGGTTGGTAGTGTCCGACCGAACAGTTCTACCAACAAAACTATATTTTGTCGGTTTTTTGATATCTAGAGGCAATGATGACAAATTTTGGTATTGGAAACATGTTTGTTGAGCCGATTTTATTCGATTTTGTGTATAAAATTTAAGAGAAAAGCCGAAGTTTAGCTATAAAGTTAAAAGTTCGGCCGCCGAACCATTTTCAATTTGGCCGAACTTTCTGAGGCCGAACAGTGAATTCATTGCTTAACTACAGACTTTTCTTCAAATTTGACACTCAAAATAGCATCTAATCAGCCCAATAAACATTTTTCCTTCCGCCAAATTTGTGCATAATGCTTTAAAATATCGAATACAGACCAAATGCATTTTCTGGCCGAACTGTTCGGTCGGACACTATTGGTTGGTATAGATTAAAAAACATCTAGAATGTTTCTATGTGCATTTTATTAGTTAGGATTTGTCACAGACTCCATATTTTTGAAGGCATAAAAATATATTAAATTTGTTTAGTTTAAGCTATTCTTTCCTTAAACTAAAAGTGGAAAGTACGCTATTTTTTTCATAAATTAAGTAACCCGTAATGTTTACTATAGGAAAATATTAAAATCTTGGATCTTCTTTTTGTTGTAGATTTTTTATTAACGGAACGTGAAAAATGAGAAATTTCAACTTTAAATACATGCATAGGGAATATTATCGCATCTTTCGAAACGTGTCATATATGAAATTAAAATTCATATTTCCTTACTATTTGAATGATGCAAAAACGGATCATCAATTTTGTACTTTTTACAAAAAAGTTTATCAAAAAATTTTAATTTTGTACAAAAAGTTTTTTTGCGAATATTTCTTTGACTATATCTTACTTCGAAATTCTAAGGCCTATTCGTGGACTCAATGATATAACCCCCCAGGAAATAACTCCCCAAAACAGAAATGAAATAAATCCCCAAAAATGTATATAGAAGACAACAACAACGACATTTTGGAGAGTTATTTCCACTTTTGGGGATTTATTTCCTTTTTTTTATTTGGGGATTTATTCGTAATGAAATAAGTCCCCAAAATTTCAAAATGAAATAATTCTCCAGTAATTATTTTTGGGGAGTTATTTCGTTTTCTAAAAAATTAAAACAATTGATTTGGTGAAAGAAATTATTCTTCAACCGCAAAGACTATATTTAATGGATGCAACATTTAAAATTGTTCCGCAAGGATGTTTTAAGCAGCTATTAGTAATTTATATATAAATACTTTGAAGAGGTAAAGTAAAATAATTATTTTGTAAATTAAATTAATATCGAGCCCTATCCGCCGAAAAGACGTAAGTAACAATTTCATAATTTTAGAGGAAAGGCATTTTTAAGTTTTTTTCTAAGTTTTCTTTGGCTTATCGGATTTTAATGAAATTAAAATTAAAATATGTTATAAAAGACCAAAATATAAAGAAAACTAAACTGTTTTTTTGTACCAAATCTCACTTTAAGGGGTTAAACAAAGGGGTCTAATTTGACCCAATTTTACTTTTTTTGATTTATTTCTTGCTTGGTTTAAGAAAAGTATAAACATATGATAAACAAATTAAAGTCTTTTGAATTACGAATCCAACGATGAATAAAACATGATCGAGCGTGTCCTAGGTTTTGAGTTATTTGTACGTAAGTAACACTTTGCCGTCAGGAAATATGTAAACAAACTATTGTTTGTCATATAGGAATAAGCACTTACGCCTTTTTTGTTTTTGTCTAACTTTGTAACGGTACTTCCTAGAGCTATGAAGTTTTGATCAATGATGCAAATGGTCGCAAAATAAATATTTTCATCAAAAACCCGAAAATGGAAAAATGGTTACTTACGTCTTTCTGGCGGATAATTTATTTGTTTCGATCTTTCGGATGTTTTTCATTTCGATGGATAAAAAAACAAATGAAATATATAGTGCACTGCTGTGTTTGTAACCGACTACGAACCAGGAATGGGAAAAGCATTTAATTTGGTTTTCCCCCGAGCAAAAACTGTGGGATGCTGGTGAGTGTAAACTAATAGAATTATCTTTATAATTTTTTTTTATTTCTCAAGTATTTATTTTAGTCCAACAATCCTATTATTGGCACTCAAAAATATTTTTGGTGTAGAAAAAAAGTTTTCTCAGTGTAGATCGGTTCGCGCGAATTCGAGCGAATTATTCATTGTCAACCGATCTACACTGAGAAATATTTTTGGGTGCCTATAGGATTGTTGGACTTAAAGAAATTCGAGTTATTTTCAAAGAAAAAATCTATAGGCACCAAAAAAGATTATTGATGTTTAAAAAAATGTTCTCTATATAGATTGTTGGAGTAGAAAATTTATTTGTGAAATTAATGTTTTGGTTGTGTAATAAAAAAATTTCGAATCCCTATATTTTTAGATTTTATTTCTGCCAGGCTGTAAGCCGAAATGCCTGTAAGCCCTTATTGTCGCAATACAGTTGAAGACTATATGCAGGTTTATATTTAAAAATATCTGTTTTGGAAGTACAAAAATTATGAGAATTAAAAATATATGAACTTATATGTACAATTTTGAGTTTAAAAATGGGGACTTATTTCGTTTCAAATTGGGGATTTATTCCATTCTGAAATAAATCCTCAAAAACTGGGAGGTTATTTCATTCCCGATTAGGAATTTATTAAATTTTGTTGGGGTTTTATTTCCTTATTTCCTTTCCCCATTTTTTATTTCCTTTCCCCATTTTTGGGGAGTTTTTTTCATTTTTGTTTTGGGGAGTTATTTCCTGGGGGGTTATCTCATAGAGCCCTATTAGTGATCTGCGCCATAAAGTCATTTATAAACGATAGATCGCAACGCCGATGCATCAATTTTTTCTGATTTTGTTGAACGGTGTTATTATGTATTACTTTTTTTATTTAAAGCATTAAATTTATAAGATTTATACGATTGTTTGAAAATTGTTTTTAACTTTTTTTTCGACAATAATTTCATAAAAATAATTGTTATTAGTGTGCCCTTTTCCACATTTTAAACTTTTGTGGCTAGAAAACATGGTCAATGTCACGATATTAACGATATTGTTAAAATGAAAACAAATGCTACAGTTGGTAAAATTTCATCATTAAAATAATAAACAAAATAATTTAATTTTAATGGATAGACACACGTAGTTAAGCACATTGGAATTAATTCATGAAATATATTTAATAAAAATTTTAATTAAAACAACTTAAACTTACCTTGAAAATCTTTGTTTAACATCTTCACTTAATGGTCGAAATGTAGAAGGCGCTAATCTGGAAGAAAAAATTAATAATTAATTAATTAAAAATTTTTAAGTGTACAATCAAAGCAAATTAAAAAAAGGACTAAAGACTCTCTAAATTTTATAATTGATTTAATTTAAAACTTATTTCAACATAACGAAAGTTTAGGGCTTAACTACACTGAAAAGACATTAATGAAAAAATTTCATAGAATTTGTTTCGCAGATTCAATGAACAATTTCATTATATACAAGAAATTCAAGTATTATAATGAAATAATCTTTGTTTTAATAAAAGTTTATATTTTCATAAAACAAATAAATTCGATTTCATAAACTTAAAACAAATTAAATGATATTTTCATAGAATTTTATGAAAACTTGCATTAGTTGAATGAAAAGTTGAAATTGACGAATTTCAATGCAACTTCATTGCTTCTAGGTAAAAAATCATTAACCTCAGTGCAGTACTTTGAAACGCCAACATTTGTATGCCGGATAAAGTTAATCAAATGGTTTAAAATCCCTAAAATAATTCAATATCTTGACTGCAATCTTAAATAAAAAATTATTATCGAGAGTTGCCAAATATTTATTTGAAAAAAATATTTTTTTTCTCTTTTTCGATAGGACTTTTTCAAAAATTATTTAAAATTATATAGAAAAATAATCTTTTATTTAGAAATGTTGAGGTTAAGAAGAAGAATAAACGTTTCTCTCTAAAAACTATAAACACTATTAATTTTTAAATCAGACTAGACTAGTTTCTGCCTTTTTATGGACAGGCTAATCAGTGATTTTCCATTTTAATTGTATGTATTATTATTTGTGTCTTATAATTGTCAGATTGTCTCCATATGATAAATTTTTCAACAACCTACGGCTGTAAGAATTAAACCTGCGCTCATCTTACATTACAAACGTAACAATACCAATTCATGACCGTTTAGCGATCACACCCAAGTATGGCCTCGTATCTAATGCAGCTAAATTGCAGTTTTCTTTCCTATTAGCTTTTTCTGTTATTGTATATTATACTCAGAAGTGACAACACAAATATTCTATTTTTAGATTTTTTTTTTTTTTTTTTACGTTTCTAATCTCCTCCGTCTCTATTTCACAATGTTACCAGATCTTTTATATTTGTGTTTAATTGTTATTTTGATGAGAAAATACGAAAATTTATATATCTGTTAAAAATGAATTTATTAACTGTAAATAATTGTTGAAAATCTGAGCGATGGAATACTACTACGCTTATAAAAATTGGAATTGCAGGGTTGCTGTATCACAATTAAAAAAATTGTCGAAAACTACGAAATTTTTCAAAAAAAATTTTAAAATTGTCTATACCCAGTTAAAAATTTACATATATGTATCCATTTATGTATATGTGTAAACTCATTTATGCTCATATACAGGCGCTGATCCGGAAAAAGGTTTTGGGGAGGGAATGAAGCATTGTTCTATATATAGACAGAGAAAAAATATGAATGAACATGATTGGGGACAAAAAATTATCATATTATGATCCTAGCAATCATAAACATGATTTGACTGATCATATTATGATCACTGACGTCGATTTTATCATCGGCTAGGATCATAATATGATTACAAGGATCATTTTATGATGGTTACGTGTTTGAACCATAACGTGATGCTCTTAAACATGATGCTCTTAAACATGATGCTCTTTTTCTGCGTGTATCTGCAAAGTTCGGTTGAAACATTTTCAGCGGATCTATGACGGTGCTTAACCCTCTAACCGTCAAGCCCGCCTCCAGGCCAAGTATTTTAAATTGACCATAACTGCTTTAAATGAGTGTTTTATTCTAATAAATTAAGCTATTTCGATAGAAAACCAAATTTAAAAAATATTTTGCGAAGTTACTTTTTGTGTGACGTGCACGATTTGGAAGAGAGAAAGTGTTCAAGTTAAAATTTCGTAAAGTTTAAAACAATAAATTTTGTAAAATAAACACAATTTTCAAAAACCTTAAAAACATATTTATGTTAACTAGAAACCATTGATAGCAAGCACAAAGTAAGATTGAAGCTTAAACTTTAAAATAACATTTTTATTTAGGTCCAAGGACATACAGGATTCTCATAGGATACATCTACAGCAGTGATCGGCACTCATAGCACTCAGGAACCGAACACAATCGGCTATTTACACGTACACAACACGAATATCAACAAAACTCACAGCTAAGAGCACAAGAAATACTATTATTTCTTTTAGTCGTATGTTCGCTATCAACCAAGTAGGTCTATGCCGCTTTGTTGAAGAAATAAAGTACACTCTTAAAATTTTAGAGAATTGAAATTATTGAATTGAATTTATTTTTTTTATTTATTTATTCATTCATTTATTTTGTTAACAAAAATAATGTTTATTAATAATCATAATCCTAACAAGGCAATATAGCAACCAAATAAAACTATGGTGATATCTAATGGAATCCTTTTTAAGAACAAATAATTTAAGTACACAAAATGAAATATGTTTTTCATGATTAATATTTGTAATTTTTATTTTGAACTAATTTTACTTTTTTTAATAGAGAAAAAAAAAAGAACATGAATTATTTTAATTTTTTTAATTCAATGAATACAAATATCGACTTATCGATAATTTATTTCATTACTTATTAATTTTTTCTAATTATTTATTTATTCATTTATTCAATATATTTTGTATAGGAAGAGTAATTCATTCATTCATTTATTTATTCAATTATTCAATCATTCATTCATTTATTCATTCATTCATTCAATCAGTCTAAATATTAATAAACAATTTTTCTAAATCGGATGAGAAGTTTCGGAGATTACCTCCTACAAACAATAATAGTATTACCTCTTTCTAATATTAGTATAGATTAGTAAAGAAAAAAAAACTTATTTCTTAAAGTGTACAACACCAATACATTCATATTCTCTCTTTCTGCCGACCACTGGCAGTGATCGGCACTCATAGCACTCAGGAACCGAACACAATCGGCTATTTACACGTACACAACACGAATATCAACAAAACTCACAGCTAAGAGCACAAGAAATACTATTATTTCTTTTAGTCGTATGTTCGCTATCAACCAAGTAGGTCTATGCCGCTTTGTTGAAGAAATAAAGTACACTCTTAAAATTTTAGAGAATTGAAATTATTGAATTGAATTTATTTTTTTTATTTATTTATTCATTCATTTATTTTGTTAACAAAAATAATGTTTATTAATAATCATAATCCTAACAAGGCAATATAGCAACCAAATAAAACTATGGTGATATCTAATGGAATCCTTTTTAAGAACAAATAATTTAAGTACACAAAATGAAATATGTTTTTCATGATTAATATTTGTAATTTTTATTTTGAACTAATTTTACTTTTTTTAATAGAGAAAAAAAAAGAACATGAATTATTTTAATTTTTTTAATTCAATGAATACAAATATCGACTTATCGATAATTTATTTCATTACTTATTAATTTTTTCTAATTATTTATTTATTCATTTATTCAATATATTTTGTATAGGAAGAGTAATTCATTCATTCATTTATTTATTCAATTATTCAATCATTCATTCATTTATTCATTCATTCATTCAATCAGTCTAAATATTAATAAACAATTTTTCTAAATCGGATGAGAAGTTTCGGAGATTACCTCCTACAAACAATAATAGTATTACCTCTTTCTAATATTAGTATAGATTAGTAAAGAAAAAAAACTTATTTCTTAAAGTGTACAACACCAATACATTCATATTCTCTCTTTCTGCCGACCACTGATCTACAGAACATCGTCTTAACTTGAAACATTGGCAGAGAGATTATATTTAGTAAGAGCTGCAAAGACGTTAATTTTGATCAATGTATATTGAAGTTAAGGTGCGCCATTTCTTTTTAAGTAATTAAAACCGCAAGAAGTGTAATTTTTGGAATGTAGTCATATCTTGGTAAGACGAACAATTTATACCTAAACTTATTCACTTCTATGCATTCATTTTTGAGAATTGCTCTAAACCTATTTTGGCCTATATCGCCTAGATTAGGAAACGAAAAAAAATTATGATGAAAAATATATTGTTTATTTTTCGTGCCGAATAATACGTGGTATAAATTTCATTGCAAAAAAGCTTAGGCCGGTTTGAGGGTTAATAAGTTAAGAAACTTTCAACAATGTTTTCCACTAAATTTTCTATTATATTTTTAGCAATCGTACATACAAAAAAATCGTTGCCAAGTAACTAATAAATTTTTTTCGCATAAATTATTCAATAATTAAGTAGAAACAAGTAAAAACTTGGTAAAAACTTTTCGCATAAGTTTTGGAAATAAACTTTATTAGTTGAAATGTTTTCGCAGAAGTTTTGGAAATAAACTTTATTAGTTGAAATGCTCCTAATTACTTGACAAAGATTTTTTTGTGTTAGATTTTTATAAATGTCAAATAACCGTAGATTTTAATTATAAATTTTCATTAACCGAGGATTTCTATTAATACTAGATTTCAATCCAACTATGATTTCTGTAAATGCTAAAATAATAAATAATCTTCTAAGTATTTTTATACATCGTAATTTACTATCAATCATAGATTTTTATCAATTATAATTTTTTTCAATCTCAGATTTTTATCGATGTTAAATATCTACACACAGAAAAAAAGTTAGCTAATTGCCATCTGAAATTCGGTTACTACGACTTTAATTCGGTTATTACAAATTTCAGACAGTTGGCACAACTTTATATTAGTTTTCACAAAGAAGTTTTGTTAATTCAATAGAACTTTGGTTGCAACACAGAAAATTTTAAGATATCAAATGTAAATATCGTTGTTCTAACTGAATTTATAAGTTCTTACCATTAATATACACTTTTCAATTCGGTTGGAACTTTATTTCTCTGTGTGCATGTATTAATTTCAGAATTTTTTGAGTCCTAAAAATCTCATCAATCTTGGATATCGATTTTAGATTTTTGGTAGTTAAAGATATTCATCAATGTTAGATTCCTATCAATCTAAGGTTTCTATAAAAAAAAATATCCATCAATCTTAAATTTCTATCACTGTTACACTTTTCTGAAAGCTTAACATTTTTTAAGTGTATTAATTTATCTCTTAAAGAGAAACAAAGCTAATTTTTCTCTTTAAATCTATTAACCATTAAATACTCTTTATCTGTAAATGTCATGTTGGGTAAAGGAAATGCACCCCATCTCTTGTTCTTATATTATTGACACTGACATTCATTGCGAAAATCTAAGTGGAAATGGAAAATAACGAAAGAAAGATGAACATAAAGACGAGTACTACTACTAGAAAAATCCATAGTTTGTGACTGCATAGTGATGCTATTCGTTTACCCCACACAAAAATTTCCACTCTTATGAATATTAACATTCATATTTTTAGCAACGCCCTTGGTTAGTAGTTAAATTTACACATGAGCGAACTTTTTATAAGTTTTATTTTTATTTTTTATTGTTAAAGTACATTTTAATCATGTGAAGATTAATTAAACGATAAACAGTTGACATTTTTTTTTTTTTTTTGGTTTTTATATTCAAATTTATCATTCAAAGCTTTTTGCTTGAAATGTGCAAAAAATTATACTCGAAAAATTCTTGTGATGTATTCTCAACTGTGTTAATGAGTTTTAACAGCAATTTTAATATTCCCGGTGATAATTAGTTTTTCTTGGAAATTTATAATAACAATTAGAAATTAACAGCATTGACAAGAGGGTCTCTAGTGTATGAAATTACAAATGATATATGGAGGATTCCATAAAATGAAATTTATCACTAGCACAGCAATGATAATACACACAAACTTAAAGAAAACTAGAAGAAAAGATGTAGAGAGTTTACAGTTCTACCGTCTACATCCCCTTATTATTGAAAACTGATCCACTCAGAATATTTTTACAAAAAAACCGACAACCCTCCGATGTTGATTTAATTTTTTCTGGATATAAAAAATTGTATATTTTAATATACACTATTTTAGTTAATTCAATAGTAGTTTTTGTTATTTTAACTGCATGTATAGTAGACGTTAGTGAGTTATTTTTACTACATCTGTAATTGATTTTACAATTCAGCTTGTTAATGTTATTTTGACTGTTCCTTACTACATTTTTAGTAGTTTTTATGACAAATACAGTCATCGCCTTTTTAATTACATTTGTAGTACTAAATTATATAGGTATTATTTTACAGCATCGAGAACAAATCTCTCTCGATAAACTTAAGTTAGCTAAAGATGGGCCAACGAATTTTCGAGCGTTGTGGCTTATTGGAATGTTACACAGAAGGTTGCTGGTTCTATCCTTAGCGACGACAACATAATTTAGTAAATGTATATGTATGAGTTTTCTATCCTTCATACGTATCGCATCGCCCTCCTTCGGTATTCCCCAACCACGTAATCCCACCAAAGTAAAATACTGAATCAGAGCAATGAACCAAAAGCTTCCACATGTTCGCCAACTCTCCACCAGATGGCGCAACACATTTTTTAACAGGAAAATTAAAAAAAAAAAAAAATATTGGTCACTTCCAAACGCTTTATATCGTGTCCCATATCTTATTTGGTGTGTCTTTTTAGTTTTTGAAACGTTGTTTTCACTAGTTTACATTTTATATTCTTGTATCCCACCATATTTGTTAGTGATTTTGTACATTAAATAAAAACATGCAAAAAAAGATTACCCTCCTAAATAATTTCAGTTTGTTGATATGACAACACAGAGTTAATTTTAGAAAATGTTTGTTTAGAAAATGACAAAATACTTGTGTTTTTTTTTTAGTTTTTCCAGCGATGGGCTGTTGTTATTATGAAACTATAACACATATTATTAGCATTAGTCACCAAAATAATTTTGTAATCATCGTTTGACATCAGACTTTCTTCCCAGTCATTTAAATATTTCAAAGTCAAGTAAAGACAACTAAAAGATTGCCATTTTTACCGCTAAAAGTACAGTGTCAACATCAAGAAAAACTCTAATAACTTAATTTCAAAATTCGACCTCCTATATATTCCGCGTACAATTTAAAGAAGACCTCAAGATCCAAATAAAAGTCCATTTTATTCAGAAATTCAAGAGAAACTACAATGTTTGCTTCAAGATCTCTATCGGAATATAGTATCGCATTGCTTAATAGGAACGCACACAAGTGGAGCACTAGCGGATTTAAAATGAGGAGCGAATCATATTTCCTAGTTTTTTGGAGGAATATAAATCTGTTAAATTGCATTAAAGGTTAGGTTTAAAAAATACGCTCTTGTCTGGTAAAAATCACAATTAACCCATTTTTGAGATTTCGCCGAAAGGAGTATGATTTCATTTAAAGAGATTTTGAGGGTTATTGTGAGGGTTACTGCGAAACTAGGTTCGAAAAAAAAATTCAAATTCGAAAATCTTGTACATTTTTTAAAAAGAAAATTTTTTTTTTCATTTTTATATGTAGATTTTTTTTTTTAATTTTTATATGTAGTGTAGGTTGTCCCGAATATAACACTTTTTCGAATTGGTTGAAGGAATACCACTCAATCGATGCATATTAAAGAGCTGGATATTTAAAATACAAGTAAAATATTTTTGAAGTGGATCTTCAGTTCCCTACCGATTGAAGTTGCCGGCTTTAACGCATTTTGAACAAAAAAATTTCGATTTTTTTTAGAAATATGGCTCAAAAGTTTCCTAATTTTTGGCTTATTACTGGAAAAATATTTTTAAATTTTCTTTAAAATAGTTTTGGTGCACCAGAAGATTTTTTTTAATTTAGACCAAGTGCAATTTCTATACTTTATGTTTTTTTTTTTATTTTGTACAAAATTTAAAATCCTCTGGTAGACCAAAATTATTTTACAGAAAATTTAGAAATATTTTTTCAGTAATAAGCCAAAAATTACGAAACTTTCGAAAAATTACGAAACTTTCGAAAAATTACGAAAAATCGAAACTTTTTTTTTGGTCAAAATGTACTACAACTAACAATTTCAATCGCGGGTAGGGTACTGAAGACCCACTTCAAAATTTTTTTACTTATTTTCCCATATTTAGCTCTTTAATACCCATCGATTGAGTGGTGTTAAAAATTTTATTTTATTCGGTACACCCTAATGTAGAGCCTATACGATTAAGAATCATAAAGTAGAAAAAAAGTATAATTTTTATAAAAAAAATATTTTTTATAACATGTGCAAGATTTACGAATTCCGACATTTTTCCGCGGTTTTTGAATCCATTTTAGTCAAACCTGCCAACTCGTGAGGATAACTTACAAATACTGATATACTGCACAGTACATTTAGATCTGACGTTAAAGTACCAGGTGGATAAATCACCGGACTCTTAAGACGGAATAACATCCTTAGCATAATGCAACCAAATCCAGACTTGGAGGAATATGAAATATTAGAGCATATAATAGCCTTTAAATTTCTTTCAAAAAGTTCTTCTTACCATTAACTTTATTTGATTTCATGCATTGCTTCAGACTTAGCGTGTCTCATAGTTTAGTCCCTAGATGAGTCTCAAAAAATATGATGGCCAATATGTTGATAAATTTAAAAAACGGAAAAACCGAACACCTCATATTGTTACTGATGCTAATCTTTCCGAAGAATATATCCAACTATTTTTTATCTGTGCGCCCCGGTAGGCTAGTTCGTAGCGTGCTGGCTTATCAGTGCGGGGGTCGTGGGTTCGATTCCCACCAGAGGCACTGGTCTGTTTTCGCCATAGTAGCTAGTGCTCGGTTAGGGTAATAGTATATAATTTATAATTATATGATTATTAATTAAAAAATTTATCTTTTCTTTTTACCCAACTATTTTCTTATCTTTCCTTAAACTATTCAAGTCTATCTCAAGATTCGTGAAACTAATGTTAATGGACTTTAACCCTTTGACGACCAATGGTTGATATGTGTCCTATATTTGCTTTTTGGCATTTAGGAAAACCTGCAGGACGATTTTAACAAAATTTGTTGTGATCGACACTACACTTAGAATACTAGGCAGGTAAAGACCACTGCAAATGTAGTTAAAAACAAATGAAATTTCACTTAAAGAAAGGACGACTTACATTTCAGCATGTTCAACTAATATTGTCATTTGATTTTTAATGTTCAAAAAATTACTAACAATTGTAGTAAAAATGAACCACATGTTAGTAAAAAATAAACAGAAATTTATTTTTTTTATTTTTTTAAATAACAAAATTAATGTAAAATCATAAAACTGTCATTTGATGTGGTTTGCTTTTTTAAATGAACTACAAGGTTAGTAAAAAATTTAATTTGTTCTAAAAAATGACTGACATTAACATTAAAAATAAAGAAACTGTATTACAACCCAAACAACTACATATTTTTAAAGCAGAAGTTCCCTGAGTGTAGACAGATGTGTCTTTTTAGAGATACGTATAAATTGTATCTTGCTAGTCTCACAACACAACGAAGTCAACCCAGAGTCAAAATTTTTCTTTTTTGTTTTTTTAAATGATTTTTTTTGCGTTTTTGGTTTAAGTTTTTATAATGTTACAAATTCAGTTTTAAGTTTATACTAAAATTGCTATTATTTTTGAATTAGGCATAATTTAAAACAATTAATGATTTAGCTTGAGTAAAACATTCCTAGGTAGGGGCAAAAGCAGCCCAAAATTTATTTTTAGTCATACGTCTAAATTTCCACGAAGTCTCGTCAAAAAACCTTTAGCGGTTTAAATTTAATCGTAGTAGCTAAATAGTAAATTAAGTAGTTGCTAAGGTTTTATTAGGTGCTAGCCCACTCTATTGTAAAGCAGAAAAATGTGGTGATGTCAAATCTCTATTAATATATAAAATCTCTCGTTTTTGGATTTAAATGATTACAAAAGGGTTTCGTTTTCGAAAAGGTACCATTATTGTAAAGTTTTAGTATTTACTATTTCAAAAAGTCGAACGACCCACAGAACAATCGACCACAAATGCATATGCTATTACACCTAAGCGAATAGTTTCAACAAAAACTATATATCAAGTGAATTTAATTCACTTAAGAGCAGAACACTCTTTATTGCAGTATCAATAAAGCAGAGTGCCACAACGGCGGTACTCCAGTGAATCAATGCAGTTGGATGCACTTCTGTCATTGATGAGAACTAACCGTTTTCAGCCACTCTAAAATAGACTTTGACGTCCTTGTCCATATAAGGAAATTTGAATCCATTCTCGACCGGATCTTATTGATATAAATACTAAGGAGATCGTTCGGAGTAAAGAAAATTGCCCACAGCATTAAAAATCCAAGGCACTTCCATCGCTACTTAAAATACGTAATTAGTCCAACAGACATCAAATTGAATTTTCGTGCCCTGAACATTAAGAGTACCCGATTTCTCAATATCAAAATCACAAGGTCATAAGGCAATATTTGCAAAAGAAAACATTTTCGGATACAATATGTTTGAACTCACTTGCAACGAAATCTTGTTGAACATAATTTCAAAAATTTTAAAATCTACCCATTCACACTTAAGTTTTAGGCATTTGAAAAATGTATATTCACATATCACATATGTTATTAGTTTGCCCATATGACAAAGTCATTATTTTTTATTTAATTTTTTTTTATGCAAATTTGGCAGGAAGATTCACATTGATACTTGATGTCTTAGATATAATACTACGACATAGCGAGAAACTGTTTTCGGAATCAGAAAGAGAATATTTACATTTGGCCTACACACAGAGAAATAAAGTGCCAACCGAATTGAAACGTGTATATTAATGGTAACAACTTATAAATTCAGTAAATACAACAATATTTGCATTCGATTTCTGAAAGTGTTGGGTATTGCAACTTAAATTCTGTTGAATTAACCGAACTTTGTTGTGAAAACTAATATACGCACGGGTTCTACATTCCGAAAATGAAGTGAAAGTGAAACTTCCGCTCAATTTGTGTTCCCAATTCCACATAAGTGATTTGAAAAGAAAAATTTCATTTTCATTTTGTTTCTAGTGGAATTAAAGTGATTTGATGTGTTCTATAAAACAATTTCACTACAAAAAAAGTAATTGTAAAACGGTATTCGTTAACTGAGTGAAAAACCAAACTTTTTAGAAAATAAAATTATTTTGAATATTATACGTAAAAAAAAATGAAACAATGTAAGTAAATGTGATATGTTGTTAATATACGTTTATTTAACTGAAAAAGTGTTGTATTTTTTACGTGAAAACACATGAATCCGGAACAAGAGGCCCCATTTTTAACATTCATGGAAAAAAAAATCTGGTTTGGCCAAAGGTTTTTAGAGGGGCTACAAAACAGTTGAAGGCCAGTTGTGGAAGGACTTATAAAGTACATTAAACAGCTTAGGACCTCCAGAAAACGATGCAACTGGTTGAAAAAAGGCTTGGGCTGATTGGAAGGCTACCATTCGTAAAAAATTGGCCGAAAATAGAGCAGAGGTAACGGCAACAGGTGGAGGACCCAATAATATCCAACACATATCGTCCAAAGAAGATTCAGTTGCCAAACTTTCTGTCCTTTATACAGCAGTCGAAGGTGTTCCAGCTGCTAAATCATTCGGGACGACTAGCAAAGGGTAAACAACCACAAATTCATCTACTGAATTGTCAAACTTAGATGGCACCAGTTCCGACAATGTAGTAAACGTGATTTTACAAAAATTAAATAAAAATGAAGAAGGTACTGAAAATATAGAAAATGAGGAACCGCAACCGATGATTTCCCTTTTGATTTCTCTTTTTGATTTCTCAATTTCTTCGCGACTTCTTTAAAATCTAATTCATTTTGGGCATATGCCAGTTTTCAAAACATTACACATATTTGTTAACATTTTTGACGCTGTACTTCTTTCCACTGCTAGATTGAAGTCTTTTGCCATCATTTGTTGGTAAATTCCTTGTCCGAAGTAGCGTAGTGATGTGCCCAATTGCAAAATAATTGGAATGCTTGTCTTTTTAGCCATTGGTGATAATTCTTCTAAAACCATCATAAATGCATACTTACACCCAAAAAAAAAATGAACTAGAATATAGAAAAATTAACTTAATTTGAGGAAAATTTGAACTTGAAACGGCGCCAAAGACATGATTTACCGAAATTTAATAAAATTTTCCTTAAAACTGAGAAACAAATTTTACTTCAAATTTGGTAATATTTTTTAAATCCTAGTATAATTGAACTATTTTAAAGTAAGCTTTTTTTCGGAAACATGACACAATTTTCTCTCAATTAGTTCATAAATTATCTTAGATATTTATTTTGATTACGAAATGTTTCCTTGGTTTAAATAAAAAAAAATCCTTTAATTCAGTTCAACAGATAAATTTTTTTTTAATAAAACCTAGGACTTTACTTCCAGAAAACTAGTAAATATTTCCTAAAATGTAGAAAAAAAATGTTGAATACAAGTTAACAAATTTTTTGAAAAAACACAATTTATCTGAAAAAAATTAATAAAACTTCCTAAAAATAAGTTAGGTATTTTCCAAAAATTAGAAAACCTTTACTTGTAAACTGAATATGTTATTACATTTTTATAAATTTATCTGAACTAAAAGCTATAAAAATTTTTCATAAAAATATATCATCAGTTTCTAAAACCAAATATTTTTTTATTACTACGTGATAAAAATTTCTTACTTTTTTGTATTTATTCTGATTTTTTTTTTAGAAAGCAATTCTCGAATATCAGAAATTGGTTAACTTAAAAATAAAATTTTGAAAAGGCTTTCTTAATTTTAGTTAAACTTACTTCTAATGAAAAAAAAATTAAACTCACATAGAGTGCAATTATTTACTTGTTTTAAGTTCAACCCTTTTCTTGAACTAAATATTAGTAAAATACGTCCTACTTTTTGTTGTTGAACTAAACGTAGTTTTATTTTTTTTAAGATATAAATTCCTTATAACTAAGATGTTTCTCCTAAAGATTAGAAAGATTTTATTTGGTAGATTTTTTTTACTAAAATCAAGAAATATCATTTAGAAAAACTATGAACTATTTCTGAGTATATAAACTATTTAGGAAATTTTAATTGCTTTTAGAAAAATTTTCTTTATTTTAGTAAAATTTAACTCAAATTAAGGAAAATTTATGAACTATTTTGAAGTAAATTTGTAACTGCTTTATAGTTTATGTCTTTTTTTTGAGTGTATTTAATTTAATAAAACTATTTTTTTATTAATTTTAAACACTTGCGACTCAGTTTTAATTATTGGCTTACGATTTTTCTGGTAGTTCCAAAGGATTTGAACAGTCACGAAGCCTTTTACTAAATGCCAGGAAATCACAATTGCGAAACTCATTTTATATTATTTTAAAAATAAGTATTTTTTTGTTTAATTTTTATTTTTGTTAAAAAATGCACTCTTCTTTATTGCAATTTCATTCACTTTAAAGTGATAATTTGGTTTTTTGCCGCATTTTTTTATGTTGTTGCTAAGAACAAAATGAAAATGAAATCGTTGTGAAAAAAAAACGATTCACTCGTTTTTCAGAACACAGCGGAATTGAAAATGTGGAATTAAAAACGATTCCACTTTCACTTCGTAGTGGAATATAGAACCCAGGCCATAAAATTGTGCCAACTGTCTGAATTTCGTAATAACCGAATTTGATTCGTAGTAGCAGAATTTCAGTTGGTAAATAGCTACATTTTTTTCTGTGTGTATATGCCAAAAAATTAATTTTTATTTTTTTTTTTTTTTTTGTATACAAAATTGACATTAATGAATTATATATAATTAATTTGTAACTCTTTTTGTTTTTAAAAATGGTCAGTGGGATAAATTTGAAGCTCATTTCGTATACAAAATTATCTGCTGCGCAAATTCTAGTTGAAATCGAAGTTGATATCAAACGTAAAGCCGTTTATTTCATTTAAAATCCTTAATTAATACTTATAAACTATACAGACACAGAACTTTTTAAAACCAAAACGACGATTAATTAAAAACAGGGGGTCAAACGAAACAAAAACTGACAGACTATTCTAGATAAGATGACCCATTTAATACCACTTTTCTTTAATAGACAATTCTCTTGTTAAGCTGTCTATAAGCTTCTTTTTTTCTAAAGACAATTGAAATTTATACTGTGTCTATACCTTTTTTTCCTTTTGTAATAACAAAATTATATTGTAATCTATAGTAATCCAATTAAAGTTTTAAAATATTTGACATCAAATGTTAAATGACTTTTCGAACTTTTATATTGTATAACCCAAATGAAAGTCAAAATTTCAGTCAAAATAATTTAATTTTGCAACCCTTAATATTTTTTTTTTTTTTTTTTTTTGAAAATGTAGAGTAGATACATTTTTTATAAAAAAAAGCTTACCTTTTTAACGCAGATAGTGAAATTTAAATAAATTTAGAGTTATATGTAGGTCATATTTAAAATATTTTTGTTATTAAGAAAAAACTTTTTTAAATTTATTTGAACTTTAATGGATTTTAAAAATTTTTATGTTACATAATTTCCCTTTTCTGATAGTAGAAGTTTGAAAGACTTTCAACACTTAAAGCAAAATTTTAAATTGAGCAAAAAAAAAAAAACAATTTAGTATAGAGACCACACACACTTTTTAAAAGTAGGACATTTTTAACCATTTTTCGGAAGACCTTTAATTGGTAGTTTATTAAAACACTTTTATTCTCATTAAATTTCTTTAATGTCTTAAATTCTTTATATTTTTCTTTACTTTTTTTGCACAATTTTTTTTTTTTATCTTGGTTTTTTAGTTAAAATGTTGTGTATTACACTGAAAATTTACACCGCAACTGATTATGACACTGCTACTGCACTAGCATAGAAAACTTATTGAAACGAATATGGTTAGCAGAAAACAAGGTAGAATTTTTATGGTATACCCACGAAAATAACAAAAACAACAGCCAACATATCTTAGTGAACTCAATGGAAATGTCAAATCAGTAAGTATGTAGTAACAACTACAACAAAAAAGCTGTAAACCTTTGAAGAGCACAATACAATGTATTTAAAAAGCACCCCAATCTGCAATAGGGTTGATAAATTAGTACTTAATGGTACTTTATGCACTTTAAGGTACTAAATAAGGAAAGTTCTGGAATATTTTAAACTACGAAGAGATACAATTGGTAATCAAACCAGCTCTTCTTCCTTTCACAAGGCATCAATTTAGATCTGACGTGGTCTAGCTAACAATATGTTTTATTTTTCTAACCTATATAAAAAAAATTTACTTATCTCATCAAAATAATTCCCAGGGTAATATCCACTCAGATTTAGGAGTGGAAATTTGGATATTTTCTTACCCAAAGTTCAATTTTTCAATACAAAATTATTATGGAGAATAGAAAATTTCATACAAAATACCCAGTAAAAACGTAAAATTCGAAGAACTTGTTGCAGAACAACTTCTACTGTATCGTAACTGGTTCTAATTTCTGTTCTACAACCGATTCTTTTTATATGGAGTTTGTCTATAGGTTCTTTACCTCCAAACAAGAACAGGTTGCTTTACAACTGGTTCTAGAACCATTTATAGAACTACACTCAGGGAACTTCTGCTTTAAAAATATGTAGTTGTTTAGGTTGTAATACAGTTTCTTTATTTTTAATGTAAATGTCAGTCATTTGTAAAACAAATTAAATTTTTAACTAACCTTGTAGTTTATTTAAATAAACAAACCTCATCAAATGACTGTTTTATGATTTTACATTCATTTTTTACAGTCATTTTTTGTTATTAAAAAAAAAAAAAAATAAAAATTTTTGTTAATTTTTTACTACCATGTGGTTCATTTTTACTACAATTGTTAGTAATTTTTTGAACATTAAAAAACAAATGACAATGTTAGTTGAATTTAATGAAATGTAAGTCGTCCTTTCTTTAAGTGAAATTTCATTTGTTTTCAACTACATTTGCAGTGGTCTTTGCCTACATAGTATTCTAAGTGGAGTTCTGGGACAGTGAAACCTTACATATTGGCTCCCTAGCACCAGTTCTAGATCCGGTTCCAAGTAACCGGTGGTAAAAGAAGTTGTTCTAGAACAGGTTCAAAGGTAATCTGTTGTAAAAAATTTTGCTGGGTACTTAAATTTCACTTCCAAAAATCTTTTTTTTGTATTTGCGCTTGGTAATATCAATAGAAAAGCATTTCAACGTTGCTTCAATGAGTCAAAAGACTTGAAACTCTCATATTCACAAAGAGTGTTGTACTCGATATTCTGGAATTTGTTGCCAATTGAATGGTTTGGTTTCAGAAAATTATTTTTTTGGCTGTGAGTCGACCCCAATTTTTGTTAATTTAACAAGTAATGTTGGGAGCCCGGCAAACCGCAAGTTTAATCGGAGGCGAAAATGCCCCTTGCGATTACCTCACTTCTACAAGGAAAAATACTCAGTGAGACCTGACAGAAACACAACATGCAGACTACACAGGCCATTCTAGTACTTGCTTCCCAAATATGAGTCGCCGCTCCTCTAGATCTGAACATTAGCCAAGTAGATGCTGCACTGTCTCCTTTTCGTCGACGTCCCCCTTCTACTTGGATCGACTGCTGCCATAGTGTCTGATCTCCTCTCTGGTTAGTCTTACATTACACCGAACAGCTTCATCAGATTAGCCAAGACATTCGTCAGTACCGGACATCCGACCATCCCAGAGCCATTCTTTGCATATAAAATGTTTAGTTTCCCAGAATAAATTCACGATTGAGCAGAGTCTGCTGCCCAAAGCAGTAAGTTTTAGGATTGTGGCTAAAAATGTTTGGACATAAGCCTGAAACTAAAATTTGGGACTATGACTATGAAAAGTTTAGATCATAACGAGGTTTTTTAAAGTATGGCTGCTTTTTAAGCGGTATAAAATCCAGTTTGCATTACTCGGATTATATCCGACCTTTCGAACTTTATGGACTAGCTGACGTCAAAGTTTAGTATTAAACGGCTCCTCAACCTTTTTAATCTGTCTTTACAAAGACTTTTAAGCTATGATTGTCTTACTAATCTAAACATTGCATCAAGAAAAGTGTGTTGGAAAAAGCTGTAAAAATTGATTTTTGAACAGAGAAAAAAAGTGAGTGCCAATTTAATAATACGCCGGATAAAAAGTACTCTACACGGAAGTTTGATCAATCAGTGAAGGGTTTCGAACGGATTTGAATTACTATCATATAAAATTTAAACATTAAAGAATACACACTCACTAAATGGGAAAATTTCTTGAACCTCGATATATAATATATTTTAATAGATTTTGTCTTGCTGATTCCAAATCTGTTTTCCAAATTTTTCCATCACGTCACAATTTTTTGAAAGCTGCGACTAAAAACGCGAAAAATTGGGTTTTGACCATTTTTTTTCTCTATAATGAGTTAACAAACTTTTAAAATTTGTGTATTATAGGAAAAACTGGCATATCAGAAACACTCTATCAAAAAAATTATTATATATTGCATTTTTAAAAGTAACCTATTCTTTAAGAGTAAAGTGTATTCTAAATATTTATATTTATTTTGAATCATTAGAAAGCGTCAAATGTGTAATAAAAGGCTTCAAAATGTACCAAAATAGCCATTTTTCTAAAAAAATTTGGAAATAAATCGTTAAAGCACCACGGTACTTTTACAACACAAAATATACAAAAAAAAATAACAATTGTACTTTTATCACTCGAACTACAAAAAATATGCTGTAATAAAATTGCGCATCTTCTTTTACTCTCTTTTTTAAAATTCCATTCCTCTCTATCTCCGGCTCTTCAATTCTACATCGCAAACAACTCATCATCTTTGTTTATTAACTACCGGTCTCATTTACTAGAACTTTTTGTTTATATTGCTTTTGATTTGTTTTGCAAAATCATGTGTTTTTATTACCGTTATATATTTACTAGACTCAAAAGGGGTGCATTTTTTTTGGCGCATGTCTTTCAAAACAGAAGAACATAGCAAACAAAAAATCTCTTGTTTTTCTTCTCGTTATATGCGTAGGAGTATAAGTAAGCTCTCTGAGTGTGTTTGAATGTGTAGTGGGTATAGGTGGCGTATTATGTTATTATCGAATTGAAGTTTTTATTTTACTTTACGTAATATTATGTTTTTTGAGTTATTGTTGTTGTTATTTGATATCTATACAATGATTAATTGTGCTGTCAAATGGCTTAACAAGGGATTAATTATTATCGGTATCCAAGAGTCACCATTACGCACAAAAAAAAAATAATGGAAATCGTGTTATGGCAAACATTTCTTCGGTAACCCAAAGGAAGAAAATGACAGTAGAATGACCTAAAAGTTTAGTTGAAATATAAACTAAAGTCCATATCATTCGGTTTTCTTAGGAAGTTTAAAGCCGGAGAAATTGCTAATTCTTGGAGAGATGCAATGAAATCATTGGACGTCTAATAAATGCTCACTTTTCGGGTTGGAGGGAAAATGTGTAATGATGTCAGACAAGAAGAGACGTCAATACTAGTGGTATATAAACTCTAAATTAAGTGACAGTATAATCTTTTAAGGCCCATAAATCAATGAAGCCAGGTTATATTTTTAAATACTACTATCTAATGAATATTAATCTCCCAAATTTGGATGGCGTCACTCTTTAACTCTCAATGAAAGCGAAAACCCTGTAATGAAAGCGAAACCCCTGTAATTCTAAAATCTAAGCATTAATGTAAAGACTACCAGGAAAATATAAAGCCCGTTTGGTTTTTTAGAAGAAGTTGTTATTCCAAACTAT
Organism: Delia radicum; assembly: GCA_021234595.1. NCBI lineage: Eukaryota > Metazoa > Arthropoda > Insecta > Diptera > Anthomyiidae > Delia > Delia radicum. The sequence goes on from CM037852.1 coordinate 9,757,261, forward strand.
AGAGTTCTGGTGTGGTGAAACTCAAATTTCGTAAATTAGCTTATCTGAGCGTCACAGTGATCACCTGTATCTCGAGCAGTTTTGTAAGTGATGTTCGAAAAGCCGCCAAAAAATTTCTTTTTAATAAGCACGACAACAAGGACAGCTCTTAGATGAAGAGAGATAACTGATAACCAAAATGCGTTTGGAAAGTGGTACACAGCTCAATCGTACGGACTATATTAAACCGCTAACAAACTTCCTTTCCCGGGCATTCTAGTTTATTTTATTTTTTTTAAAAGAAATTTTCAGTAAATTTTTCATATTAATTAATGTGTTGCTTTCTTTGGAAAGGGGATAATAGAGAGGTTAAAGATGGGCAAATATGAAGGGTTTCAAACATGGCAACACTGTAATTGCGCGAGATGATAAGTCTTAGAACAGTTGTTGCTCGCCACCTGATGGAGAGTTGGCGAACTTATTGAACATTTTTAATTCATAGCCCTGTTTTATTATTTTACTTCGGTGGGGTTAAGTGCAATGGGAACACCGAAGGAACCATAATATTGAGATAAATTTAAAAATATTGACGAATAAACAAGTGAACTTGAAGAATAAATTACCTCAAAAAGGGAAATGAGTTGTGAACTGAACCTACAAGGGAAGGCTAGGTCACTGACTTCGTTATTTATGCTTCTGAGATCTTAGTTTCTACAGACGGCTCGATGGAGTTAAAAACAGGATCGGGAGTCTATTCAGAGGAACTTAACATTAGGATTAGTAATAGAAACACAGAATCAATAAATTTATTAATATTGATATTTTCCGAGAATATCACAGTTAATAAGATGGCTCTTCTTTGCCCACAGTCAACTTGGAGAACGCGATGCCATATCAGACTTTTAGGGCTGAACTACGCGATTGGACTGTTGTTGATCATAAAACAATATGAGACACAGCTGGAGTGGGATTTTATGGCGAGGCCCAGATAGGGGAAAAAATAAGAAACTTTTGAAACTAAGTAGAAGGGAACTTGGTAGGATAGTAAGTATTTTCACCGGGCATTTAACGCTAACCCCTTCGAATGGGACGTGCGGACTCAGTAACTTTCAAGCCCTGAGTGGAAGTGACTATATTTCTGATTTTATTTTTTTTTTTTTTATTTATTTATTTATTTATTTAGCATACCATTGCCACAAGAACTAGTCTTATTAACAGCAAATGGAATAATAATGTTACAATAATGTTTCGGACAGATAAAAAATTAAAGTTGGAATTTACACATCGTTATAAAAACAAAAAGGCACAATATAAATTATATATAATTTTAATTTACCATATTAAAAAGCTAATAAAAATAAAAATTTTCGTTAAAAAATAAAACTTTTAATTTATGCTAACAATTTAAACAAAAAAAACAAATCAAATTTTATCAAAAAACAATATTAAAATGTTTAAAACTTAGTCAACCATAATGCTCAAAAATATAACGCTTAAAATGACTTGCATTGCTTGTTGTTTGGTGAAACTCAAATTTCGTAAATTAGCTTATCTGAGCGTCACAGTGATCACCTGTATCTCGAGCAGTTTTGTAAGTGATGTTCGAAAAGCCGCCAAAAAATTTCTTTTTAATAAGCACGGCAACAAGGACAGCTCTTAGATGAAGAGAGATAACTGATAACCAAAATGCGTTTGGAAAGTGGTACACAGCTCAATCGTACGGACTATATTAAACCGCTAACAAACTTCCTTTCCCGGGCATTCTAGTTTATTTTATTTTTTTTAAAAGAAATTTTCAGTAAATTTTTCATATTAATTAATGTGTTGCTTTCTTTGGAAAGGGGATAGTAGAGAGGTTAAAGATGGGCAAATATGAAGGGTTTCAAACATGGCAACACTGTAATTGCGCGAGATGATAAGTCTTAGAACAGTTGTTGCTCGCCACCTGATGGAGAGTTGGCGAACTTATTGAACATTTTTAATTCATAGCCCTGTTTTATTATTTTACTTCGGTGGGGTTAAGTGCAATGGGAACACCGAAGGAACCATAATATTGAGATAAATTTAAAAATATTGACGAATAAACAAGTGAACTTGAAGAATAAATTACCTCAAAAAGGGAAATGAGTTGTGAACTGAACCTACAAGGGAAGGCTAGGTCACTGACTTCGTTATTTATGCTTCTGAGATCTTAGTTTCTACAGACGGCTCGATGGAGTTAAAAACAGGATCGGGAGTCTATTCAGAGGAACTTAACATTAGGATTAGTAATAGAAACACAGAATCAATAAATTTATTAATATTGATATTTTCCGAGAATATCACAGTTAATAAGATGGCTCTTCTTTGCCCACAGTCAACTTGGAGAACGCGATGCCATATCAGACTTTTAGGGCTGAACTACGCGATTGGACTGTTGTTGATCATAAAACAATATGAGACACAGCTGGAGTGGGATTTTATGGCGAGGCCCAGATAGGGGAAAAAATAAGAAACTTTTGAAACTAAGTAGAAGGGAACTTGGTAGGATAGTAAGTATTTTCACCGGGCATTTAACGCTAACCCCTTCGAATGGGACGTGCGGACTCAGTAACTTTCAAGCCCTGAGTGGAAGTGACTATATTTCTGATTTTATTTTTTTTTTTTTTATTTATTTATTTATTTATTTAGCATACCATTGCCACAAGAACTAGTCTTATTAACAGCAAATGGAATAATAATGTTACAATAATGTTTCGGACAGATAAAAAATTAAAGTTGGAATTTACACATCGTTATAAAAACAAAAAGGCACAATATAAATTATATATAATTTTAATTTACCATATTAAAAAGCTAATAAAAATAAAAATTTTCGTTAAAAAATAAAACTTTTAATTTATGCTAACAATTTAAACAAAAAAAACAAATCAAATTTTATCAAAAAACAATATTAAAATGTTTAAAACTTAGTCAACCATAATGCTCAAAATATAACGCTTAAAATGACTTGCATTGCTTGTTGTTTGAATCCTGTGAGGCAAGTGGTTCCAAAGATCTATACTGCTTATAAAAAAATGTTTTTTGGAGAGTTCACTCTGATGACGAATTGTAATAATTTTGTTTCCCCTCCTCGATATAAAAAAATTAAGTCGTTTGTATAAATAATCAGGTTGTTTTGTGTAAATTACTTTATGTAGAAATATAAGAGAACGGCATTTTAATAAGTTATCAAACGATAAGTTATATATCTGTTTTGAGTAACGTGAAATCCTGGCAAAGCGTTGAAGTCCAAATATATATCTGGCAATATTATTGTATGTTACATTTAGTTTTCGTTTGCTTAATGAATCGCAATTTGCGAAAAGTTCGCAACCATACATTAATGTGGGCAACAAATATGTTTTAGCCAGTAGCATACGTATTTTAAAAGGTGTATACGATTGTGTCATCCACAAATTTCGTAACATAGAAAACGTTTTTCCACATATCATATTAATATGATCAGACCAATCAAGACGTTTGTTAAATATAACTCCTAAATTTTTCGCTGTTTCAGATATTTCAATTCTTGAGTTCCCAATTTGAATCGCGGGTAATAAACTGGGAAAAAGTTTAGGATTTCCAATTACTATGGCCTTAGATTTTTTAGCGTTTAGACAAAGACCGTTATAAGACGCCCATTGAGATATTCTTGACAGGTCTTGGTTTAAATTTTGTATGCAGCTTAATACATTAATTGGATCACAACTAATGTAAATCTGAACGTCATCCGCATACATTTGGACCTCACAGTGTTTGATTTGAGATGGTAAATCATTTGAGTATATAGCATACAATAGGGGACCAAGAATTGAACCCTGTGGTACACCTCTCGTCACTGTAAAACTATTTGACATTTTGGCACCATGATAAACAGATTGAGATCTTTCATATAAATATGAAGATATTAATTGAACAGCTGCCGGTGAGAAATTACACATATATTTTAATTTAAGGCGCAAAGAATATTATGTTCCACGGTGTCAAAAGCCTTTGAGTGGTCAAGTAAAACTAAAAACGATATTTTCCTATTATCCATTTCACCTCTAATCTTTTCAGATACATCAATTAAGGTAGTAAGGCAACTGTGCTTTGGTCTAAACCCAGACTGTCTTTCTGTGAGTAAAGAATTGTCGTTTAGGTATTTACTCATCTGTGAGTGAACTAAACGCTCAAAAACTTTTGACAAATAAGGCAAAATTGCAATTGGGCGATAGTCTTTATCAGATTTTGGTATGGGTATTATTTTGGCATGTTTCCAGAAAGTGGGGTAGTTAGAAGTTGTAACTATCGTATTTAGTATACAAGTTATGTGTGGTAAGATAAACGGGAGAATTAGCTTTATGAATTTAGGATGAATTCCATCATGTCCAACTGAATGGGATTTTATATTCAAGAAGGATTCTAAAACATCTTCTTGGGTAAAGAGTGTGAATTTAAAATTAACATTGTTGTTGGTGTTTGTGTTGTAAGCATTGGCAAAAAGATTGGAGTAATTTGCAAATATTATATATAGTTCAACACCTATCCGCTGACAATACTCCGACTTTTGGTGACCTTAGTGGAATTATTTTAATAAGATTGAAGAATTTTAGCTTCAACAGCACGAAGTTTCTGGACTAGAACCTCCGCTACAAGAGAGCACACAGCAAGCTGACTTGCGGACTTACAGCTAGGAAGAAAAGTGTAACAGAGTTCACTTTGTTCAGATTTATTGCCTCAAATGTTTATCTATAAAAGTAAATCCAATAATTCTTTTTGTCTTATTTGGTTTATTAATATGTCCTTATTCAAAATCAAAAAAAAATTAAACTACTTGACATAATGAAGAAAATAAATGTTACATTTTTGCACCCGGATAGTATTAGATAGTCTGTTAATTTTAAATATTAACTTAAAAACCAGTAAACTTCACGTAATTGAACAAGTAGTTGTAAATTGTGGCTTTTATCTTGTCAAAAATTGGGTTTCAAATCTGAACAAAGTGAATCCTGTTACACTTTTGCTGCTAACTGTAGGTGTAAGTCCAATTTTTTAAGACATGAGTGTGTTTTGAAGACATGAGTGTGTTTTGGAGAGTATCTTTACTTATTATAACTATTTTTCAAACTAACCTACCATCAACCATTAGTATCTTCTCGGAGAGTTTTGATGCTTTTAAACATTGGAATTCGATACAATAAGGTATACGTGTGTAATCGGGACTATATCAGATTTCTTGACTCGTTTTGCTTTAACCTGAACGAGTTGTCGAAAATTTGTGCAAGAAATGCAGATGTCCTAGTTCCTATGTTGGATTTACTTAACAAGAAGGAAACATATCGTATAATGGAATAAAGACAAAGTGGATATTCTTAGCTGCCTGTATTATATCTACGAACTTATCGGCATTGCCTTACTCAAGAAGGACGAGTAAGAGTGATCCACTTAGACATTACTGTAATGGATTTGTTCATGAGGATATGGAGAAGACAGAGCAGCACCTACTTTAAAAATCTCAGAGACTAGAGGAGTGGCAACTTGGATATCGAAAGAAATTTAGATCTCGAACTAACGCATTGCATTTAGGTCTTGCTGAGTTTCTAAGGTATGAGTATGTGTTTTTACTAGGTTTTGAAAACAAAAGTAATTTTAATTTATGATCTGGTAACTCTAACTTTAATATCATTATATACTCTCGTGTATAAAATAGACATTTTAATTCTCATTAGTATATTTGACAAGATACAAGATTTCTAATCAATCAAAAATGTGTTGTTAAGAGACCTAGTATGCAAACATGATACACAAAAAAAGACAACACAACAATTCCAAATACTGAGGTATAGTTAAGTAGATAAAGTAATAGATAAATTTGTCATACGACATAAATAGAACAAAATAACCTCTTAAACATAACAATTATAAATATTACCCCCCACTCCTCGCTCTAACTAATACAATTATAATATACTCGTATGTATTAATTCATTTTTATATCCTTGATGGTTCTTTATGACACTTACCTTTCCATACTTGCTGCTCTAAAACCCATTGAAGCAGTTGTTACTTTTATTGTTTGTTTTAGCAATGACCCTAAGGCGGCACTACTGCCTACACTTCTTTTTCGGTCATATGTAAATAATGGTGTAGATATTGTATCGGTTGGTGATGGTAACGTATCAGTTGGTGATGGTATTTCATCATCACTTCTAAATGTTATCTCATCTTCTGGTATCTGTAATATGGGTATTGTTAAGGGTCTTACTGATTTTTCATATTTAACCACAGGATCAGTATTGCAACGTGGTCTATACATTTCTGTAATATGTGTTTTACGATGTATTTTTTTACGTGCGCGTCCAAAACAATGATTATCAATGGATTTATGATGTTGATGCTGGATTGATTCATTGGAACTGGTGCGGTTGAGATTGTATAGTGCTGAAATTATAAACAATGTAAAGTATAACATTATTAAATGTTTCTTTACAAAGTAACTTCCGAATTGAATGCAATATTTAAATTTGTTATATAAGCTTTAGACTTAAAAATGGGCAATATTTGTTGGGATTAGGTACACAATCAAGACGGAATGAATAAAATTAATAACGGTCAACAAATCGTTCTTGTGTTCACGATTATTTTACAGACCCAAAATTATTTTCTATATGAAGAAGGCTGCAGAATCTGAGAACTTTGAAAACATTTGACAAAGAAAACGACAGAAATTTAAGTCTTAAGGGGCTTAATCTCTGTTATATATATTGGGTCGATCCTTGACTAATATAAATTAAATTAGCTACAGAATCTGAATAGTGCCTGAACAAATCTAATTTCTTGGCAGACATTTCCTTTCGTCTGCAACGAGTCGGGAACGACTTCCATGAACAATATGATTTACTATCCTGAAAATGTGTCTAAAACAATATTATCCATACATCTAAGATTCGGCTGTCTTCTATGAAGACTTCAGCATGTCTTCGTATAACAGATTTTTTTAATTTTTGACTAATTTAATACTTTACTCTTCTCATGAAGATAATACTTTGAAAACACTTGGTCTATTAAACAATCGTTAAGGTATTTTGTGTCGAAATCTAGACTCATTCGACTAACCATTCAGACAATTTTGAGATTAGAATCTATGTCTCTAAGTGATAGGGAAACTCTTAAAATTCCTTGCACTGAAAAATGTAGGTAGAAGATAGGTGAACGGTCTGTTGGATTCGTACAAGTACATGAAGGATTTCTAATTCAGACAAAACTTTAAGGTTTTAAACTTTCCTTTTAACACTTCATTTCTATTTCGGGTACTCTTTAAACTGCAACAAATAAGACTTCGTATTATCGAGTGATCTGATAATCAACACAACTACAACATATCATCTTGTTTATATCATGGATTCAGATAGACGGCAAAAAGTATAATTTCTGTCGTGTATTTTTTTGTTGTGTACAAAAACAAAATAGATGTGGTAGACGGAAATTCAACTTTGTGCCGTCTATCTGAATCAGGTGTTAATCCAAAGAATTTGCTAATGCTTATTGGCGAGTTTCACTGCCTTTGATGAAAATTTTGATCTTATGACAGATTTTATACTGGCAGTTGTGAACAGAGACGGAGAATACTGACTTAGTTGTTGCTACCGTATTTGTTTCGGTTGTGATAACAATCTTTCGATTGAAACAACAGAAATACTGACAAGACAATAGAATTTGATTGTCTCAACAGTAATTCAATGAAAACTAGCAAAAAAAACTTCAATATCTACCCCAACCGAACCATTCGATTGGCTACAAATGTTGTTTTTACGACCCAAACATCCCATAAACTCGTCCTAAGTGTGTCGTTGTATTTCAAAAATTAAATGTTTTACCTCTGGTTTTGGTGTGGAGAAATTTCTTACATTCCGATTAACTATGGCGGCATTTATGTCATTATTAGCAACATTTTAATTTTGACTAACATTAAATGGCATTAACTGATTCAACTAAATCGATTACAAGAGGTTTCACTTAATTAAGTGTTTTCTGAAACAAATTATAATCTATTGAACTTTTCATTTACACCGAAAGTGACAATCATCACATATCGCATTAATATTCCACCACCGACATACTGCAACGACTATAAGGAGTATTTTAATCGGCATCCCCGAAAAAATTTCTATATTATTTTCCTTTCCTATGGGTAATCTAGACAAACTGCCACAACGGACTCGACACTTTTACATGGAAGGGGGAAATTTAACCCATGTGACATGTCACAAAGCTAAACTTGGATAGGTAACATAACTTTCCTCAAAAACACAGTTTTGCGACATGTCCTTAAACACGTTAGGACTGCGTAAATTTCCATCTCCTATGACAATGCCATGTGAAAGTGACATTTCTGTTCCATATAAAGGGATTATTATGGCAGCAGTTTGTCTTGATTTCCCATAGGGTTGTAACAAGAAAGTTATGTCACTATTTTTGAATAATTAAATATTATTAATCTTAATTAGTATTCATAATACTTTTAATGTATTCATAATACTAACGTAAAATATTTGTTCCGTGAAATATTCTGGTGCCATTCCTATTTTCATTTTTGTATAAAGTTTATAGTATTTAATTCAAGTATCTGTTTTATATTTTTAGCCATTTTAGTGCTTCTAATGAAATTGATTGATGTGTACCGATTTCACTTTAGTATAACACGCATTGCCTTATTTTGGAGATTTTGCAGTCTTCCAATTTGATTTGCTATAAACTAAGAGAATTCCTTGGTCGAATTGTAATGAATTTTTTTTACTTAACTAATAAAATTTTTTTCACAATGTAATGAAAATTTTCTTAAACTTCATGAAAAAGCTTTATAATTTTTATGAAACTATTTTTAATGAAAATTGTTCATTAACCGTATGAAATTTTTAATAAATAATATGAAATTTTTCATTCAATTTTATGAAAAACTGTGTTAATTTAATGAAAAGTTTCAATGGACGAGTTCCAGTGACAATTCATAGATATAATGCAAAAATTCATTGATATCATGCAGATAATGAGACCCTAACCTTGCTTATGGAGGCGCACTTCCCCGGGTATTCGGAAATTGCAGGTCTGGGCGATTGTCAAGGGGACGGAATGTCTGTGACATTGGGCAATACGTCCGCCCTCATCGAGGAAATAGTCACAAGGGAAGTAGGACTGCTTGATCAGGGTAATATTCTCGAGGGAATAACGGATCATATGATCTTGACCTTAGACTTCGGTGGAACACCTACGGTGGACTTCCCGATTAGGGAAGTCTGGCGTGGATCCGAGGTGCTGTTCAAGGGGTGGGCAGTATTCACGGACGGGTCCAAAATGGACACGGGCACGGCTGCCGATGTTTATATTGCTGACACTGACGTGAAAAGGTCATACAGATTCCCAGATGAGTGCAGTGTCTTAAAAGCTGAGATCCTAGCTATCTGGAGGGCGACGGAAGTGATACTGGGTCACATCATTGGGGGATCTAGGGTGACAATTTATGTCGATAGTCAGGCAGCGCTCAGAGCACTGAGCTCGCGCCTGGTTGCACGATGTAGGTGTGCTCTGAGGGAGCTCATGGAGGTATTCACAGTGAGGCTGTGTTGGGTACCCGGACACTGGTGGATGGCAATGAGTTGGCGGACGAACATGCGAGGGAGGGTTCGAATCTGGAATTGGCGGCAACGGACGGGGGGTAAAGCCCCCTATTGTTACTAATTTGAGGTTATACGGAAGGGATTCCGCGAAACCGTTAACCAGTCATGGAGGGACAGAATGGATTGCAGGGTGTCCAGGGCGTTATGGCCGCATTGGACGCAGGGGCAACCAAGGTTCTTTTGGGACTGGACAGGGAGGGTCTCAGGACCCTTACGGGGTTCGTGACCGGTCATTGTTCTGTCAGGGCTTTCACAAGCAGATGTGACAGGGACATACCGGATTTTTGCAGGTTGTGCGAGGACGTTGAGGAACTGGAGACAGTTGAGCCTATAATGTAAAACTGTCCTAGGTTGCAGGGTCTCAGACAGAAACGGCTAGGAGATAGATTTCACGATGAACTTGGGTGTGTCGCTGGATGCAATTCAGTAGATTTGCTGAGATTTGTCAGGTAAATAGGACGGCTGTTTCTAGCAAGGGGACAATAGGGGCTGCTTCTGGGGAGTATATATCCTTTCTATCTTTCTTTATATCTATTTTTCAATCTATCTTGCTGTCTATTTCTATTCTTCTTACTGTTTTTCACTGAAGGGATTTACAATGGACCGTATTGGTCTCTGAGTGGAGATATGCCCTTGGGCACATATAACCCTTCCTAACCTAACCTATGCAGATAATTCTCTCAGTGTAGAAGAAAAAAACTCAAAAAAAAACTTTCAGAATATGGAACCCAAAATTACATTTTCAAACAAAGAATATTGATGTGGACTAGTGTAATTGACTAATTAATATAATTCAATAAGTTACGAAACTTTTGTTCGTAATTTTTTAATTTAATATAAATTAAAATATTTTAAACTTACAAGTTCCACTAATAGATCTTAAATCCTCTGATGATGCCATTGATATTGTTGATTCGTCAAATAAAACCGTCGGACTTATCGATCTAACATCCGGTGATATCGAACGACATTTACGTGTCATATGCCTTTTACGCACAAAGGGACTTAAATAATCCTCATTATTGACGGATAAAAAATTTTTATTATCACTCATATTGAAATAATATTAGTAAGAAGTATTAACTTTTATTTAATTAGTAAAATAGTTTTCAAATCTTTTTTTTTATTTTCAAAAAATTCACACACTAGATATTTTTTTAATAATTTTATTTTTTTTATGAAATTTTCTAATACAATTAAAACTCGATTAGATTGGCTTAGATTTTAACACAATTAGCTGTCATTTGTACTAAATGTAATGAACAACTATTAGCTAAAAAAATTAAAATATAGAAAATAGTTTTGAATGTTTTTCTTTTATTTTAGCATTTTGTGTTTTTTTTTCGCTGTTCAAAACATAATAAGTATAGGGGGTGGTGCTATGGTAGGTGACAAAAAGTAAAAATGTTAAAAACGTATAAATAAATTTGTAAAATAACACAAAAACCTTGGCCATTTCATAAGCACGTTTCTCTAGCAGAAGAAACATGCAACCAAACGCGAAACCTTTTTGTGGTAGTAGTATACAATTTTGAAAACTGAGTCAATTGATGGGCATTTAGCCCATTAGATAAGATTGTTTTTATTGTATAAATTGTCAAATTGAAAAAGATTTTTTGTGGTTGTTTATATTCAAATGTTGTCTTTATTGTTAGAAGAATTTAGTTGTACTAACAAATTAGACATTTTGTTTTGAAATTGTATTTATTTAGATTCAAAAGAAACAAACCAAAATGTATTAGCACCTTTTAATGATATGCTTAAGTATAATCAATTACCTGAAACATTCTCATTAACCACAATTATTGAAAAAAAAAATATCAGAAAAATTTCAATAAGCATTAAATACCAACTTTTTTGAAATACCACCATCAAGGGCAGGGACCGTAATAATTATGTGTTTTTTTTCATAAAATTTAGAAAAAGTTATTTTTTGTTTTATCGGAATTTATCACATTTTGTTGTGAATTTTTCAAAATTTTATATTTTAAAGCATTTTTTAAAAAAAAAATTAATAATTAAACTAAGAGGGTGCATCAATAAGTCCGTGACTTTTCGAACTTCCCTCGTAGTTATATGAAAAGCAGCACTGCTTCCATCAAGTACCACCTGTTAATAGATTACTGTCAAATTTTAAGCAAGTTCCGTCATTTACTATGTGTTTAACAGCTGTTCAAAACATATAAACTCGTGGATTTTTTTAAAAATGGAAAAAAAGGATTTTCTACTGCTCATTAAACGCTGAACGTTCTGGACGGTTAATTGAGGTCAATACACCCGAAAATGTCGAAAAAATGGTGTTGGCCGATCGAAGAGTAAAAGTCTGTAAGATTGTTGTTGCCATAGGCATTTTATATGGCAGTGTGGTTTCGATTTTAAACGATTAGTTGGGTTGAAGAAAGCTGTCTGCAAGATGGATATCCGCGTTTGCTCTCAATTGACCATAAACGTAATCGTGTGACAACTTCAAAGGATTGTTTGGAGTTGTTTAACCGCAAATCGAATGAGTTTTTGCGGCGTTTTGTAACTGTGGATGAAAAAAACATGGATCCATTACAAAACTCCTTAGACCAAGCAGCAGTCTAAACAATGGGTTTCTCCGAGTGAACCGACTCCAAAGAAGGCCAAGGTAAGTTTGTCGGCCAATAAGGTGATGGCAACAGTTTTTTGGGAAGCACGCGGGATAATCCACATCGATTACCTTCAAAAGGGAAACACAATAAACGGCGAATATTATGCCAACTTAACGAGGATTTAAAAAAAAAGACCCCATATGGCCAAGAAAATAAGTTCTTTTTCATCAAGATAATGCACTGGTGCACAAGTGTGTAGTCTCAATGGCAAAATTCCATGAATTGGGCTACGAATTGGTACCTCATCCGCCATATTCTCCGGATTTAGCCCCCAGTGACTATTTCCTATTTACAAACCTAAAGAAATGGCTCGGTGGAAAGATATTTAGCTCCAACGATGAAATTATTGATCAAACAAATGCCTATTTTATGGACGTTGAAAAATCCAATTTTTTGGAAGGGATACAAAAATTGGAGAAACGTTGGACTAAGTGTATTGAGCTAAAAGTAGATTATGTAGAAAAATAAATTTTTTTTTGCAAAAAAAAAACTGTCTTTCATTCAAAAAGTCACGGACTTATTGATCGGCCCTAGTACTTAACTTCGTAGTCAAAATAAAAAAATCTTCGCCTGTTGCGTCGAAATTAAAAAATACATGCAGAGTGGACGTATTTATATCACTCTACACCATGGATGGCAGACAATACCGCTAAAATACCGTTATCGATTCAAAACCTTTTCAGCTGACTATCGTTATACTTAAAATACCGTTACCGATATAACTGAAATGCCGTTATCCGTAAAATACCGTTACCGATATAACCGAAATACCGATATTTATAAAATACAGTTACCGAAATATCTAAAACATGGTTATCACTAAAATATCGTTACCAAAATAATTGATATAGCGTTATCCTTAAAATACCGTTAGAGAAATAATCTGACAAGATCTGAAAAAAAAATAGCTCTAAATAGATATATTTCCCCAAAGTTTGATCATAAACTAGCCAGTCATTAGAACTTGGGCATAATGGGGCTAAAATATCGGTGTGCATTGACATAACCTGCATAACTTTAATACCGATATCCATAAAATATCGTTGCCGAAATAACTAAAATATCGTTACCGAAATAAATGAAATACCATTAACGCTAAAACCGGCTACCGAAATAACTAAAATACTGTTACCGCAAAAATATCCTTACCAAAATAACTGAAATATCGATACTCTTAAAATACCGTTACCGAAATAAAAGAAAATAGCGTTATCCTTATCGATACCCGCATCGAATCGGTTATCATCCATGCTCTACACGTTGTGGTTGAATACATTTTATATATAAATAAACGCTGTTTTCGTTAATTTAACAGTATTGTTTGCTATTTTAACTACATATCGCTCATTTACTTCAAGAACGTCACAACTCAAAAAACATGATTTTTGAGTTAATGACGAAGAATTATTCGTTATATCACGTATGATATTGTGTAAAAAAATCGTAGGTGATATCTTGTATACTCACCTCTTGAGAGAAATTATGTAGTTCTTTTTTTCTTGAAGGTGGGAGTAAATGGAAAACTTTAAAGTCGTTTTCTGCAAAATCAAAATTTTTCAGTTATGACGTTATTGAAGTAAATAAGCGATATGTAGTGGATTTCAGTTAGTTATTCTTACTACATTTGTGATTGATTTTACAATTATGCTATTAGGCGTTTTGACTGTTTTTAATGGTTGTTTTTACGTCGTTGTTTTTTAATAGTTATGAAATGTACAGTCATCGTCTTTTAAATTGCATTTGTGGTTATTTTAACTTTAATTTTTAATAATTTCTAGCTACATAGTTCCCTGAATGCATAGTCGTCCAATATTAAAAAACAAATTAGTCACAATCTTATAGAATACAAATGTAGGGTAAATAGGCTACTAGGTGAAATCTTCCCTACCATCTACTGTTTAGTACATATACTCCATTAAACAGGAAGTTAAAATTGGGTGTGGAAATTATTATTTTGAATCATCTAGGACAGGCCTTAAAAGAATTAATTCTAATAAGAATTAATTTGTAAAAATATTAAAAAAAAATATATATTTTAAACTGTTTTTTATTTTATTTTTTTAATTTGTTGAACTAATTGACTAATTAAGATTAAATTAAGTTTTACTTTTACTTTGAACTGTTGTTGATGATTAAAATAAAATTTTATATTGCAGTCTTTTACCAATATTTCGATTTGTAAAAAATGGAATGGCATAAGAAATATACGGTGTGCCTTTAGTGGAAAGTATAAAAATTAAATATTTTGTCACGAAAAATACTTGTTGTATACGTAGAAACATATTCAGTAGATTGCATTGCGTAAGTCAAAATATACATGCAAAAATAGTTACTTACAAGAGGAGTCTCCCGGATCTTAATGAATTTTTATTAATTAATAATCATATAATTACAAATTATATACTATTACCCTAACCGAGCACTAGCTACTATGACTTTCGGCGCGTTGTAGCGAAATGAGACCAGTGCTTTTGGTGGGAATCGAACCCTTGACCCCCGCACAGATAAGCCAGCACGCTACCAACTAGCCTACCGGGGCGCACGATCTTAATAAAATTTGGATATGTGATAAAGAAAGAAAAATGAGTTATAGATGATATTAAAACTGGCGTTTTGTTAAAGAATTATAGTTTGTTTAAGCTAAAAATATATGTATATTAATGCCTATTAAATATACTTTGTTGATATAAACATCATATATATATGTTGATATAAACATCATATATAACATCATATATATATGCGTCTGAGCTTTTTTCGACTTTTGTAAATATTTGGCTTTTAAGCGATTTTTCCGATGAACTTTTAATCTATATTTTAAATAATGATGTGAGCAAGATTATTAAAGTTCAAAATTATTTGTTTTTTGTTAAACTTTTGGTTTAAATTTTTTAAAATTTAAAAGTAAAACATTTTAAAAATTGCAAAGTACGGCAAAACTGACTTATGGTCCTAATACTATAGTCAGAAAGTGTTGTTGTTTATTTAATAAACAATAACAACTAGTGTCCAACCGAACAGTTCGGCGAGAAAATGCATTTGGTCTGTATTCCGTATTTTAAAGCATTATGGACAAATTTGGCGGATGGAAAAATGTTTATTGAGCTGATTAGATTCAGTGTCAAATTTAAAGAAAAGTCTGTGAACAGTTAAACTGTTTGGCCTCAGAAAGTTCGGCCAAATTGAAAATAGTTCGGCGGCCGAACTTTTAGCTTTATAGCTAAACTTCGGCTTTTCTCTTAAATTTTATACACAAAATCGAATTAAATTGGCTCAACAAACATGTTTCCAATACCAAAATTTGTCATCATTGCCTCTAGATATCAAAAAAACCGACAAAATATAGGTTTTTGGCCGAACTGTTCGGTCGGACACTAATAACAACACAGTGTATTATGACAAGAGATTCTAGCCTATACACGAACAATGTTTATTAGTTAATAATGTTTTATTTTAGATTTGAATTGGTTCAATTCTTTCAATTTTGTTTTTTTACTTCTCATCGGGTAAATAAAAAATACGGGTAAAGCGTTGATCTTTTTCCTCTAAAATTTGGGTAAAAATCTTCTACCCCTTCTACATTGGTTCTCTGAAGATTTTCGGTGACGCGAAATGAAACATGTGAGGACCTGTCAGTGGATAAAATTTGCTTTAAATTAGCGGACAGAAAACTTTTTTAATTAATAAATAAACATTATACGGGTTTTTGTTTAACAAAATATAATTGATCTTAAACTTGAATAATCTTGCTCACATCATAATTTATGATAAAAGATCAAAAAATAAACTTTTGGTTAAAATTTTTTAAAATTTGAAAGTAAAACATTTATATTTTAAATAATTGGCAACCCTAACACACTACATGGCAATATTGGTATATATCATCAATTTTGTTTTATTTTTTTTTACAAAAAATATCTGAATTTCATTAGTTTCAGACATGTTTCCGTACAAAAAATTATTAATTTTTCCCCATCTTTTAACCCTTAAACTTGGGATTGGGCGACTAGAATATATGTGTCTCTTTTTTTTTACTCCTCTATCACACATCCAAATTTTATTATGAACGGAGAGAATCCACCATGAGACTCTGCTTTGTCAGAATTTTCTTTTATACAAAACATATAAGAAGGTACAAAGTTTAAAAATTATTGAGTTCGACAATATTTATAGAATTCAAACATTCCCATCTTTAAACTTTTAAATAAATTGACTTTAATAGCGGTTTTGTTAGATTTCTTTAAAATTTCTAATAAATTTACGAAATTACTTTTTCATTGAGCCTATATTTCTGATATGCCTAATTGTATACATTACTGTTTAGTTAGTTGTTCATATTATATTTGTTAAGTAGTCAATGTTGTCAACTCGCTACAAAAAAAACGCCAAAAATGATTCAATTTAAAAGAAATTAAAATTTACCGCTGCTGGTCAGGTTAATTTGTTTAAAATCTTGTTTTACTAAAAAAAATAAAAATTTTTAATAAAAAAAAAAAAAAAAAAAAAATCTAAAATATCGAAATATCTCGACAACCGTGGAGTTTAAAATTGTGAGACAAATTAAATAGAAGAGAAGGTAATCTCTCTAATTACAACAAGCTTATTTAATCAAGATGGTAATAAAGCGTTTTATTTTTCGCTTGATTTGGCCAAAATATTAGTGTCCGACCGAGTATTCGGCTTCGGAGTTCGGCCATAAAGTGAAGTTCGGCCAAGTTCGGTGTTCGGCCAAATTTTGGCAGAATTAACGAACTTTTTATGATTTTTTAATAAATAGCACAAATAAATAACAACTGTGGTTATATTTACTTTTCAGAATTTACAAAAAAACTACATAAAAAATACAACGTTGAATATGATAGAATACCAAAAAAACAACGGTATTTAAATATCAATGTATGTGTGTGTAAAAAAATTTCAAAAAGCCAAAGTTTAAAAAAAAAAATCCAGAAATATACCTACAAGATTTATAATTAAATAATCAAATTTAATGCGATATAATTTAAATAAACGTATACTTTTATATTTTGCAATTAATTTCGAGTGGTAAGTAATCGTAAAAACATAATAAAAGGTTCATCAATTTGGCATAGACATGATGCAGAACCAGACTTAGAAGTACCAGAACCAAATGAAAATTTTATTGAAAAAGAAATTAAAATGTTTATTACGGAGCCTTTAAGTCCCAGAAATATAAATATATTTGTGTATTGGAATGCAAGTCCATTTGCAAATTTAAAAGCTGTAGCTAGCGAACAGCTTTTTAGCGCTGCCGGACAGCTGCTAAACGAAGCAATAGACGAAGCAATTTTTTTTTTTTTTTTTAAAGAGAAGCAATACTCAGGAAATTCTTCCTATTAATTAATGTGTTGCTTTCTT
The DNA here is from genome assembly GCA_021234595.1 of Delia radicum. NCBI lineage: Eukaryota > Metazoa > Arthropoda > Insecta > Diptera > Anthomyiidae > Delia > Delia radicum. The sequence continues at coordinate 9,774,929 of CM037852.1, forward strand.
TGGAAAGGGGATAGTGGAGAGATGAAAGGTGGTGAAAGATGAAGGGCTTCAAACATGGCAACACTGTAATTGCGCGAGTAGATAAGTCTTAGAACAGTTGTTGCTCGCCACCTGATGTAGAGTTGGGGATTTATTAAAGCCTTTTGTTTCATAGCCCTGATTCATTACTTTACTTCGGTGGGGTTAAGTGCTATGGGAACACCGAAGGTGGGCGCAGCGATACATATAAGTGATAGAAAACTCATACATATTATTTTTCTAAATTGATGTTGTCGTCACCGAGAATCGAACCTGGTACCATCTGTGTAGCAGTCCAACGCGCTAACCATTACACCACAACGCCCCTTTGACTATAAAATACAGTACAAATATTTTTTTTTTGTACTTAAAATAGTACAACTATTTTCCAAATACGATTTTTAAAAAGAATATACCTATGAATTTTTATTTTTGTTTATGTTTATGTTTAATAACTTTTTGGTTTAAATTTATTGATCTAAAATAACAATATATATTTTTTTTTTATTAAAACAAAAAGTTCAGCTTCGGCCAAACATTGATATTATGGCCGAAGTTCGGCTTCTGGCGAAAAAAAATTAGTTCGGTCGGACACTACAAAATATCTTTCAATTAACCACACTCTAGACTTTCTGCCACTACTATGTCTTTTTTACCTTTAAAAGCATATTGACGGTCAAATTATAAAAGTCAAGGTTTTTTGAGGTGGAAAATTATCCACCCCACTCCTTATGACCTTAATAGAGTTAAAAGGGCATTCAAATTACAAGACAAACAATATACTAGAATAATATATATAAAAATCAACAATTAATTGTTCAATACACACATGAGTGTAGTATTTAAATATATTATTATTATAAATAAATAAAAATTTCGAAATATTTGTTTTTATTTATAAGTGTTTTTATTTTTTTATTGTTATTTTTATTAACTTATATAAATGCTTAATATTGTTTAAGCTATTTTTAAATAATTAAATTTACTAGTTTTAGTTTATAACATTAACTAAGTTTTACAATATAGAGAGGAAACAAAATAGAGTATTTTATTAGTTGATTGATTATAAGGTTAATTTTTTTTTTTTTGTTTTGTAATAAACATTTAAATAATATAAAACATTAAAAAACTTTTTGTGGTACATAAAATTTAAAAATCGAAGAATCGAACATAATTTACATTATACCTGAAATCTAGTTTAAACCGGTTTTTGCTGACACTCAGGTTATGGAACGTAATTTCAAACCAGATTTTCCATACAAATTCATAACTAAATTGTTGGACAATCTGGGTTAAAATTACGTTCAAAATTCGGTTGTAGCAATAAAACACTAGCGGCATTCACTCAAAAAAATAAGTTAGTACAAAAGTTAGTAAAACGTCTTGTAAATCAGGTATACTATTTTTTTAGCAAATTTTTTGCTAAAATCGTGTTTTCAGCTAAAACTTTTGTTATACTTATTCAGCACTTAACTGTTTTATACTAATGCTTTACTAATATACTAATGTTTTACTAATTAATTTTGCTAAAAAAAAATTGTGCTAAGCACATTAATAGTGTGGACGACAACCAGATTGAAAGATATACGCAGAATGAAGCAGATGTCGCGGCATGTCAAGATGTAGTAGAGAAGAGAAAAATGATACTAAAAAGTACAACTCTAATAAGACATATAAAAAAATCAACCATGGAAGACTTTTGTTTTTCATACATAAAACAAAATTGAGGATTAAAACAACTTAAATTTTGCGTTGTCACCGGCTTGTGAAAATAATTCTTTTAATTAAATAAAAGACAAAATAAAATATTTAAATTTAATATGTATTTCTAAACTAAATGTTTATAGATTAATAATCTAGTGTGGTCAAATTGCAAACAAACATATACAACAGACATGTAGACAGAGTAAAGCGAAAGCCAAAGACACACATCTTAGGTAGATTTTTATGGTTCCTTTTTCTTATTGCAAAAAAAGGGTTGTTTTTTTCGTTTCGTTTGTTTTTGTTTATTTTTTCGTTTCGTTTCTATAATTATCTTCGGCAGTTGCGTCCTTTAAAGAAAGCATCATTTAGACAACCATTGATGTAAGTAGTTGAAAGAATTTTTTTTTTATGTTATACTATATATTTATTTCTATATATTTTCAGATATTAAATTAATTCATATCGTCAATGTGGGAAAATGAAAATTTTTATATTTCTTAATTATTATAAGTTATTTTTAAAAGAATCACAAAAATATGTTTTATGATTTTCAGCAAATAAATTAACTAAATTACAATTTTTCTACAAATTTTTTGCGTTTTTTTCAGTCTACAAAAATTCAGCAAAAAATTTATTAATTTTTAGCAAGGCATTTTTATTTCTAATCCACTAAGTGTTAGCAAAACTTTTGCTGAATCTACTAATTTTGTTGCTAAAAATCAGCTCGCTGATTTTCAGCAAAAGATTTTGCCGACATTAGCAATTTTTTTGCAAGCACCCTCCTGACTAAAAGTGTGTTAAACACGCGTGGTAAATTTATCAGCAAAAAACAGCTGACAGATCTGCCGTCAAAAAAATGTATTTTGTGTTAACTATTGGAAAAAATAAAAAAAAAATATCGAAAAACCAAGTTTAAAACGAGAGCATTTTGCATATTGCAGTAATAAATTTGTGATTTTTTTTTTCTGTAAATTTTGGAATTTTTCTCAAATTAAAATAATTTTAAATACATGTGGCGAACAACAAAAATCAGCTGATTTATAAATTTACCATACATTAAAAAGACACTCACGCTTTGTTGTGAACAAATCGTAGTAATTATAACACGAAGTAAATATAACACCAAGAGTGAAAACCGCTACTGTGTTTTCCCTTACTTTGAGGAAAAAACTGTAAACAAATAAAAAAAATTATTTAATTTAAGAAAACAAAACAAAACGAGTGTTAAACCCAATAAAATTGCACTTTTTATTGAAAGAAAAATTCGATTCAATACTTATTTTTGTTTCCGGCGAAGACTATTTGTGCAAACAAATTGTGACCAGAAGAACAAAAAGAAATACCGTGCTTCCAAAAAGGCATCCCCAATAAAAAACACGTTTTTTAGCAAAATTAACATTCGTTTCATTTATAATCGCTGCAGATTTTGTCTTCCGCCAGTAAATTAATAACTTTTTAGAAAAATTTTCAGTTTGAGGTTATTTTATTTATTTTGTTTTGTTTACAAAATGTTGTTGTTGTCAAGTCAAAATCCAATTTTCCTGCCAAATATTATATTGTAAATGAGGTCGATTTGCAACTGGATTTAACTCGATTTTAAACTAGATTTCGTGGTAGTGTAAATTCATTATTATTATTACCAATAAGTAATAAAAATTTACTTTGTGCTCCAAGTTGGGCGCCAAATGGAAATTTGTATAAAAGTAAAAAGTTAAAAATTATTTCAATAATAATTTACATTTTTAAAATGTTAACAAAGTTTTACAACTTCCAAGTATTTTCTCAGTTCATTTAGCTTATTTTTTTTTTTTTTTACAGTTTTCACACGAAATTATTGAGAAATGGCCCCTTTTCGAAATATAATTTGTCACAAGTTCATAATAGATTGATTTTTGTTTTTATGTTAATATTGTAAATGCAAAATTTAAAGTTAAAGCTAATGATAAAACAAATAGTATTTATATTGAAAAGATACTTAAAATATTTATAATTTCATATATTTATACAGATTTTATTTAGATTGTTTCCAAATACTTCAATAGCAGTTTTAAAAAATATGTATTCTTGACTTCAAAAGTGATGCTAAAATAAACTTTAGTTTTGTGTTCAATCGTGGTTCTAATGAGTCTTAAGACTTGACTTTATTCGTGTTCCTAAAGATAGTCTTGACTTCCGTTGTATTCCTGTTAAAACTTAAACTTAATCTTGAATGTAATCGAAGTTCTATAAAATCTTGACTTCAATCGTATTTCTATTTATGCTATAATATTGAGTTCAATTGTGGTTTTAACGAGACTTTAGTCTTGACTCCATCGTATGCCTTTTATAGACCATTATCGTGAAAAAAATGTAATCTTGTGGTTCTAATGAGTATATAAGCTTGACTTCAATCGCGGTTTTAACGAGACTTTAGTTCTGATTTCCTTCTTGTTCATGTTATAATCTTGAATTCAAAAATTATGATCTTGACTTTAACCGTGAGACTTAAGTCTTGACTTCAATCACGGTTTTAATGTGATATTATTCTTGAATTTCATCTTATTTCTGTTAAGACTATAAACTTGACTACAATCGTGGTTCTAAGAAATGCAATCTTGACTTCAATCGCGGTTTTAGTGAGACTTAATTCTTGACTTTTATCGTATTTTTGTTAAGACTAAGATTTCGCCTTCAATAGTAATTTAAACAAAATTAATTTTGATTAACAGCATGTTAATGTTGAGACTATGATCTTGACTTCAAAAGTTGTTCTAAATGGGACTTTAGTCTGAAAATTCTTACGACTTTTGAATTGAACAGTCGAGATGTTAATGAGACTTTGGCCTCAATTGTGTTTAAAGAAATGTAATCATAAAACTAATTATTATTGAGATTATTATCTAGAGATTTTAATGACAATTTAGTCTAAACTTCAATGGTGGTTCTAACAAGACTTTTTTGAGACTATGAGCTTGCTTTTAATCATGATTTTAATTAACAATTTTTTAAGTCTTATTGCGATTTTCTTTATCATTAAGCCAACTTAGATTCCATACAGATTCAATTTTGACTAAACGTGGTTTAAACTTGATTTCGACTTTGATCTAATTTTTAATAGCTGCTTTTATCTTGACTACACCAGCTTATACGTTGATATCTTGATTAATCGTGATAATGATCACTGCAAATAAGTTTTACTAGAGAATTTAACTTACACTTATCATGTTATTTCTTAATTCCGATTTTAGTTCATACTGAGATTTTAATTCATCCGTTCAATATTGATTCAAATTTAGGTTTTATAAAAACTATAAATGTTCATTAAAATCGTGATTTAATATTGATTTCAATTTTAGCTTTATTAAAATTTTAATTTCGACCTTAGTCTTAGCTTTTGCCGTGATTTAATATAGATTTTAGATGTTGGTTTTATTAAAACTTTGTTTTTGACTTGAACTTTTATATTTAGTCTCAGGGTTTGTCATGGTATAATCTTTATTTAAATTTTGGCTTTATTAAAATTTTATTTTTGACGAGGTTTTATCTTGAGTTCGTTCTCTATCTACTTTAATATCAGCTTACGTCGTGGTTTAATCTTGATTATATTTAAAACGTTACACTTGACTTGAGGTTTTATCTTGAGTTGTTTGTATAAAGACTTTAAGCTCAGCTCTAGTCTCGATTTAATCTCAAATTCAATTAAGGCTTTGTTAAAACTTTAGTCTTGACATGAAGTTTCATCTTGAGTTGTTTCTATAGACTTTTAGATCAGCTTGAATCTTAACTTAACCTTGATTTCAATATTGACTTTATTAAAACTTTATTCTGGAATTGATGTTTTATTTTGAATTGATTTTATGGAAACTTTAATCTCAGCTTTTATCATCTTGATTTTAATTTAGGTTTTATTAAACCGTTATTCTTGGCCTATAGTTTTGCCTTTAGTTAATTCTACAGAGTTCTTAATCTCAGCTTTTATAGGGATTCAATCTTAATTCCATTTTTAGTTGACTTCAATTTAAATTTAGTTTGTTTATAAACTTTAAAATTAACTGCTCGTAGTTTAAAATATATTCCACCTAAGGTTCTAAAAACTTAAATCTCAGTTTTCATTCTGTTTTAATATTGATTTCAATGGATTCTATAGAAACTTTATGCTTAATTAAATTTTAATTTCAATAAAGATTATATTGTAGTTAATTCTTGACTTTAATTGTGATATATTTACAATTGTAGTCGTCGTTTTATAAAGATATAACTTAGACTTAAATCTTGATTAATTCATGATTTTAAAATGCCTCAATCGTAGATTTACACGAATATTTTGGCCTTGAATCTTGATTAAAAATAATCCGGTAAAGCACTTTGAAGGATATTGGAAATTTATTTTTAAGACACTTTTAATTCAGTTTTTAACATTTCACTATATCTACTTAGAACATTTAGCAAAGCTTGACATAAATCCCACCCTTAACATTTTAAAAATTAACTATAAGCTTTAACTTTACATATTGTTGATATTAAGTATTGAATTAAAATTAACTTAACTTTATCAGATATTTAAAGAAACTCCTGACAAATTTGTAAAACTTGATTATAAAATTGACAAAGAGTCAAGGAATTGATCTAGAAAAACTTGAAGACGCTTGTATTTTATTTTGAACTCTTCTCAGAACATATTAGAGTTGCTCAAATTTGTGTCGAATGTTGTAATTTAGCAATGTTAAAAAACATTACCTTAAAATAAATCTCATTAACATCAAAGCTAGACAAAAAAGTTGTACTTATGAACAATTTCAAAATCATCTCAAAATTGTGCCCTAAGTATTTCTTAAATTTAAAACATTAAGGACACCTTATAGATCAGCTGGATATTTTTGAACCAAACTTTGCATACATATGCTTCATTAAGAAATATTTCCAATTAGTTTGCCTAAAAGCGCCCTCTAAATGAAGTATTAGCAACCAAAACTAAAACTTTGCCATAATATAAATACTAGACGGTTGAAGATATTTTAAAAATTTTAATTTAGTATAATTTTATGGACAAGTCTTGATTCAAAAATATCTGAAATTTTAATTTTTTAAAGTCAACCGAATTTTAAAATTTTATTTTAGAAATTGAGTACATTTTCAGAATAAATTCTTTAATTTCGAGTGTATTAAATTAGTTAAAAAGAAATTCAAGATTCTGATCAAAGTTCAAGCATTCCCGATTTTTCTAAAGACAACATTAAAATAATTGAACTCATTATTACATATTTTTAAAAGAAAATTGTAAATTATCTTTTTTTGAGACTTATTCATGTATAAATATTTTTTTTTTCTACTTTAAACAAATTTCGTTGTCAAAATTAAACGAATTTCATGTTTTATTCAAATTAAAATTAAAAGTTCTGCTTCGGCCGAACATTTAAAATCTGACCGAAATTTGGCCAAAAAAAGTGAGTTCAGTTGGACACTAATGACAACCTGACATTATCATTTTTGTAAGTGCTGTAGTATTTCAATAAAAACTAGGCATTATTTATGTTTTGAGTAAAACAGAACAAATTTCTGTCATATTATCGACTTCGTGTATTTGAAATATTCATGGTCCGATCGGTCAGATTTTCAAAATGTATATACAATCGATAAATCAATTTTAGCGGAGAAATAAATTTTCTTATTCATCAGCATAACAATCAAAAATATAAAACATTTCTTGTCAGCAAACAAGCTCAAAAATGAGTCAGAAAAAGGCTCAAAATATATATTTTTAAAATTTAAAATTCTTATATGAATCTCTTTGATTCAAAAATTACTCAAAAACATATTTTAAAAAACTCTAGTCTCAAAAATGTATAGTTTTTTAGAGCCTTTTTTTGAACTGTTCACAAAATATTTAAATTCAATTACATTTATGAGTCAATTCTGAAACATTTTATGGATTTAATCATTTTCTTCATATGTTTGTGTCATTTATGATTGTTTTTAGAAGGCGCATACTTTCGTCCAAAAATTGAGTAAATTTTGATTTTAATTTTTTAAATAATTTTTGAAAAAGGCTGCGTTGTAAAAAGCCAAAGGTTGATTTTTTCTTAAATTTATTTGCCAACTCTGTATAACAATTTTCTACAATTTTTTATTTCCGATTGTAGTCAAGATGTTAAATTATTTTTTGTTTGTGCAGTGAATTCTTCAAAACTTAAGAATTATTCAAACTTTCGTAAAAAATGTCTGATATACGACAATATTTATTAAAAATAGGACGAATTTTTAAAATTTAGACTTTTTTACTTTATTCGACTTCATATCCTTAAACAGACTTTTGACGTTTATGTAAAATGTATATTAAATATTGTCAGGGAAGGTTGCTGAGCTTTTCTTTCCCATTATTTTAACACAACAGTTCCAGTAACTTATTATGGACCAACTGCTACGTTTGCACTTTTAAACAGCTGTATACATATGTTTTTTAATAAGTAATTAAGTGGTTTTAAATTTTAAAAATTCGTTCTATTTTTAACAAATATTGTCGAACATCTGAAATTTTATTAAATAATTCTTTAAATAATACTTAAGTTCTGAAGAAATTCCTACACTAACAAAAAATGGCACCCAATATAAGCCATACTAATAAAAAGAACTGAAAGTTAACTACAATGAATATCAATTTTGCTATTTCTTTGAATAAGTCAAAATTAAAAAAAAAAAAAAAAAAAAACGTTATATATGACGGGGTTATTGTAAAAACTTGATAAGCCACATTTATTGTTTTATGAATTTTTGCTATTTTCTAGACTTCCTTTGATTAATATTTGATATAAGTAAGTCTTGCTTAAACACTTATTGCAAGTACCTGAGTATAAACGTCCTGCAAGTCATATTTTTGCAACTTTATAACCTTTAACATGCAAAACCGTACTGAAAATAAAATGTGGCTTATCATGTTTTTACAAAAAGCCCTTCATATTTAAGTTCAAAAAATAGGCCAATATTAGAAATGTTGATACAAAAATTTTAAATAATTCATAAGTTTTAAAGCATTAAGTGTAGTAACAAAAATGACGTCAAACCTCGGCTATGAACTGGACAGAAATTTTGTACTGAATCAACAAAAAATGGAAACCCGACTACATATTTTGCATAATAATGCTATTTTGCTAATTAATCTAAAAATAATAATTCTTTATAGGAAATAAATATTCAAATCTTAAGTCCGTTTCCTATGGGGAACAATTGAAGATCCGCAAAAATTTTTTTTTTTTAGTTTTTAAATGAAAAAATCTAATTTTAATTGACTTTATAAAGACTATTAAAAATATATGAAATTATAAATTAAATTTTTAGAAAAATTAAAAGTTTTCAATTGAAAATTATTAAAAAATACTATTAAATTAACAAACATTTACTAATAAAACAAAAATAACAAATATTTTTATATAAAAAAAAAATCATTATAATTCTGAAATTACTTTTTCTTAAGCAGCCCCAGATCCAAAATCGAAACCCAAAAATAATGCACACCATTTACGATGTTTAGGACCTAATAAACTTTCCGATTTTTTTCAATGCCAATAAAAATTCATATGAATTATAATCGAATTTACGTAAATGCACATTGAATTGTTGCTTTTGGTCGGGAAGTAGCGGGTGGGGAATACATACCCACTACATCACCACTTAATAAGCGGACACATTGTTCAACAATAAATTTTAAAGAAGCACGACGATGTAATTCAAATGATTCACGCGCACCATACATATTTTGTTGATCATCACACAAACGCATATCATGGGCAGATAGATTACAACAGTAAAGAAATGATTTAAGGCGTGGCTCGCCGATAGTCGAACGGTCTATGCCCGGTAACATATAATCCAATATATGTTTAGGACATTTAACATCAGCTATTAAATGATAATTAATTAATTTCTTTAAATCATGTAGATGTTCTAAGTCATCTGAATCATAATAGCAGAGTTGATAAGCTTGAGCTATCAGTAATTGACGATAGTGATAGCTACTGTAGTCACTTATATGTTTACGCATAAACTTTTCCGCACGCATAATTTCAGCACATATCAAAGTGGGAGCATTTTGTAAAACCCATTGACGATGAGACCAGGCATGATAATTACTTGAACTACGATCAGCACAACGTTCACATATACCAATTTCCAAATGCCAATCAATAGATTCAGCACCTGGAAGAAAAAATTATACAAATTAATATAAAAAATTTAACTTTAAAAAGTCATGTTCTGGAAAATGTAGAAAAGATTTGAGTTCCTGTTTACGCAAACCAAATTTATACAAAAACCAAAACACGTATTTTTTCTAATTTAAATATCAACACTCACTTTGAAATGAAAATAACCATCTTCGATAGGCAAATGCTTCATTAGATTTAGGTTTTTTACTTAAAACCAAAGCGGAAAATTTTAATTCTCTATTCATTTTTAGACGATTTTTTTGCACCAATTGTCGTCTTATATGCCAAAATGCTGTTACATCGGAATTTATTAATAATGCCACATTCAGGTACTTTAATAGAACATCACTTTGTTGTACATAACGTTGCAGAGTTTGATTTTTAAAATTCATCAACATTTTGTGCGCATGATCATAGACGTGTTTGACACACCAAGATTCCAAACCTAAATTATGTTCCACATGTATAACAGGTGATTTGTTGCGATTTAAAAGCATAGGTATAATTTCAAAAGAGGATCTAGAATAAAAATATAGTTTTAATAAATTTGTTCAATTTTAGGGGGGTGAAGTGGGAAGTTCTAAATAAATCTATCGAAAAGTTTAATTAATTGTATTCTGTTAAGAAAGTTTGAGCACGCGTTACTCTATATAAAAGACTCCTTAAAAAGTCTTTAAAACATATTTTTACATTTTAGAACAGTTTCCCACTTTACCCCACAATAACCTTATCGTTTCTTTAAAAACTATGTTTCTCTTTCTTTCTCTTAATTTTTCATTATAAAATTTTATAGAGGTTATTTTTATTATAACAGTTGCTTGTAAAATTTTAATAAAATTTATGTAGTTTCATTTACTTTTTCATTTTTATCAATTTAAATAATTAAAAAAAACAACACTCGACTTAATGGAAACTGACATTGAAATGACAATAAATGTATGAGTACATCATATGAAAGTAGGTGCAGTTTACAAATGGAACGACTAGCGCAAACCAAACAAAATTAAATGATAAATATACTTGCTCAATTTAATATAAAAAAGAAAATATCACACGATAAATATAGAACAATTGTAATATTTCAAAAGTATTCCCATGAAATTAAATGAAACAAAATTATTTATTAATTTTAATATTAAAATGTAGAAAGGATAATGAAAGCTTGAGAAATTTTCCGCATATAATAATTAGTGTCCGACCGAACAGTTCGGCCAGAAAATGCATTTGGTCTGTATTCGGTATTTTAAAGCATTATGGACAAATTTGGCGGATGGAAAAATGTTTATTGGGCTGATTAGATGCTATTTTGAGTGTCAAATTTGAAGAAAAGTCTGTAGAAAGCAACGAATTCACTGTTCGGCCTCAGAAAGTTCGGCCAAATCGAAAATAGTTCGACGGCCGAATTTTTAACTTTATAGCTAAACTTCGGCTTTTCTCTTAAATTTCATACACAAAATCGAATTAAGTCGGCTCAACAAAACATGTTTCCAATACCAAAATTTGTCATCATTGCCTCTAGATATCAAAAAACCGACAAAATATAGTTTTTTGGCCGAACTGTTCGGTCGGACACTAATAATAATATTAAATCTAAAAAGACTTTTTAATACTCTAAACTATTAGGACTACTTTTTTAGTCTGAGATTCTCAATAATTTTTGTTTACAGATGAACTCAGATTCCAAAGGGGATAAAATTTTTTTAAGAATTTTCTGCGGATTTTTATAGATAAAAAGTTCTTAGAAACAAAGGAAGTTGTCTATAAAAACAAATCTGAATAATTTTTATATAAAATCTGAGGGTTTTGTCTATGAAAAAAATCTGGCAAATCCTAAAAATGTTTTCATATTGAAAAATTGTCAAATTGTCAGGAATTTTTCCAAAAAAAACTCTAAGATTTTTTTTTAAACAAAAACTGGGATTCTGTATAAAAACCCTCAGATTTATGACTTTTCCCCTATAGTCCAAAGTCTATTGAAAACTAAGGATTTTTCTTACGAAAAACCCCTAAAGTTCTGAGGGCTTTTAAATATACAACCCCCAATAAATTTCTCTATAGAAAAATTGTATTATTTTTATTAACTCATAATGAACCAACTGTTCCGGTTTAAAAATCGGTTTACTTAATTAAGAAACTTTAAATTTTATATATTTTTATATCAATATTCATTCATAAAATTATACAAAATTAATTTAAAATATCTTAAATGGTATTGGATTTATATTCCGTCAAAACTTCAACTTTGGTTGCTAATATTACCACTAGAGGGGGCTTTAAGGCAAAAATTCCAAATGTGTCCTAATAAAGGACGTTTGACGTTTCCTTAATGAGTTAATAAGACCCAAATTCTATAAACTTTTTTTTTAAAAAAAAAATCTAAATCTAATGATTTTTCGATCAAAATCTTTAAAAAAATTCGAATTGTGAGATCATTTTTCAATAGAAAAATTCCAAGATTTTGAAACTATTTTCCATCTGATTTTGAGGTAATTTTCTTACAAAAAAATCCCTTTCTCGATTTTTCCGATGTTTTTTATGGAAAATATGTTAAATAGTGTATTTGGTTAAACTGTGGTAATTTAGGAATTGTATTAATATTTGTATAGAAATTTCATTTGGAAGTTTTTCAATATATAATTTCTAACGAGAAAGCTTTGAAATTTTCTTACAAAAACTATTCGATATTTTCTGACTTTACTCCTGTAGTAGTCATGAAAGTTTCCGGATCGTATTATTATATGAGAATTTTTCGAGTTTGAGTTCGAATAAGAAAGTCATTGTTTATCTATATTGATTTTCTTTCTTTAAAAAGGTATTTTTTTCGAAAATGGATGTTTTTAGTCGGCTATTTTGTTGTTTTAATATAATCAAAGCGATAGTTTTAAAGTTTTTTATTGGAATCAGACTAGGTTTTCGGTTTGTTCGAAAAATCAGATTTTTCTAAAAAAAAACCTGTTTCGAATACGGTTTTAATTGAAAAAAGCGCTTAAAACCAGTTTCGGTTTTTGGTTTAGACATGGTATTTTGTACTTTTTCGCATATTTGTGTAAAATTAAAGAATTATTGAGAAATTTTCTATAAATTAGGAAAACATGAAAATCATTTTTTCAAAAATTTTATTATCGTATAAAAATAATGCATATACATTTTTCACTAATTGATGAAATTTATAAATTTTTCCTCGCACTTTACCAATTATTTGCCAAATAGTTCTTTTATTCATTTTAATACAAAAATACACTGCATTTTAGATATTGACGAAATGAAACTGGAGTATTAAATTTTTAGTTTGAAAATCGATCAATTTTTTGAGTTAATATTTTGAACTATTTTTAAGTTTTTTGTTAAAAATAAAAGTGAAACTTTTTTTATTTTACTATTAATTGGCAATTTTTATAATTACTTGTTGGACTTTAAAAAAAAATTACTTCACTCGAATCGGGTAAGTATTTTATATTGTATATTCAAATATATTTTTAGTTGTATGGGTTACGGACAATTCTTTGAGACAGTGTATATACATACATATATCAAATAATTCAAAAATGTGGCATTTCTGGGTATGAGTATAAAAATTTTAGTTTTCTTGCGTACTTAAACCCTGTGTGCAAATAATTCTGGATTTCCTAAATTAAAGACAAGTTTTCATTCAAACACAAATGAATTTTCAACCCCATTTTTTTAACCCTTAAACTTGAGATTGGGGATCCTCTACAACATAACCACGGTTCATTAAAATCTGTGAGTTCAGGTCGGAATACCTCCCTTGTTAGTTAATATGTCAAGGTTTTTAATAGACTTTACTTGGCACTATATTAATTTTTATTGTTCATTAGTTGTATATCGTGAAGCCTAATAAATGTTGAACATTTTCTGATGAATATCGCATCAAAAATTTTATTTGTAGGAATTAGAAAGGGGAAAAAACACTTAAATATAATGAATGATGTTGGATATATCTATCATATTCATATCATCAATAAAACAAAAACTGGAAAAGAACAATAAAAATTTGTATTGTTCTTTTCCAGTTTTTGGTTAAGTATAAAAATGTATGAAAATAAATTTCAATAAAAAAAAAAAAAAAAAAAAAAAAAAAAAAAAAAAAAAAAAAAAAAAAAACAATAACAGTTGACAAAGTGTTTGTTGTAGTATTTTGTTTTTTTTTTATATTTAATTTAAGTATTCTACGATATAAAATTGACCTTGACCTCATCTTCTTTTGACAAATAGTAGGTATATAGAAATAATATAACGGTAAATGATTTTAAAATTACTTTAAAGAAACATAAAACAACAAAAAGGAAATAAAGCAGAAAATGTTTAAAAGAGAAAGAGAGAGAGAGAGAGAGAGAGAAACATAATTGTTTTAAAGAAAATTGACTGTTATTTTTGGTTAAATTTTGTTTAAATCTTATAGTTTTTCTTTTTAAGTAAATAATTATTTTATACGTGTACTTACAATTCCGTGTCCTTGATGAATACAGTATGAATATCATTGATGATTTTTTCACACAACACCGTTTGTTCATTATCGATATCAGGATCCATTTTAGTTTTTTATTGGTTTTTTAAAATTTACACTTTATCCAAAATTTATTTAGTTAAGTTTTGTTTTTTTTTGTTTTGCTAAATTAACATAAATTATATATAGAACACATTTTTTAATGACAACAAAAAAATACAATACCGCCACCGCATTAACAATGACCAACTCAGCTAAAAAATTTAGTGTTTTTCTTGAAATTATTGTTGTAGTTTATTTATGGTTATTTAAAAAAAAAACGAAAAATATATTAAAAACAAAAAACTTTATCACATCTCAATAACACAAAACAAGCAGAAGAAATAAAGAAAAAATCAACTAAAAGAACAGATTCTTAGCAAAAAGTGTGTTGTTTTTTATACGAGTCGTTTGAGATGACAAAAAATATTAAATTCAATAAATTTTAATTTAAATAAAATTCATTCACTCAACAACAATTCCACACACTAAACAATTCCATACACTAAAAACACTACTAAACAGAATTGCCAGTCTTTGTGTTCGCATCATATTCCTAAGCCCATAAACTCTATTACCGAAAATACCCACATTGTTTCAAAATATCTAAATGTCCAAATTATATTCCAACGAAAAAAAAAATACAATAAAATACATTTTTTGTACTAAGTTCGCAATGTTCGCATTGAAAATCAAAATAAGTATTTTAGTTTTTTTTAAAAATTTTTGATTTCAAATTAGTATGGAATTTGAAAGTTGAAATTAAAAAAAAAAAAAAAAAAAAAAAAAAAAATTATTTGTGCGCCCCGGTAGGCTAGTTGGTAGCGTGCTGGCTTATCAGTGCGGGGGTCGTGGGTTCGATTCCCACCAGAGGCACTGGTCTGTTTTCGCTACAACGCGCCGAAGGCCATAGTAGCTAGTGCTCGGTTAGGCTAATAGTATATAATTTGTAATTATATGATTATTAATTAATAAAAAAAAAAAAAAAAAAAAAAAAAAAAAAACGTATTTTGGGGCATAATATAAAATAGTAACATTATAAAGGGTTTTTCAACAGGGACGCTACAAAAGTAGACCGACAGGGACAGCAAACGACGCCATATTTTTTGTCGCTCTTTTGACATTTTTCTTCAGTAAGGTTTGCCATTTAATGATGGAAAGATATACGAGCCAACGAGTCGAAATTAAAAAAAATTACTACCGAAATTCGAAGTCAGTGGCCTCAACGTTAAGAGCGCTACGTTCAATTTATGGTCGTCATAATCGTCCTAGCAGATCAACAATTGAGCGTCTAGTGGAAAAATTTGAATCCACAGGCACAGTACAAAATGTTCTCGTGCCAGTGAGACAAAGAAGTGCCCGTAATGTCGAGAATATTGCTGCCGCTGAGGCTTCAGTTGAAGAAAGCCCAAATGTGTCTTCCTGTGTCTACTGTGAATGGGAATCGTTACCGTTCAATGATAACCGAATATTTTTGGCCCCAATTGGATGATACGGACTTGTAGGACATGTGGTTCCAACAGGACGGCGCCACAAGCCACACAGCGAATGCCACAATCAATTTATTGGAAACCAAGTTTGGAGAACGTGTTATCTCACAAAATGGTCCAGTCGATTGGCCGCCTTGGTCGTGCGATTTGACGCCGTTAGACTATTTCCTGTGGGGCTACGTCAAGTCTATGGTCTATGCCAACAAGATGAACGACGATTGATGAACTTCGTACGAATATCGAACATGATAATTGGGTCCAGCGTCTGGACTTCTGCAAGCGTGCCCGTGGTGGCCATGCAAAAGAAATCGAGTTCCATACATAATGGCATCGAACGTACTTTCACAGGAATAAAGAATTTCATTGATATCCAAAACCGTTTTTGTTTTATTTAAAAAAAAACTTTTGTAGCGCTCTTATTGAAAAACCCTTTACTATGTTTTCACTAAATGTGTTTTGGGGTGTTTTCGTACATGTTTTCCCATACATTTTTTTGCTTCATCAGAACACATATTTTGCTCAAAACACGTATGTATAAACATAGTATTACTGTCATTTGAAAAAATAAAGTGGTTTTTGTAATTGTACGTGCACGTACCCAATAAACATTTGGAAAATATTGTGGCTATATCCACAGACTATACAGACGACAGGTTACCAATGACATATGCCAAAAAAGTAATCTTGGACCGTATGGTTTTGTTTACATTATGGTTATTTGCTGAGTGAGATAGATAAAAAAAAACCCTCATATAAATAGTATGGAACACTTTTGGTATATATCTATCTATCCCTTTCTGTATATCACTATAGTTTTGACATTTATTTTTACTCCGTTTCTTATCAACATTTTGGATTCATTCATTTATCATTTTGAAGACAATCAAAGTAGTATTTTGAATATGTCTTCTTTTTATCAGTTGCATGATATATCCGCGATATCGAAAAAGTATGTCAATAAATAAATTTGTGTTTATTTAGAAACAAACATAAAACAGAATGAATAGAAAAATTTTAAAATAATTAAGAAGCATCTAATATTTAGAAAATTTAGCAAATAAAATTGCTAAAATTAAGGTAAGTTAAATTTTATTTAATTGAATATTTTAAATAAAATATAAAATTATGTTTTTTTGCCAGAAAATAAGGGTGACAAAATTAAATGAATTCCGCGGTTGGTTGGTGGCGTTATTTATTGGAAATATGTTTAATAAATCAATCAAGATGGGTAGTTGCATATTTTTAAATGTTTGTTTTTTTATAGAAAGTAAAAAAAAATATATGAAAACATGTTTTCATCTGGGTGTCTCCCCAGCGATATATTCTTTTTATCTTCCAGGAGATATATTGGCGATATTTGAAACACTTTTTTGTATCATCTAGATGATAATAAAGCGATGTCGGCTATTTATCTTCCAGAATAATTGCTTTTGTATTGCTGTGAATTATTGCTGTGGAGTATTGCATTCGGGACACGTTTTCAAACAAATGGGGTAACTTCCGCAATACGATTGGGTACACCACCCTATCGTACACCAGTTCTATTAAGAACACTACACCAGTGGTATTAAGAACCATACCCAGCAAACATGTCAATACGAATACGATTGGGGAATCGTAATCGTAATTGCCATGTTTGCTGGGTGTGGTTCTAAATATCACTACACCACCATGAAATAGGGACACGATGTTACACTATGTTTTGGGGTTCAGTATAAATGTAGTTTTAGACTTTTAGAAAATTTTTAAAAATATTTTGAATTTCCAAACTCAAAAAGTGGTTTTTAAATGTGGTTTTGATTCAAAAATTACTCAAACAATATATTTAAAAAAGTTCTATAGGCTCAAAAAATAATCATTTTTAGAGCCTTTTTTGAATTGTTCTCAAAATATTCAAATTTATTTACATTTTTTCACGTTTTTTCTGGCTAATGTACCATAGTTTTTCCAATCCGCCATTAGATTAGCCAATTGAATACAACCCCGGCTTAATCTGATGTTTAATGCACATTTTTGGGTTTTTAATTTAAACATACCCACACAAAAAGCAATTTATTTTTCATTAAGCTATTAATCGATTAATTTAATCAATTTTAGCAGTTTTTCGAATAATGCCTGAACCGGTTAACCGCATTGGTCGAATAATTGGAAACACTAGTATTAGCTCAAAACATAAGGGTTAGTTATTAATAGAAAAAAGGTGAATACCCAATTATATTACGTGTCCAAAAAAGGGTAAAAATGTTACTCTGCTTGGGCCAAATTGACTGAATCTTAAAGCTTTTAAAATCAAGTCCTTAAAATGCGAAAATAGGGGTTAACTGTTTTTCAAATTATAACTCAAATTTGCTCAATTTTATTTTAAGTAATATCATTAAATCCCCTTTACAATGAAAAATCATCTATTTGGGGAAATATCCCCATAACTGGCAACTCTGCTATGAAATATATGCTTTCTCTTAATTCCAAAAAAGCTCTCTTATATGACAATAAAAATAGAGCATAACTAAATTTAAAACGCATGGGGAACAAAACAACAAAAATAATGAAAAATCAAAAATAAGATAAATCTAAAAATATGTATTAACACATCAAATTCAAATAATAACTTAAAATTCACACCACTTGTATAGTAATAAAAGGTTATTTTAATATTTTTTATAATTTTTTATATAAATTTATTGTTTTAATTAATTTTAATTAAGAAGAATCACCAACCAATCAACTTGACGAGACTAAACACCACACTAAACACCAAAACAAAGTAAAAAGAAAACTAGAAAACAAAATGTCAAAACCTCCACACAGCAGAAATGGAAAATAACATGTTTTACAATAGTACTGGCCATTAACTAAAAAAGTACTTTTTGAACTCAATGTTCCTAAAAAAGTGTCGCCCTTTGGAATTAAAAAAAAAAATTAAATTAATTCTATTTTCCAGATGTATCAATATATTGACTTCAGAATTTAGTTTAAAGGTCTTCAAAATAGAAATAAAAAACTGTGTGCCAAATTTTGTAATTATAGCTTCATTAGTTTAGGAGAGACTCCATAACCACCTTTCTTCCGAGGCAAAGACAGATTAGAATAGTAGGACTTCGTTAATAAATATCGCGACTATATTGCCCTGATATCGTCTAGAGATGATAACATATTTTTTAGGAACTCATTATGAAGCGCAATTCAGTGAAAATTTAACGCCAAGAGCTATTTAACACTGAAAGCCTATTCAAAAGCTGAGGATTTAAAAACGAATTCTCACACCATTTCACGTAAAAGAATTTCGAACTATGATTACATGTTTGTAAAGCTTTTAGATTTTTCGCTATTTTTAATACGTTTTTTAAATTATTCTTTAACTAAATAACCGAATCCAAAGGCCATATTTCTCTATAAATAATAGTTTATTATGCCAAAAGTTCTATAAATATTTTTTTATTTTAAGGACTGTTAACGCTTTTTAAATTGCTAAATTAATTAACTCATTATTGATACAGTGATACAGTACATTTAAACGGCTATATTTTTTTCTGGATAAAGATTAAGTCCTTAAAATTATTCAACCCATTCATTACAATCGGCAATAAACAAATTTTGTAAGATTTTTATTGTAATTTGCCAAATAGTTATTTAAAAAATCATTTTTGACCTTTTTAAAAAAATATTTAAAAATTTAAAAAAGTCTAATCTTTTATATTTTATTTGTTATGTTGATGTGAAAACATGAAAATATATTTCTTTGCTAAAAATTAATTCATCGATTGCACCTAATTGAACCATAAAGTTGTTAAATACACAACGTCTAAAAATTTTATTCTGTTTTCTCTCAAACAATAAATAATGGCTGATTTTTATTTAACTATTAATACACTTATAAAAATTATAATTATATAATTACATGACGATTTTGAACAATGGTTAAAAGCCATAATATTGTTCAAAAAAAAAATCAATTAACCTAAAACAAAATGTTTTTTTTTATACATATTTTTCAATAAAGTTTTGTTCACAGAATTATACAAAATTAAAATCTTTAAAATATATTCAAACGTCTAGGATTTATATCCTGTCAAAGTTTTAACTTCTTTTGCTAATATTATCACTAGAGGGCGCTTTAAGGTCAAAAAAGTTCAAAAAATGTATTAATGAAGCACGGTTCTATGTATATGCAAAGTTTGGTTGGAAAATGTAAAGCGGATCTATGACCAGCCATTAATGAGTTAAGGACTTTTTAACATTAAAAAAATTAAATTAAAAAAAAATTAACACGTGATTTGTCAAAACACGTATTTAATCTCTTTATTCTATGCCAACCGTTCTTTATTCTTTTCCACTCATTTTCAAAACACGGGTTATGAAATTTAGTTGGTATGTCGTATTAGTTTTTTATCAAAATTTTTTTGACGATTTTCCAAAATATTAAAAATTTGTACTTTTTTGTAAATTTCTGAAATAGTGAATATTATAGTATGTATGGATTTGTATAACAAGCCTTTTTAGTACCCAGGTACAAAACTTTCCATCACTGCTACAAACAGTATTGCCAGTTTTAAAAGATATTTGTCACATTTGTGTAAAAAACGCTTTTTTATGGTAACTAAACACAGCATTTTTAAAACAGCTGATTAGCGTTCACATAAACGAGGACAAAAACAAACTAGAATTTTTAAGAATCAGAAACAAAAAAAAAATCGAATTACGAATTGAAATAAACAATTTTAATTATTTAAAAACGAACATTTTTACTATTTCAAAAAAAATTATAAATAATGGCTACAAAAGTAGTAGCAACCGCTACAGTAAGAGCGTTAAAAGGAAGAAAGTTATTACCCACCAGAGCAGCTTTAACATTGGTAAGTCTAAGAATCGCCAAAAATAAAACAAAAAATGTATGTCATAACAAAGTCTCATTATGAAATTCAACTTGAATTTTTACTTTTAGACTCCAGCAGCTGTACAAAGAATTAAGGATTTATTAAAAGATCAACCAGATTTTGTAAGTTTTAGAAAATATGTTTAACTTTAAACACAGAAATAATTGATTTTTTTTTTGTTCCCTAGACTGGTTTAAAAGTAGGAGTTAGACAGCGTGGTTGTAATGGTTTGTCGTATACCTTAAATTATGCCAAAGAAAAAGGTTGTTTGAATGTAAATCTCTCTGTTCAGATTTATTTATTAATTAAATTATTTCCTTTCTCTTTTTCCCAGCAGATAAGTTTGATGAAGAGGTAATACAAGATGGTATTAAAGTTTATATTGATAAGAAAGCCCAATTATCTCTTTTAGGTAAGTTATTGTG
This sequence comes from Delia radicum, assembly GCA_021234595.1. Classification (NCBI taxonomy): domain Eukaryota; kingdom Metazoa; phylum Arthropoda; class Insecta; order Diptera; family Anthomyiidae; genus Delia; species Delia radicum. The sequence continues at coordinate 9,796,121 of CM037852.1, forward strand.
TTGTTTTTGGTTATATAAATGTAAAAACAAACGTATAGAATGTGTTGACAAAGTAAACAACTGATGATAAACAATAGAATCTTTGGCAAAATATCAAAATCTGTGTTAATGACGTGCAACATTATTTTCGATAACAGTTTGCTTTATTAGGGGCCAATTAAAAGTAGGTATAGTAAAATTTTCTATAATGTACACTTTAATTTATTAGATTCTTTCGTAAGGAATTCAAATTTCAATCCTAGGGGGTTACCGCGTAATTCGATTCGAAAAAATATTCTCGAATTCGAAAGTCTTGTAAAGAAAGAAAGTCTTTAGCAACAAGAGTCCATAGATTAGAAAAATAGTATAGTATAGAAGAGCTTAGTGTAAAAACTTGATAAGCCACATTTCGTTTATTGCAGGTCTTATCTGCTTTCTAGTCACCTATTGATGAGTATTTCATAAAAAACCTTCCTTATACACTTAATACAAGTATCTAGAGAATAAAAGTCCTGCAAAAGTCTTACTATATGCATTAAATCAAAACTTTGAAGACAAAAACCAGCGAAAAATAGTATGTGGCTTATCAAGTTTTTACAATAATACCTTCAATTAAAAAAAAAAAAGAACGAATTCGATTCTTTTTTTGTTACCCTCTGGGTATTTCGTATAATTTTTGAGTTTATAAAAGAAAAAAATAGTAAATCGAGGTACCTTTAACATAATTTCAATGATCTTTGTCTTTTATATTAATAATAATGGAAATAATGCTTATTCAATTTATTACAAGTACACATAGCTTGAATTTTTAATCGATTAATACTTTTGATATAATTTAAACTTAGAAATCTGAAATTAGTGCGAAATTGAGTGCACTTATGTATATAATCTTTGTGTTTGCAATTTGACTGAAAAAAATTGTATTTCTTCACATTTAATTTCAACATTGAAGTCTCTTGCAGCTTTCAACAAACAATATCTAACTTGATAAATTTAACTGCAAAGTAAACAGCGAAAATAAAAAGCATCTTGACAAAAAAAAAATATACATCAATATATTGCTCTAAAGAAAGTTGTCGATATTTGCAAAAGTTATGAAAATCAATAAATCTGAGCAGTAAAAGGAAAATTATATAGAAAAACTAATTACAGGTCACCACCTAACTTGAATCTATAACTTTTGAAACTGGAGTCTGACTTCTGAAAACGTTTAAAAATGCACTAAATTTTAGCAGCTAAAATATTTAAATGGTATAAATTATTATGTTAAATGTTTATTAGTCCTCACACATTAATTGCCACAAATTTCTTTCGCAAGTTTTATTAAAAACTAAAAATATAATGAAGTTATGATTTCAGAATGAAAGAGTATTCCATAATATTGTTTAAATAAATCAAGTTTAAACTCGTTACCCCGATTCATGGTTATAGATCTAAGCATAAAGTCGACATTAAAATTTATAAGGAATTTGTAGGGGAGATTGAAAATTGAGAATAGTGGGCACAGTTATCAATGTTTACCTTGTCAAAAAAAAAACTACAAATTACAAGTATCCTGCCCTGCTCCAAAATAATAAAAAAAAAACACTTAAAAATCCCTAGATCGATATAAGTCTCAACATAAACGCAAAGTTGTTTACACTGAACGTAAAAACCATACGTCAATCTGGTAACGTTATGAAATTGAGACGGAAGAGATTAGAAAAATAAACAAAACTCTAAAAATAGAATATTTGTGTTTGTTAGTGTTGGTCACTTCTGAGTATAATATACAATAACAGAAAAAGCTAATGAAAAAAAAAAACTGCAATTTAGCTGCATTAGATTCGAGGCCATACTTGGGTCTGATCGCTAAACGGTCATGACTTGGTATTGTTACGTTTGTAATGTAAGATGAGTGCAGGTTTGATTCTTACAGCCGCAGATTGTTGAAAAATTTATCATATAGAGACAATCTGACAATTATAAGACTCAAATAAAATAATACAATTTAAAATGGAAAATCACTGATGACGCCTGGCCATAAAAAGGCAGTAACTATCTAGTCTGATTTAAAAATTAAATAGTGTTTATAATTTTTTAGAGAAAAACGTTTATTCTTCTTCTTAACCTCAAACTTTCAATTTAATATATTTAACAACAAAAATTTTAAAATGTTATGCAAATTGGTTACTTATATTTCCATTTAATTTTAAACGTTTTTTTTTTTTAATTCAGATAAAAAATATTAATTGATTAACAAAATAAATGTTGAAACATAATTGGCTTAAGTGACTTAAATCAGGTATTGGTATGAAAAAAAAATTCAAATTTTTTAAATTTCGTTTCATACCAACTGCTGACTTAAGCTTATTATGTGTCAACCTAAAATTTTATCTTTGAAAATTGATTGAATAAGGATTATTTTGCGGATTTTAGATTTTTATTAGCCTTTTCCCATTTTTTTAATTTAAAAAAATTGTTGAGCCCAAAAAAATTTCGTTTACTTGTACCAGAAGGACCAGAAGAAAGTTTATTAAATAAAATTAATTGAAGATAGAATGTCGGTAAACTACAGTTTAGGGTCCCCCATCACTCCAAATTTTTTATCTTACACTGATAATAATTCATGCATCAAAATACGAAAAAATTTCAAAATAACAAAAACTTTTGTAAAATACACGAAAGTTTGTTTATTCTACGAAAATTTTCGTTGTTTTGAAATTTTTTTTTTGGTTTCTTTAGCATGGATTATTATGACTGTAGCTACACAGTTTTATAATAGTACATAAAAATTATCAAATATGATCGTAATTTTTTATCCATTATGACTTTGAAGACTTTTTATTTTTATCAATACTATTTTTGGCAAAAAAGTAGAGATGTCACTATTCGGTATATTTGCCATGTTTTTACTATTCGGCTGAATACCGAATGTAGCACTGTTAACCAGGACTATTCGGTTAAAATCAAATTGCTTAAAAATCTATATTTTTATAAAAACGTTAAGTTTTCTTTGATCTTCTTTTATTTAATTCTTCTTATTTTAAGCGAGCTTAAGATCTATTATTTATTAATTATTTATTTCCAATATTTCGTCTCCACATTGGTTGACTTATTCAGGGAACAATTATTACAATTTGATTGAAAAACTTGTTTTAATAATTAAAAACTTATATACAACAGAATTTTTTAAAAAGGAGGGAAATCAAAAATATTTTCTGTCAATGTGAAAAAATAAAAATATCCCAGAAATCAAAATTAAATAAAAATATCAACCAAACTTGGTGTAAAAGATTTTTATCTAAAAAAATTGAGAAAATCAAGATTTTTACATATTTATCTTTAAAACGTCAAACACTGCTGTTTGTATTGGTTTGAGAGGATTTTTCAAAGAAAGTGTTAGTATTCTATATAATTTTGTCTGTATCTAAAGCAGTGGTCTTCATCCATATCACCCAGGTGACGAAGTTTTTCGGGTATTTATTTATTCTCTTCGTGAATATTATAACCTACAAAACAGCTTCTTTCTTTAGATTCTAAAGCATATTGTACTTTTATATGAAAATGTATGAAAGAACTATTCGGCAAATATCCGATATTCAATAAAGTGCCGAATACACTATTCGTAACATCTCTAGTAAAAATTAATTTCATTTGCGAATTGCGAAGATTACAAGTTTTTATTAGAGAAATGACATAATGACAAAGTTATTAATAATTAATTAAACTAGGAAGTTTACATCTTTCTTAAAGAGGTTTATAATTAAATATAATCATTTTATTGGAATTTGTTTTTAATAACGACAGTACGCCGAAGGCGTGGAATTTGATTGTTTAAAAAGTCGAGGTTTGAAGTGATAAGAAATCATGCCATACATTAAATTAAACTTAAAAGACTTGGCTATCCATTTTTGTAATGATTACTGGCTGGTATGTGTATAAAATTAATTTTGAATAAATGGGTTTTTTAATAGTGGAAATAGTTAAATGAAAAGACACCTTTCAGAGACCTTTGCTTTGGTGTATATTTTGAGATCCCAATTTAAAGCTACTCAAATTGTGATTTTACACAAATTATTATCTTCTCCAGGGCAAAATGCATTGTTTTAAAAAATCGCGGTTCAAAAAGTTCAATAAACTGGTATTTTAAAGTTTTTAAAAAAATATATGTTAAATATAAATTACATCTCTATGCCGTGTAAAAAAAATCCCTATGTGAAGCCCCCTATGTAGTAGCCGGAGTTATAAATAAAAATGTGCAAAACTTTAACTAAAAATACCACATAGGGATTTGGTGACGGTATAGAAGAATAATTTATAATTAACATAACTTTTTTTAAAAATTTTAGAAAACCAGGTTTTTGAAATTTAGCGATTTGATGTACGGATTTTAAATAAAATGCATTTTAACGTCAAGAAATGAATTATTTTGTAAACCAGGAAAACCATGATAGAATAGTTTTTGTCCAAAACTTCTCTTTTATATGCTTTAGTTTCCAAAATGCACCCTAAAATATTTTGGCTCATATCGCCTAAATTCGGCAACGAGAAACAATTTTGTTGAAGAATTTATTATTAGTTTTTTGAGAGCAGCACATGGTAAGAATTTCGTTGCAAACATCGTTAGAGGGTTAAGGTACGTCTACTTTTGTTAATTTTTTGATTTTTTTCTGTATTTTAAAACGCGATATTTCCACAACCGTTAGAGCTAAGAACACAAAACTTGTACGATGTGATACATGACACTTCTATACCAAGTTTGGTCAAAATTGAAGGGGATAAAGATCGAAAATTGGATATTTTTTGATGGTTTTATATGGAATGAGTCAAATACATTTTTAAAATCAGCTTAAAAAGAACTACATTGAAAAAAAAAATAAAAATCGGCAATATTCCCGAAAACTGCAGTTGCTCCGAATTCTTGGTATAGTCTTCGTATAATTATAATTAAATTTTCAATGAAGCTTAACTAATTTGGGGACAAATTTTAGCTGTTCCTTAAAAACATTCTTAATTTTTAACTTTTTTTAATAATTAAAATTTTTTTCTTTCAGGCACCGAAATGGATTTTGTTGAGACAAAGCTATCTAGTGAATTTGTATTCAATAATCCTAACATAAAGGGCACATGCGGCTGTGGCGAATCATTTAGTTTATAAATTAAAAACTAGTTAATTGATACCGAAAGACAAGATCGGCCTAAAAACTTCTTGGCCTGTTTTAAGGATGGTGATAATATGATTGGAAAACTACAAAATTTATTAAAAAATATTTAAAAACAAAAATACACAAAGGACTAAAGAGATGTGTATACTTAAATTGTAAAACACTACAGATTACTACAAATTAGTTTGGAAAAATAAATTGGAAATAAATTTAAAAGTAGTGAAATTTAATTCAAATAAAATGTATAGTATATGTCTGGGGCTTTATTTGAAGTAGTAAGCAGTGTTTTCCAAATTTTGACTAAATTTCTTAAGTTTTCTCTTAATTAATAATTGTTGCTTAGATATTACAATTAAGCTGTGTTAGCTTTTCTTTTAGTTGTAGCTTAATTTTTAAAATAGTATTTAAACTATTTCCTTTTGTTTAAGCTTAAATACTTAAAAGAATAATAAAAAAAAAAAAAAAAAAAAAAAAAAAAAAAAGTAGTTTAATATGAATATTAAAAGAATATTAAATAAAATATAAAAAAAGAAGTACTATAGTTAAATAAACTCACCCGTGTTATTGAATTCTTGAAGATGTTTTATTTAAAGTTGCTGGAGAAAGGAAATTTTAAGTTCAATTCAATATTTGTGTTGTAGTATTAATGACTTGTTCTTTTTATTTCAATTTACTGAAGATTTTTAATAGCAAATTAATTAAATGTAGTACTTATTACTTTTTTAGGATTTTAGTAAACTTTTGGTTTTAATTTTTAATACATTTTTTTTTTTTTTTTTTAAAAAGATTTTTTCTTATAATTTGAATTCACTTCAGTTTTTGAAATGTAATTATTAATATTTTTACTTTAAATGATTTTTAAGAATAATTTTTTTTTTTTAGTTTAATTCACTTTATTTTCCATTACTGGCTGTATAACCATTTTCTTCATATTCTTCTTTAGTTAGTAATAAATCTTTAAATCCATCACTACTGGCTAATTCTTTGCCACCATACCAGCCATAACTTATAGGATCTTCAGGAAATATTAATGATACCTCCAGATCATCGGGAGCCAAAGAACGTATTTCTGTTTTAAGGCGTGGTATGAAGCCGGGAAATAATGATGAGCCTCCGATAACCAAAATATTACGCAATAGTTCATGATGTGTATAAGCTGGACAATCGTTAAGGGAATCTATAACAGCTTCTGGTATACCAACTTGCTGTATGCCTACATCTGATGGTTGAAATAATAATTCTGGTACGGTAAAACGTTCATTACACAATCTAACCGATTGTTGATCTGAATCATCCACTAAAGGATTCTTGGAGGTATCCTTTTTTCTAATATAACCTCGTTTTACGGTGGTAAAGTCTGGTAAAACATAATCCACTACCACCTCGGAACGTTTTTTGGTGTCAGAGTGCACCCTCATGTCTTCGGCAAAATTTTGTGAAACATAGCATATATCTTCCTTTATTTGATTGACAACATACGATTCATCCATGACATTAAGATGACGATATGAGATTAATTCTTTCAAATGATTAGTTAATACCTTACCACCCACTTCTATGCGTCGTATACCTTTTGATACTCTTTTGCCTCTTACAAAGGGTACAATATGGGTAAAACTATAACCCACATCTACTACTAAACAATTTAAGGCCTGCATTGAAGTCTCTTCACTTTCCGCACAATAATTATAGGCTGCCAATTCTGCCGTAGTACTTTTATGTATACCCGAACAATGAAATTCCTCAAATAATATTTCAATCATGGCTTCTTGTATGCTGTCAAAATTTAGTTGGGGTTCTGTTACCAATATATTACGCTCTTCCAAAGTAATGCCCGAACCTTCGGGGCTAAATATATGATCCCATACAGTTTTTTGTACATCCCAATTTAGTAGATAGCCTTTTTGAAAGCATAAAATGTAAAATAAACCAGAAGCATCCCGGCACTCATCAATTTGACTGCCTATAAATGCGCGCCGGCGTTCGGCTTTGGCTTTCATGATACAATTCAATGTTATTTGGGGATCATCTTGTGAAGCTAAACCCAATTTGGCAGAATATGCACCATTATCCAATACCACAGCAGCTCCATTATCATCCATTTTTTGTTAATTTAATTTTATATTTTATACCGCAAAAAAAAAACACGCACAGAAATAAAATTTTTTTTACAATTTAATTTTTTCACCAAGTACATTTATATGGCACTGCTTTAGCACACATATTGCCAGGTTAAAAATTACAATGCGTTATACTATATGTGACAAACACAATGAGGCAAAGTTTTCACAAACTAGCTATCACGATATATATTACGTTATGCTGAGACACGCTTTAACATGACACTCAAAATTAATTAACCGTTATTTCTTATTAAAATTTTCACAAGCCAAGGAACAACCCTCCTGATCGATGTCTGACGCCAAACTGAACACAGCTTATTAAAAATGTAAGCTTCTTCTTATCTACTAAACATGCACAAGGAATTGATAGCACAAGAAGCCAATTTAACGCTTTTTATAAAAAGCGCTAAATTGAAGATTTTCAGTTATAATTCTCCGCGTTTTCATTAGCACGTTTATTTTTAAACAATTTTAACATTTTTAAGTCAAAGATACTACTTTTTTTATATTATTTTTACAATTTAATTTTGTTTGAAACTTATATTAATTTAAAAAAATAAAATTAATATGTGAAAGTTGTGGTAAAAACAGAATATAAGTTAAAACAAAATGCAAAAAAAAACCCTAAAATTTTGTATGAAATGGAAAATTTTGCCCGGTAATTGGCGAAAGTTCGAGATTGATCTATTTTTTTGTTATTTCAATTTACTAGAGAATTTGGCTCAAAAACATTTTAGTCGCACCTTTTCAAAATTAATGAAACTCGGTTCATCAACTAATATTTTAATGCTGAACATTACGATGGTAAAATTTTGTTATGAGATTTTAGCCAAAAGTTGTTAACATATCTATTTGTTTGAAATTTATATAAATATAAAAAAATAATATCTTAAATATTTTCAAAGTAATAGAAATGTGAAATTTATGTAAGAAACAGAATAAAAGTTAAAACTTAATTCAACTTGGAGTACCTCTTTCTAGAAAGTTCGATCGTCTACCAAAAATTTTAAATGGACATATTCAGCGTGGAAATATTAGTTGATGGACCAAGTTACAGCAATTTTGGAAACATTCAGCTAAACCTTATGTGTTGCGAGAATTTTAATAGAAAATAATTTAATATTGTACTTCATCCTTTTGTAGGTTTTTTTTTTTAATTTTAAATTAATGCACTTTCTTTGTAATCTTTTGGAGTGTTAATAAGCTTTTTCTTTTAATTTCAATTAACTGCAGGTTTTAGAAAAAAAAAAATTACAAAGGATTTTTGAAAACACTATTTTTAAGTTAATATTTTAATTCACTTCGTTTATTTTTCATTACAAGCTGTATGCCAATTTTCTTCATATTCCTCTTTAGTTAATAAAAAAAGTCTTTGAGTCCATCACTACCGGCCAATTTTTTGTGACCATAAAACCATAACTTATATTATCTTCAGCAACTGTTAAAGATACCACAGTAAACGCAATTTTTTACAACTTAAACTTAACACGTGTTTTAGTCTAATTTTATGTACAGTTATGTGAATATGCTTTAGCGACATATTGCCAGGTTAGAAAATTATAATACATGTTAAGGTAGAATTAGTCTTGCCGTTCCATGCAGTAAATATCAGCTGTTTTGTTTATGGATAGTGCGTTTTATAAAAAAGCACGTCGCATAAACAATGAACAAAACAGCTGATTCGTAATGGCAAGACTAATTGAGCCTTTACACAAACAATGCGGCAAACTTTTCAGAAACTTGCGATCACGATATTTAACTATATGCTAAAACATGCTTTAACATGACACTAAACAAAAATAACCGATATTATTTTACAACTCACGAAGCAACCTTCCCGATCAACGTTCCACGGCAAACTGAACAAAACTGTTAAAGAACGCAGCAAAAGTATGCTTCTTCTTATTTACTAAAAATCACTAAGAACTGATAACACGAGAAGCCAATTAGCATATTTTAAAAAAAAGGCTCTAATTGGAACTTTTCACTTATGAGCGATTTTCAGTAATACTTTTATTTTTAAACAATTTTAACCCTTCTAAGCTAAAAGCATTAATTTTTTGTATAGTTTTTACAATTTTGCATACAAGATTTTAAAAATTTGAGTATTTTGTTCAAAAATTGTAATAATATAAAAATATAAAAATATTGAATATTTTCAAAGCAATAAAACTATGAAATTTATAGTAGAAACAGAATTAAAGCTAAAACTAAAAGCGAAAAAAATGTCCCATACATTTGAAATGGAAGGCATTTAATGGCGAAATTTAGCTTTTCATACAATATGTATGGACACATTTTTTTGCTTTTAGTTTTAACTTTTATTCTGTTCCTATTTTAATTTATGTAATCTATAAATAGAGCTTTTTTTCGATAGATCGAATTTACTAGTTAAAAAGTACACATCAAATTTACTATCTAGCGCTTTTTTAAGGGCCTAGTTGCAAGTTTTGCTTCTACAAGGTTGGCACTACTGCTAATAACACTAATAACTGTCACCAACAGCTGTTAAGTGTCATCGTCTATTGAATATTTTTATTTTTCTGATTGAAATTTTATGTAATAAGCGAGTTAAAAACTCGAATTTATTCTGAAAACATGTCCGTGGTAAGACAAATTTTCCAAGCTACCAAACAAACACAAAAATGGTAAGTGGGCATACTAATAATCTTAAGAAATTAATAAAAGTTAATTATTATAGGTCTCCCATATTGTGTCGCGGCATGGCTTCTCTGCGAGATGCTCCTGTCATTGATGTTGACACAGCTTTAGCCAATCCAGAAGAATTGGCACAAAAAAACAAATTGCAGGGAACCATTACCGTACCCGTTAAGGTTGATATTAGCCCTATTACTGGAGTGCCCGAAGAGCATGTTAAGGGTCGTAGAGTACGTATACATATTCCACCCAAAAATGCCATGCAAAGTGGTACCGATAATATAAGTACCTGGCAAATCGATTTTGATAATCGTGAACGTTGGGAAAATCCTTTAATGGGTTGGTGTTCTACGTAAGTTTGGCAAATTATTTCCAAATAACTGTAAGCCTTATTAATTTTTTTAATTCCTTTTTTTAGAGGCGATCCCTTGTCCAATATGCACGTTAATTTTGCTTCCCAGGAAGATGCTATAACCTTTTGCGAAAGAAATGGCTGGCGTTGGTTTGTTGATGCCGAGGAAAAGCCTAAAAAGGAACGTGTTAAGAATTATGGCGTTAATTTCGCATGGAATAAACGTACTCGTGTCTCTACCAAGTAAACAAAGACGGGATAGTTTTAAATTACTTCTTCAATGTATTGCTTTAGTTTGAAAATGAATTAGTAAATTTCAAGAGAATATAAATATTGATAGAAAAACGCATATGATACAAAAAAAAAATTATTGATTTTTATTAGGAACTATTTGATTTCTAAACCAGAACTCTTTCAAATTCAAATTTTCTGTAAGGAAAATTACTACAAAATCTGACAATTTTCTATTGGAAATATGTCTGAGAATTTTTCTATAGGAAAAATATCTAAGAATTTTTCTATAGGAAAAATATCTAAGAATTTTTCTATAGGAAAAATATCTAAGAATTTTTCTATAGGAAAAATATCTAAGAATTTTTCTATAGGAAAAATATCTCAGAATCTAAGAAATTTTCTATAAGAAAAATATCTGAGAATCTAAGAATTTTCCTATAGGAAAAATATCTCAGAATCTAAGAATTTTTCTATAGGAAAATAATCTCAGAAACAAATAATTTTTCTATAGGAAAAATATTTTAGAATCAGAACTTTTCTGTAGGAAAAAACATTTAAGTTTTATAATTTTTCTGCATAATAAAATCTTTTCTTCAATATTATTTTGCAACAAAAAACTGACAGCGAATCTAAGATTTTTTCTATGTCAAAAAGGTTTTAAAGAATAATTTTATAAAAAAAAAAAAAAAAAATTGGAATTTAAAATTTAGTTATTTTTTTTTATTATTTTCTGCTACGTTCTCTTTCATATTTTTTATTTTTGTGTCTAGATTTTTTGTTATCATCTCTATCTTCAGATCGCTTTCGATGAGATTTTCCAACGTCCCTTTCTTTATATTTTTCAATTCTCCCCTCCTTTGAATAATATTTTTCTCTGTCCCGGCTTATGCTACGTCGCCTTCGTTTGCTGTCGTTATCATAAGTTTTTCTATTATGATTAGATTTTTCATTTGAAGATCTATCATTGAATTGGAGATCTATAGAGATAGATGTTTGAGGACTTTTACTTCGTCTGCTTCGATATTTTTCATAATCCTTTAATCTTCGTATGTTTTCATTAGGAGATCTTGTTTTACTTGTATTTCTTTGTTTATTTCCAGAGTCTTTGCTTCTGTAGGATATTTCATCGACATTTCTTTCCTTACTTCTTTCATTGGTTTGCCAGTCTCTAGATGAAGTTTCTTGAGGACTTTTCCTATGTCTTCGGTGATATTTTTCATAATCCTTAAATCTTCGATGGCTTTCATTAGGAGATCTTGTTTCACTTGGTTTATTTCGATAACTTTCAGTTTCTTTGCTTCTATGAGATTTTCCATCGGTATTGCTATCTCTTCTTTTACTCCTATTCCTCTCTTTACTGTTACTCCTTTTTCGTTGTTCATAAAAAGAACTTCTATGACTCTTGTATTCTTTAGATCTGCCAATGCTACAACTTTTACTTCGTCTTCTGTATTTTCTAAACTTTTCATTACTTTGACTTCTATAACGTTTATGAATTTTATATGAGTCCTCTCTAGTTACATCTATTCTACCAGGATCTCTACTTAGACTTCTTTCTGTTTGTGTATACTCTCTTCCTTTACGTTTAGTTTGATTGCCCACAAACTGCTGCAAGGCTTGCATTTGTAAATCTACTAAAGATCTAACTTCTTCTATATGCGTGGGTTTACTTTTTCGAAATTTACGTTTTTTACGTTTTTCCTCTCGCTTTTTTTGGGCGACTATCTCTGATAAAGAAATTTCACCTTCAGCTCTAGAAAAAAAAAATTGATATAAAGCAAAGTATTTAGAATTGATAACTAAAGATCTTACAGTTTGGCTACAGTATTATTTTCCAGCTTTTCCGTTTGTTCAATAACATGTTCATATATTTTTAACTTTTGTTCCCTTGAGAAATTCGCTTGTAAATCACGAAAGTTTTGAGGAGCTTTTATTTGTTTATTGTGTAGTAGATTTTGCAGTTGTGTAGTATCTGAAAAATAAAAATATAAGTTAAAAAATTAACACAATATGCAGTTAATGTACCTATAACGAAAGAATTATTTGTAACACAACTGTCCGGATATGTGGGAATTTTAGGTGAGCAAATCTTCTTGGGTCTCGGTGTAGTCGAAGAAGCCAAAGAATTTGAATTAAAATTCTAAAAATACAAAATTTTTAACACAAAATTTGTTATAAGAAATAAATTGTTGAAGTTATTAGGATCATTGGAATCACTTCCTATTAATTTCATCCTACCTTAAGTACTCCCTCTTCTGTCCAATCAAGTCTTTGTAAAATTTTCTGTAATCTTGTTTTGCATTGTATAACGTATTGCTTCAATTCTTCCTGGGTACTACAATTCTGCATCACTTTTTTCTTTTTATTTCTTCAGAAGTTTAATTATTTTAACAATATATTAATTTTTTTATAAAATCACACAAAAAAGTTCTACGGCGGGTTTTATAAACAAACCCAAACATGACGTTTTGCCAGCTGTTGTCAAACAGGGTAAACGAGATTTCATTTAACATCTAGATGGTACTACCTTAAATAAAAAATAAGTTGGCAACGTAAAATATTCACAAATGCTTTCATAAGTTAACTTACCTAAAAACCATACTTGGGAATATCACTAAGGCTTAGTTTTATTATAAAAATGTTCCTTTATTTCCGATTTTTTACTTTCATTCGTGTCAAAAGAGATCCAACTTGAACAAAGTTCATTGTGCATTGCATCAATGCATTCCTTAAAGTTTTTGCTGACTGAGGACTGGGACAGACCCACATTGTAGTCATTACCGGCTCCTTTTTGGTAACTTCCCACAGCAAGTATCCGCATAGTAGCTGCTAGCTTTAATACATTTGACACATTTTATACATTTGACGATTTTATTCAAAAAATATTTAAAGGCTTCCTTGTTTAATCTGAAATAGCTCACAAATCTTAACAGGAATTTTTATTTTCCACTAAAACTAAATTTTTTCGACTTACTTTGAATTTGGCATTGAAAATAGATTTGATTGTTGCCTTATTTGTCTTCTTGTAGCATTCATCTCCGCCACGGTGTACACATCTTCGTCATCAGAAGATAAAAATAGGGTCACACTTAGCATTTTTTATATTTTTAATAATTTAACAAAAAAAAATTAAAAGATAGTTTATTACCGCCAAACACCTGTTTTTGACAATTCGTCATAGAGTACTTCATAATGTTAAAAAATTTTAAAAATTATTAAACACTCTTGTTTTTAATCTATTACAAACGCTTATCAGTCGAAAAACTTACGTAGTACCCCAACAAATTAATATCGACAACGACTTCGACTAGAGTCGAAATTCGACTACGACAACCGTAATTAGGCCGATTCATTTAGTTTGCATTGCTATACCTTTCACGTTTTAGACTTCCGCACTTCCCATTCAAATCTGAGTATTCGGTTTTATTGGAAAACCTCTTTAGCCGCTACTATAACACATATTTATTTTATGTGCATCAAAATATTTATAAATCCCATAGTTTAATTATAAAGATTAACCGAGTGCAGGGTGTTTGGTCGCCATAACAACTTTTTTGACAACTTTCAGTACAATAATATTTACGAAAATATAAAAGAGAATACGATAATTTAGTTTGGCATAAATGACTTGAATTGACACTAAATTTTAATATATTTTAAAATATGTTAAAATTTTAATGTAATTTCAATGAAAAGATCAATATCACTTTGTCATTTTAGTTTTAATTGCTTAAAATGTGATTATTCAATTCGTGAGATGAATTTTTATGTCGTTTATGCCGACGTTTCTTGTTTTTGAAATGTTATTGTTCTGAGAAACGTCGCAAACAGAAAAACAAGCCGACCCCCAAATTATCGGCGGCGGCTTTGACGGCTTATATCGGCTAGAAACGGTTTTTTTAATCAAAATAAATAAGTTTAAATGTCGCAATGAAAATTTAGCATTTTATTAGTTCGTATCTGGTTCAAAAAGTTAAATTACATGGCATGACATTAAAAAAAAACTTATAGAGATCTGACCATTGATTATATATATTTCGGGCATGCTGATTTCAATGGCGTACTTAATTTGTTGATCAATGGTACATATTTCGAGAAAAATGTGTTTAAAGTTAGCGCTTTTGCAAGACCTATGTTTATATTTATGGCTCAAACAAAATCTGTACTATTGATCAAAAAATTAGGTACACCATTGAAATCAGCATGTCCGAAATATATATAATTGATGGTCAGGTATTTATTAATTTTTAATAAGTAACATTTTGTAATGCTGTGTTATTATTAAAAAAAAAAAAAAAATACTCTACGTTTTTGTACATAAATGAGCTAGTACTTAAGACTAATTTATATTACTTTGGTTCACAATTTTATAATTGTCATGAACAAACAGTTGTTTTTTAACTGTAGATGGGTGCAATTTGCTTCTTTTTGCTGTTATACAGGAACCAGCAACTGAAAATGCTACTTCTGAAGAAGCCAAAGTAGCGGGAATTTCAAAACAAATGTTGGCAACTTTTGCTACTCTGGGGAAAACCTTAAGAGTAAGTATTAAAGAATATTGGTTATGCCCAGTTTTTCACTTCGTATTTAAATGCCATTTGGACATTAAGTTCTATTTAAATACAAACGTCAGTTTCTAACTTCAAATTTAAATCACATTTAAGTGACCAATCTTGGGCATTTAAAGTCTATTTAAATTGTACAAATATAACATATGATTTTGACAGGTTGTTTTTTTTTCGCGTGGTAAAACAAACAATAAAAAATAAATTAAATTACAGCAGCCAATAAAAATTCAACTTCGGATGAAATTTTCACTTCTCTTCATTTTTATTTTATTAATTTAATTATAATTTTATTTCTATTTATATATATATTTATATATATATATTTTTTTTTTATTTCTATATTTCTATATTTTCGGTTTTTTTCTATTCTTTATTAAACAGCTGTTTTATGAATAATGATCATTAATTTTTGACATTTCATGATGCTACCATACTTTTGTCGCAAATAAATAACAATTAGCATTTAAGACTGAAAAACTGACTCTATTTAAATACAACTTAAATTTAAATGGCAATTAACTAATTGCATATTTAAATACGAAGTTAAAAACTGGGCATTAATGTATTTTCTTATACAAATAGGCGGCGCAGATGATCGATTCGGCGGATTCGTTTTAGCCGGCTCATTTATCCAGCCGCTTTTGAGCCGATCGGCTTGGTTCTCTGGTCGCAAACAACAGTCAGTTGTTCTATCATCTCTTTACTTTATCACTGTTTCCTTCTATCTACAATTTCGCTATAGTTTTTTTTCATTTGTTTTCATAACAAATAATTTTTAGAACATATAAAAAAAAAGTATTTATTTAAAGCTAAAAAATTATCAAAAATATTAAACGATCTAGTGAAAATATTAAACAAATAAATGTTAAGAATTTAATTTATATATAAGAATATAGTGCAATTTTAGTAAAAATTAAGAAAATTTCTAAGGAATTTTTTGAAAAAAAAAAAATATTTTTTCTCGCTGTTACAAAGAAAGTTTGTAAAAAAAAAGAATAAATACGTAAACAGTTTTAGAGATCTTTTCATATATACATTTATGTGACGAAGATACAATTCTGTTTTAAATGTTTACCATAATGGAAAATCGAAAACGACCACGTTTGGAGTTGATAAATACAAATAATAATTCTAACGAGTCTATACAGGGAGTGGCTACTACATCAACAGCATCAACAATGGGTACGGCTACTGTAGCCACCATAGGGGGACAGAGGTGGGAGTTTATTTGTATTTTTATAAAATGAAATCAATATTTTATATGTTTGTGTTTTTATTTGTTTATAGTTACATTTTAAGTAATTCCAATGGCTCATCACTTCCCGCCAATATATTGTTATCTATATGTGATGATAATTCAGATGAATCAGAAGAATATATTATCGATAGTTCAATATTAACACAAATTAAACAAGAGAATACAGTGGCCACACAAACTTCAAATGCACAGCAACAACAGCCCACTTTGGTTACTACAGTACCACAATATCATCGTATATTTAATCAAACGGGGAAACTTTTAAATAATTCTTCTATAAATTCTTCATCTTCGGTGGTTAGTACTCCTACTGTGGCTACAAATTCCTCCCTATTATCGAATAGTGTACATTTTCCACCCGGCTGTGAAATTTATGTTATCAAAGAAATGTTAAATTCTCCTAAACAACAAGTTATTGCTGAATCTACTAGTCCTAAACAATTGGCTAATACTAGCATAAAACTAGAACCTATATCTCCCCAACCAGCCTCTGCTGCTGGTTCTTTAAAAATGATACGTAACTCACCCATAATGGGTAATGCTATACAAAAGATTAACGCCTCTTCTGCTAATATTTCTTCTATATCAATTAATTCTTCTTCCTCGTCGCCTGGCGCCAATTCATGTTCATCTCCAGTGGCTGCCGATGATACGGTAAAACGTAGTTTAATTTTGGAAGCTTATAAAAAACGTGATGATAAACGTCGTGCCACTCATAATGAGGTAGAACGTAGAAGACGTGATAAAATTAATAGCTGGATTTTTAAACTTAAAGAAATGTTACCCTCTGAAATAACGCCCCTAAATACGATTATAAATAAAGAATCTTCATCATTATCTGCTGCAACAACGACAGCTGTTAATCAAAATACTTCCACACGCCTTTTAGTACAACAAGGTACAACGCGCACACCGCCTAGTGATTCAAAATCTCAAATACTTATAAAGGCATGCGAGTATATAAAAACAATGCAGGAGGAAATTAAAAGGTACAAGAATTAAATGAAACAAAATTTTAAAGAATCTAATATTTAAAAAAAAAAGTAAAAAATGTCTGATAATTAGAGAATTTTTTTAGTCGAAAAAGGCCCTAGATTTCCAAACTTTTTAAGAGTTTCACCCTTTTTACACTGTCGTTGCTTTTAGGCAACACCTACATTTAAGGTTTGATAATTTTGGATAGCAGGGAGGCATAATTACGAAGTAAAAAGCATGCGATAATTTTATGTCTTAACTATACAAATAATACAAATAAAATTTAAAAACTATTGTTCCAGGTTTACCACATAAAACATAAAGATTTATTTCATAATGAAATTTGAAACGAAATAAGTCCCCATTTTTAAACTCAAAATTGTACATATAGATATAAGTTCATATATTTTTAACTCTCATAATTTTTGTACTTCCAAAACAGATATTTTCAAATATAAACCTGAATATAGTCCTCAACAGTATTGCGACAATAAGGGCTTACGGTGGTATGACATAATGTCCATGGACGTTATGTCACTCGAAAAGTGTCATAATGTCCATGGACTTTATGACACTCTGCAATGTGACATTATGTCCACAAATGAAATGACAAAGTCCATGGACATTATTCCACTTTTTGGGTGACATAAGGTCAATAAATATTATACTCCAGTGTGGAAACAGATCAGTAATTTTGAAGTTTCTTTTGTGTCGCACGCAGAAAAAACTTTATTTCGCGAAGCCGCCTGCCGCGTTCTACGGAGGAAAAAAACCCTAAAGAGCGGCCGAAGGCCGCCACCCAGAAGAACTTCTTTTTGACATCAGATGTCGAATCCGTTGAAATCTTATATTTTTAAGACATCAAGTAATTTGTAAAAACGAGTTTTTCTGTGTGGCGGCCTTTTACCGCTCTTAGGGGTTTTTTTCCTCCGTAGAACGCGGCAGGCGGCTTCGCGAAATAAAGTTTTTTTTGCGTGCGGTTATACGATTTATAAATTTAGTTTTATTTTGTGATATACTACTAAAGAATATTTAAAAAATTGTATTGATATACTAAATATTATTAATCTTTTTATTTTAAAAAGTCCGGACACTATGCCACATTTGAAAGTGACATAATATCCAAAAAAATAATGTCTTATTGTTCATGGACATTACGACATTTTCCAAATTGTCATAAAGTCCATGGACATTATGACACTTTTCGAGTGACATAACGTTCATGGACATTATGTCATTGGACGTTATGACATGCCACCAGGCATTTCGCCTTACAGCCTGGCAGAAATAAAATCTAAAAATATAGGGATTCGAAATTTTTTTTATTACACAACCAAAACATTAATTTCACAAATTAATTTTCTACTCCAACAATCTATATAGAGAAAATTTTTTTTCCACATCAATAACGAAATAACTCCCCAAAAATAATTACTGGGGAATTATTTCATTTTGAAATTTTGGGGACTTATTTCATTACGAAATAAATCCCCAAATAAAAGAAGGAAATAAATCCCTAAAAGTGGAAATAACTCCCCAAAATGTCGTTGTTGTTGTATTCTATATACATTTTTGGGGATTTATTTCATTTCTGTTTTGGGGAGTTATTTCCTGGGGGATTATTTCATGGATTTTTTTATTAAAAAAATGTAACAATTTTTCAGAATTTTTCTTTAAAAATAATTCTAAGAGACTGATAACTTTTAAGAAAAAATATTTTAAAATTTTTTTAAGATAAAAATTGCACACATTTTTAAAAATTATATATAAGTGAAAATGAAAATTATTCAAGTTCGAGGCCATACTCTTTATTTCTTCATTAGGATATTGTCCTAACAAATAATCTATAGAGTTTTTTGTTTTCAAATTTATTATTTGACCCTTTCAGGAATGTGTTGATAGATCTATTTCGGGAATTTTCTATAGATTATTTGTTAGGACAATATCCTAATGAATAAATATAGAGTAGACTTGAATAATTTTCATTTTCATTGCACAATTAAAGGTCGAAAAAAACATAATTTTTATTTTTAATAAAAATTATAACAAACTTGTAAAAATATTTTAGAATATAGTAAAATGCAGTAAAAACTAAAAGAAAATATAGGAAAATGCTTTAGAATCTGCATATTCCATAAGAAAAATGTATCAAAACCTTAGAATTATTCTACAAAAAAGTCTCCTGGATCTAATAGATTTGCAGTAAAAATAATTGGTATCTTAAAAATTATTCTACCAGATTTTTAAAGTATTTTGTTTTTAAAACTGATTTCCTTAATTACTTGTATTTATTTCGTTTCAGCCTCCGCGAGTGCCTTACGGAAAATGAAAATTTACGTTTGAGCAATCAACGTTTACAAGATGAAATAAATAATTTACGTAATAAACAACAGCAACAACAAAATCTTCATAACAACAACACTATATTATTAAATACCAATCATAATAATGACGATGATGA
Source organism: Delia radicum (assembly GCA_021234595.1). Classification (NCBI taxonomy): domain Eukaryota; kingdom Metazoa; phylum Arthropoda; class Insecta; order Diptera; family Anthomyiidae; genus Delia; species Delia radicum. Next base: position 9,815,876 of record CM037852.1, read on the forward strand.
TGAGAATGATTGTGAAATAACATTAAATTCTCTAAATGCAACCTATGCAAATGTGCAACTATTCGCACCTTCACCTAACAATACAAATCTAAACGGATTAGTTGGTTTAACAACAAATTCCAATGCGACAACTACACCAACAGTTAATGTAACATATGCCAAACGTGAACTAATTATAAGAGATTATGTGGATTAGAATGAAGGGTAATGAAATGATATGATTGAATTTAGTTTATAGATATAGACAAAAACAAAAAACGATTTTAGTAATTTTTTTTTAGTCAAAAGAGTAAGAAAATAAGTTGGGATTTTTATATTAATACAAAATATTTCGCACACCTAGTTCAAAAGTGACTCAACTCAAATTTTTTCAAATAAAAATATTTGCAACTTTATACCAATTGGAACATAAAGAAAGACATAACTGTTTTTTTAGTAACAGTTAACAACAACAAAATACACTGATATTTTTTTATAGATAAACAAGTGTATTGTGCATAGTTTAAGCATATAAACCCGAAAAATTAAAATTTTATGTTAAGTCACTATCGAACTAGGTGTGCGATTTAATTTTTGATATTCCAACAACCATAAACTCTAAATCGGCTTTATTCAGATTTAGGTTTTTGAACTTTTTTAATTACTAATTTTTCCCATTAGGCATTAATATGTCAGAATAAATCAACTGAAACCATGTTCTGTTTTAAAATTTTGAAAATACTGAAAAATTTATAATTTCATTTTAAATTTGTTTTATTATATTGCCTCCGTATTGGGCGCCAATATATGAAACTTAATATTAATATAAAAATCCCACATTGAAATATTTATTTGAATTTGTTTTTATAATTTTGAATAAATTTCTTATGTAGTTTAAAGCAATTAAAAATACCTCTTATGAAAATGGATTATCTTTTTTATTTTTTTATGATTTTTTTTTATAATTATGTATATTTTTTATAATTTTTGATAAATTATTTTTATAGTGTAGTCTTAGTAATTTATTTTATTATACAAGATTTTAAATCTTTTTTGTTATTTATAGAATATACAAAGGTTTTTGGTATTCTGGATTTTGGAGAATTGAAAAACATAATCAATTTTAAACCAACAATTTATGCTGGTGAATAATTTTGTAAACCCGAATTGTAAGCAAAAAAAAATGTAATTTGCTTTTGTTTATTTTTTTTTACCTTAAATATAAAATTAAGTTAATTTTGTTTTTGAAAATTAAATTATAAAGAAAATAGTGCAATAATTAAAAAATAAAACATGTTAACATTGTTATGCCTAAAAAAACACACAAAAATACACTTAATTAAACTAAACAAAATGTTACACTTTTATTAAAAAAAAAAAAACAATGTTACACTTATATATAAAACAAATTAAACAAAAAAATAAAAAAAAAAAAAGATTTTTCAAAGAAAACTTAAAACTCTAGCTAAAAAAAAGTAGTGCTTCCTTATGCAACATTTTTTTCTATATAAAAAAATCTTAAAATTCATTCTATAACTCTTTCTCTCTCTCTCTCTCTTAGGAAATATTTAATAAAATCGGTTTCTCATTTTTAACCACTTTAAGACGTTTTTTTTTTTTTTAAATAATTGGTTTTCTAACCCCAAACTGTTTTTAAGTAGTCCAAGTTTTTTAAACAAATTTTTTGCCGTTTAAACTATAAACTTAATAAAATTAATATAAAAAATTAAAATCTGAATTAAGTTAAAAACAATTTTTGAAAATCTTTATGAAATAAAATCAATAAAGAGAACAATTCTAAAAATATCTAATATCCACGTTCATACTGAACTGAAATCTACAATCGTAATAATGCATGGATAAAATTACAAAATGAATGTCCAAACAACAAAAACTTTCGTAAAATAAACGAAAATTTAAGTTTTGTTTACTGTTGATGGTCAAGCAAAAAAAAAAAAATCTAGTTTATCTTTTTCTCGCCGTTTTGCCAGTTTTATTCCGGCTTTTTCAGAAGATTTATATTTTTTTTTGTTGTTTGATCTTCTTCGCTTTTACATCATTACTCGAGTTTTCGTTGTTTTAACATTAATTTCGTATTTTATGCATGGATTATTATCAGTGTAGTAGTTTTCAAATTTATTTAGTTTTTGGATATCAAATTCCTTACAAAATTTAAATCAAAACTTAAAAACACTAGCTTTAGTATGAACGTAGTATAAACAAATATATATTTAATTTTTAAATTGGAACAAAACTGTATAAGTCCCGGTTCACACACGACAATTTTACTTGCGCAAGTTTTCTTCAATTCTCCTTTTTACTTTAGTGTTCATACAGTAAAAGTTTGTTTCAGCAATTTTCGTATATCAACCTGCAGCCAACTTCGTGTTGAAAATTGCGGATGACAAAAACAAAACGGAATTGGAGTACGGGAAAGTCCTGGTTCACACACGGCAATTATAATTGCGCAATTTTTTTTTCAATTCTCCTTTGAAATTGCTTTTGTGTTAACACAGGAAAAGTTTGTTTCAGCAATTTTCGTATATCAAGCTGCAGTGTTGAAAATGGCGGATGACAAAACAAAACGGAATTGGAGTACAGGCAATTCTGTACCCCCTATCATTCTCTTTCCCTCCCTCTTCTATAAACTCAAGAATTGCGCAAGTAAAATTGCCGTGTGTGAACCAGGTCAAAGTCTGTACCCCCTTCAATTCTCTTTTCCTCCCTCTGCTATAAATTCAAGACTTGCGCAAGTAAAATTGCCGTGTGTGAACCGGGACTAAGCAAAAAAAAATCATTGAATTAAAAGAAAATTTAATTATATAAAACAAGCTTAAAACGATTTTATTTCTGCTTAAACTTGAATAATTAAATATTTGTTTTATAAACTCAAACAAAAAAAAAAAAAAAACAAAAACCAATAATGTGAATTTGAGAAACAATAAAGTTGAAAACTTACACAAATTATATTTAAACCCCCAAACACATATTAACAATAATCAAATAAAATCCATTAAAAAAAAAATATTGTTAATTATAAATAAAAAATATAAATTTTTCTAAAAAACAAATTTATTGTTGTCAAAAAATATATACAATAAATTATATAGTTGTATTATGCATATATTGTTATAAAATTTACATAAAATTGTTAATGAAAAATTACATTAAAAACCATTGAATTGTTTTAAATATTTTTTTTTTGAAATTATAGCCAATTAAAAAAAGTATTTGAGAGAAATATAATATAAAAAAAATAAAATTTAAAGAAAACTTAAAAAAAGTAATAATTGTCAAAAATTTAATTAAAAATTTGAATAAAAAGGTTTGGTTGGCGATTATTTTTTTTAATCAAACACTTTGATTAATCTGTTAATGGATAAAGAAAAATTTGTGCATTTTTATTTTTTTTATATTTACCCAGCAAAAACGATTCTACCAAGGAATGATTCTAAACGAGCATTTTCATTGATGAATTTAACATTGGCAGCAAAACAACTTCTTAGCAATATTTTATGCCTAAATAACTTCCAATAAGTTTAGGCAGGAAAACTTGCAAATAATAATATTTGAAATGATTCCCTCCTATGACAAGCAAGCCAATGTTAAATTCATCGATGAAAATGCCAAATTAGAAGTGAAACAATTTTTTGTGCGTAAGTAAGAACAAATTGCTTAAATTTTGAATATATTGAGGTTATTATTTTAATAATTTAAATAAGAAAATAGAAATAAATATTTCAACAAACTGTAGACTTAAAAAAGTTTGACTGTTGCTATTGGCAATTATTTTTAACTGCGATTACAGTTATTTTTCTATGAAGTAATACAAAACATCTATTATGACAGTTTTGAAAAACAGTTAGTAGTTAATAATATTTTTTGCAATCGAAAGAAAACAATGTATTTTTATAATAAAATATATTTTTTAAGTAATAAAAAGAATTACTGTTAAAAAACAGTAGTTTTTACCAATTTTGTCAGTTGTTTTCCAATAGTTAAAAAGAACTACATTTTTAGTTATTTAGCTTTTTAAATGCATATACCCTTGTTTTAACTGGCATTTAACGTTTTAAAGTAATAAAAATAATTACTATTAAAAAACAGTAGTTCTTACCAATTTTGTCAGTTGTTGCCAAATAGTTAAAAATAACTACATTTTTAGTTATTTTAAAGATAAATAGCTTTTTAAATGCATATACCCTTGTTTTAACTGGCATTCAACGTTTTAAAGTAATAAAAAGAATTACCGCTAAAAAAACAGTAGTTTTTACCAATTTTGTCAGTTGCTGCCCAATAGTTAAAAAGAACTACATTTTTAGTTATTTTAAAGATAAATAGCTTTTTAAATGCATATACCCTTGTTTTAACTGGCATTCAGCGTTTTAAAGTAATAAAAATAATTACTGTTAAAAAACAGTAGTTTTTACCAATTTTGTCAGTTGTTGCCCAATAGCTAAAAAGAACTACATTTTTAGTTATTTAAAAGATAAATAGCTTTCTAAATGCATATACCCTCGTTTTAACTAACATTTAACGTTTTAAAGTAATAAAAATAATTACTGTTAAAAAACAGCAGTTTTTACCAATTTTGTCAGTTATTTTCCAATAGTTAAAAATAAATATATTTTTAGTTTTTTTTAAAGATAAATAACTTTTTAATAGCACATACCCTTGTTTTAACTGGCATTTAACGATTAAAACTTAACGCTTTTATAGCTAGATTAACTGCTTTTGAATTGCCCAAAACTTGAATTATTTTCTGTTGGCGTGTTAAAAGAGTTTAAAATTGTTCCAAACAGTTATTTTTCTTTAAAATTTGCATTGACTAACATGTACATTAGGGTAATAACTTTTTGCATTTTTTGCAAATATCAAATCTCCCCAGACAAAATCGTGTAGGGCATGGACAAATATTAAGAACTGCGTTTTTAGTTTTTCGCTATCGTTAAAAAAGGTTACGCACTAAACGCGTTAAAGTTTTAAATCAAAGTTAAAAAAAAAACTTTTTTTGATGCCTCAACGTCTGACCATCACATCTATATAATTAAGGCATGCTGATTTCAATAGTAAAATCCGTTTTCGAGTCAATGGAATAGTTTTCTTATATGTATAAACCATATTTTAAAAAAATTGTTATTAAAAAAATTTAAAAAAAATATATTAAAGGCATTTTAGAAATCGCTGTCGGTGCGTAATGTTTTTTTACCAAATTGAACTGAAATAGTTCTTTTTATCATTAATACAATATTTGCCATTAGAAAACCCCTGGGGAGAATGTTGTCCAAAAAAAGTTACCACCCTAATGTACATATCGCACTTGATCAACAATAGGGTATTAACTCAAAATTTTAAAATTTTCAGTAGAGTCAAAAAACTGTTTATGGCCACATTTTAACAGAATTTAAAAATTCAAACATATCATAATAAGCAAATTCCATTTGAAAATATATATACATTGTTTTTGTTTTAAATTTTACCACTCATCAATCAATTTTTCGATTTAAATTTATAGAATAAAACAAATTTTATCAACAAAACAGTATCAACTCAAAATACAACCAAATATAAATAAAACAGTTTGATTATTTTTAACATAAATAAAGGCTCAAATCAAAATAATACCTTTTTTTATGAAAATGTACGATTCATTTCTATTTGAACTTTTGTATTAACTCGAAATAATACCTTTTTGTTGAAATAAAGGTAATCACTACATTATCATGAAAATGGTCTCAAAAGTCGTTTTCGAGATGAAAGAGTAATCGGAATACGTTGAAATTTTTACAATAGATAGATATTGATGTTGTTAGTTGATTTCTTGAAAAAAGTGATATTTTAAAAATTTTGAGTTAATACCCTCTTGTTGATCAAGTGCGATATATATTTTTTTAAATTTGAAAATTTTCTACGCAATGAGAATGTAAAATTATGTGACATTCCTCCAAAATAGAACATTTCAACTGTTTTTGATCAAATCTATTATCGTAAACAGTTTAAATAAGTACAAACGGAATTAAAGAGGCGGTAACTGTATTTTTTTTATTATCAAATTACTAATATTATTGTAATTATTTTTCAAATATTTAAAAAAAATTTAAATAATGTGGTAAAAACAACTGCATATAAAGGTCAAAATGACCAACATGAAATATTTACGTGTGCTGTAAAATTGATTGCAAATGTAGTAAAAATTACAAACTGAAATCTACTACATACTCAGTCAAAATAACAAACAATGCTATTAAAGTAACTTAAAACGTTTTTATTTATATTTTATCAAAATTTAATATATACATAAAAATAAACGTGGAAGAAATAAAATCAGCATCATTAGAGAAAGTTGTTACTGCGCTAGTTTGTGAAAGGTTTATTTAAATACTTAAAAAACAGAATTAATTTAATAAAAATAAAAATAAATGTTAAACTATTACTTACCATATTTATTAATTTTATTTACACCTAAAGATCCAGGTCGAAAAATGTTTGACACTAGAACTAAATTTTACTTTTCTAATGGTACAATTTACGCTGAATCCAAATCTGGCCTTAGATTCACTCTCCGATATCAGACGTTCGAGCTATATTAACGAGAAAAGTGTATTTTTTGATCAAAATACTGCGATTTTTCACGTTCCTGGAAATGTATTTTTCATAATACTTGTAACGGCAACTGAACACACTACTCTTACCATTTTTTTCAGTTTTTCAATTTTTAAGACAACTTATTTCCTTACGACATTATCATCGGTTGAACTTGATAATAAATTTGAATTTTTTAAAATTTTACATTGCGGGACTTTAAAATTGCTGTTACAACCTCAATTTACAATAATGTCGTAAGGAAATAAGTTATCTTAAAAATTGAAAAACTGAAAAAAAAAATGGTAAGAGTAGTGCGATCAGTTGCCGTTACAAGTAGTATGAAAAATGTATTTCCAGGAAGGTAAAAAATCGAAGCAATTTGATCAAAAAATACACTTTTCTCGTTAATATAGCCCGAACGACTGATGTCGGAGAGTTTTGGATTCAGCGTACCTTGTACCTTTAGAAAAGTATAATTTAGTTCTACTGTCAAACATTTTTCGGCCTGAATCTTTAGGTGTATAAAGTACTTACATGTAATCACAAGTGCTCCCCACCGTATATCTTTTATTTTGTAATATTATAAAATTTCCTTTGTTGATGATAAGCACTATTTCACTTTGTTCGTTATCCAATTTATACGATTATGTAGCTTGCCTAAGTTTGTTTGTAACTTTCTAAAGTAAAATATTAAAACTAACAAAGCTTAAATTAAACAAGATAACAAATGTGTTACTTGACTGACATACAAAAGAAAACTATTAAGCTTTACAAAATGTTAAAACGGCCAGAAAAATAGGGGTTTTGGTTTTTTTCCCATGTCAAACAGTCTATATTTTTTTAGAACAAAAAAAATTAAAATTTAAAATTTGCTTATAAAATGTACAAACACACTGAAAAAAAAAACTGGGTTAATAGTATCGAAGTGCTTAGTAATTATACAACTAACTTGTTTCAAGTTAGTTTTACAAATTTCTTGTAAAATATATAATTTTTTTTTAGAAATTTTTTATAAGGCTTGTATATATTTTATAAAAATTTGTAAATGTTTTATTAGAACTTTGTAAAACTAACTTGAAACTTATGTAATTTGTATAATTACTAAGCACTTCGATAATATTCTCACAGTTTTTTTTCTGCGTGAAATGTTCTGGAATTATTTTAATGAATTCTTATTTTATTTGATTCCTAATTTTAGTTTTTTCTTGTCTGAAACTGTCTGCCGTATAACCACCAGTCGCATTAATATTGCTGCACAATTTCTATGGTTGGTTTTCGTGAAATTTTGTTTTTTTTTTTTAAAGAGAAGCAACACTCAGGAAATTCTTCCTATTAATTACTGTGTTGCTTTCTTTGGAAAGGGGATAGTGAAGAGATGAAAGGTGTTGCAAGATGAAGGGCTTCAAACATGGCAATACTGTAATTGCGCAAGATGATAAGTCTTGGAACAGTTGTTGCTCGCCACCTGATGTAGAGTTGGCGAATTTATTGAAGCTTTTTGTTTCATGGGAACAGCGAAAGTGGGAGCAGCGATACATATGAGTGATTAGATTAGATTATATGGCACTATGCACCGCGACCAACTTAGGTCTTTTTTGCTGCCTAAAGTTACCCTAAAGATTCAAGCTACCTATAAAGCCAATAATCCTATTAGGCAAAACCTTCATAATGTCCGAAGGGGAGACAAAGCGATCGCCAAGAAACTTAGCACGCCTTTCACAAAGCCTCGGACATTCGCAAAGAACATGCTCCGATGTTTCAGCTACCAGTTCGCAAAACCTACACTCATCCGTGTCCGAAAGACCCCTTTTGCGCAGGTGGTATCTGAGATTGCAGTGTCCAGTCAGGTAAGACACCAGGGTACTCTAGTTACCCCTCCCGAGGGACAAGAGTCTCCTCGATCCTGCACTGGAAAAAGAGATTAATCTCTTAGCCTGTCGTTGGCCAAGAGAGTTTACCCAATAGAGAGAATTCTGATTCCCTCCACGACCCGAGCTTCTCCCTAACATACCCCAAAGGTATACCACAGAATGGTTCAGGGCCAATAAAGGGCCTTCGGGCCCCGCAATTAGCAAGACAATCTGCCCTCTCGTTGCCCTCATGCCTCTCGTGACCAGGAACCCACCCTAAGGTAAGCGAGTTGCGCCCGCCAAGTCGGTTAAGAGCCAGAATGCATTCCATGACTAGACCAGATGACACCTCATAGGTGTCATCTGGTATGCTGACTGTCAGAAAGAATGTAGATGCGAGATCTAATAGTGCCCCTTCGTAGACACTCCTCCGCGCAGAGGGGTATCTCCCCATGGGTAAGGCCCGTTGGAAACCTGGTCCACAGACACCCGCACCAGTGTCACCATTCGCATGCTTTGAGCCATCATATGAGTGATAGAAAACTCATACATATTATTTTTTCTAAATTGTCAGTAGTTTTATTTTACAACTTTTTGCCCAAGTTGTTTGTGCAATTTGTCAAAAAACTATACAAGTTGTATTCTATACAATAAACTTAGGTAACTTATACATTTTTTTTTTTTTTGTTGATTTTACACTTTTTTGCATGTAGAAAAACAACTATAGTTACTGTTTAAAATTACTATTAATGTTAACTACAAGAATAACCTACATGTCGTTGCTGTAAAACTATTCTGAGCGTAAAATCTTTTATAATTTAATTGTTTTCGTTTAAATTCGTTAAAAAAAAAGTTACTTGCGTAAATGATTTTTTTTCTCGCGTTTTGTGACATCAAGATTTGAATTGTTTTTTTTTAAACTTTTTTTTCTTAAAATTTTTATATTAATCTCAGTGTTTGATTAGTCGCTGAACTCTATTAAAAACTAAATAACAATTTAATAAAAAATATTAATTAAATCATGTTAAACACTTTGAAATTAAAAAGAAAATATAAACAAAATTTTAAAAAAAATAATATTAAAAGAGAGATTAATTAAAATGTTTATGTTTGTAATCAAAATATTTTATAAATTTATACAATTGAAGAGCTTATTGTAAAAACTTGATAAGCCGCATATATTGTTTTATGGATTTTCGCTGTTCTCTATACATTAATGGATTAATATTTGATGGAAGTCTTGCTTAAACACTTATTGCAAGTGACTAGAGTAAAAACGTCCTGCAAAAGTCATAGTTTTTTAATTTTTTAACCTTTAAGAGGCAAAAAACAAACTAAAACTAAAATGTGGCTTATCAAGTTTTTAAAATAAGCCCTTCAATTATAAAAAAAGTAATAATTCATAAAAAATAATTTAAAATTAATTTAAGAAGTATATTAAAGTATTGAAATAATAAAAACAAAACCCTCATACAAACAGATTCAAGTTCAATTAAATAAAAAAAAAATTTTAATTCAATTTAAAAAAATACTTTGTGATTTTATTTAGAAATTAGGATGACAAATGGAAAAGGTTTTGAAAAAACTAAACTACTTCGAACTGATCGAAATGGGAACATACATATGTCAAGATTGTCTTAGAAACTTCGCGTTTTATTTTGAAGGAATCTAAGCGTTCTTGAAAAATATAAAGGGCAATTTTACAATTAAAAGAAATTTTAGCGTTTCGCTTAAAAAAATTCTGTAAAATATAGTTAAAACCCAAAGTTTGTTCATAAGATTCGTGAAAAATTTTAAAAAATGTATATTTTTTAATTGTTTGTAAAAATTAAATTTCGGAATATTTTTTTTTAGACCCACGAAAATTTTAAACTTTTAAGTTAATACTAATTTACTACGATAACACGTTAGCACTTTAACTGTAAATATCTCTTTAAAAATATTATACAAAAAACCATAAATCAACTGTTATTTTGAGCAATTTTCATGTTATTTTGAGCAATTTTCAATTGTCATGCCTTTTTTGGATGTTTTAGTGCAATTTTTATCTTTTTTTGATATTTTAAATTTTCTGCGGTTATCAGATCTGTTTAGTGGAAATAAATAAATTGTCCGCCAAATAACTTTTTTTTTTGAACTACTGAACCAATTGGACTTTGTATGGCGTCATACCAAGGTCTTTATACAAAATTCGTCTCAATGATGTCTCCGAAATGTTCAATTGTTGAGAACGACGGTGAATTGATGTTGATGGCGCTTCACGCAGACTTTCTGCTACAGCAGCAACATTCTCGGGTGTACGCACTGTTTTTGGCTTTTCACGCTTTGGTTTATCAATGAGGATGCCAGTTTCTTTCACTTTTTTCACAAGATAACGAACATACGGACCATATTCGTTCAGCGGAAGGATAAAACTAATTATCTGTCAAATCAGACAAGTGTTTACCATTCACGAAATAAGCACTAGTTGAAAAAAAAAACGTTAGATGGCGGACCCTTTACTTACGAGTTACACAGTTTTTCTTTTAAAAAAAAGTGTTACCATTTCCAAAATATGCGAGATTCAAAGAAAGGCTTGTAGAACAAATTATTTTTCTTCATAACCCGTTCTAGCATCGTTCTTTTCACCGATGATAATTGTTTTAAATTATTCTAAAATCTTTAATAAAACCGTCTGTGAAACTGGTTCCAGTTACATTTTCATCATCATTAATAAAACGGCCTGTAAAACTGCTTCCAGTTAGTTATATCTTACATTTTCACTTGAGCATGTTTGAGACTTGTAGTGGTTGGAAACCGAATATAAAAAGTATTCTTGGGAGATGAAAGAAGTCAGATTCCTAGAGAACAAATTTGCAAATTGACAGTTGTGTTACATCGACTTAATTTAATTCAATCTTGGTTAGAAATTACGTAGAAATATTGATTACTATTGATTCGAATTTTTAAAAGAATGGATAGCTTTCAATCGAATTTGATAATATTTTATATATCGTTTCATTTTTTATAAGCTTTTATATCAACTTTTTTTAGCCAAAGCTTAAAAATTAACAAGTTTTGGGATAAAAATCCATATAAAAAATGTAACCGGTTAATCGACCTATGTTAAACGATTATTCGGGTTAATTAATCGGGGAATCGATTAACCGAATTGGAAACAATACGCTCTAATGATCATGTTATGTGCTCAATTAATTCGAATTTTTAAAATAAGGGAATCGCTTTTAATCGATTTTTAAAGAATTTGATGATATTTTATATATCGTTTCTTTTTTATAAGCTTCTCTATCAATTTTTTTTTAGCCAAAATTAAAAAAAACTAACAAGTTTTGGGATAAAAATCCATATAAAAAATGTAACCGGTTAATCGACCTATGTTAAACGATTATTCGGGGCAATTAATCGGGGAATCGATTAACCGAATTGGAAACAATACGCTCTAATGATCATGTTATGTGTTCAATTAATTCGATTTTTTAAAATAACGGATCGCTTGCAATCGATTTTTAAAGAATTTGATGATATTTTATATATCGTTTCTTATAAGCTTCTCTATCAATTTTTTCATCCAAAATTAAAAAAAACTAACATGATTTGGGATAAAAATCCATATAAAAAATTTAACCTGTTAATCGATCTATGTTAACCGATTATTCGGGGCAATTAATAGAGGACTCGGTTAATCGATTAATCGATTTGGAAACACTACGCTCTAATGATCATGTTATCTGTTCCATTAATTCGAATTTTTAAAATAACGGATCGCTTTTAATCGATTTTTAAAGAATTTGATGATATTTTATATATCGTTTCTTTTTTATAAGCTGCTCTACCATTTTTATCCAAAATTAAAAAATTAACATGATTTGGTATAAAAATCCACATAAAAAAAATTTAACCGGTTAATCGACCTATGTTAACCTATTATTCGGTTCGAATAATTATTTGAGTTTCGACATTAACCATAATAGAACGATTAATCAAGGAATCGGTTAATCGATTAACCGAATTGGAAACACTACGCTCTATTGATCTTGTTATCTGTTCCATACTTTGCTCTTCAGTATTTACTCTATAAAAAAATGTTTTATATTAAAAAAAAACAAAATCAACAAGAATGCGTTAAACAACTTGTTTTTCTTTTAGAAAAAAGAGATAGAAATCCACATCAGTTCTTTACTGGATTCAGTAGTAAACAAGAACTCAAGATGAGTGGTACATTAGCCACTACGGCAGTTTCTTCTCCACTCCAAACCGCTATAATGTCTTCAACGTCACCAACACCAATATCATTATCATCGCCTTTGCCAAAAAATAGAACAATTACGAAGAGATCAAAAGAATTACTATTGGAACGTCGTGCTGAAGTATTAGTTATTAAAATAAATCGTCCACAAGCAAAAAATGCTCTAAATCGTAATGCAGTTTATGAATTAATTGCAGCTGTAGGAGGAGCCACATATAATAAAGATATTAAAGTGGTGGTGTTAACGGGTTTCGGAGACATATTTACTGGAGGCAATGATCTTAAACAAATCAAACAATATCAACGACCAGAAGATTACTATCGTAGTGAAAATTATGTGTTACGTTCTCTTATAAAAGCATTTATAGTCTGCCCTAAAATTTTGATATGTTTAGTAAATGGACCCTGTATTGGCATAGGATTTACTTTGTCGGCTCTATGTGATGCAGTTTATTGTACTAAAAATGCATATTTTCAAACACCTTTTACTGAATTGGGTATATGCCCGGAAGCCTGCAGTTCTTGGACGTTTCCTCTACAATTTGGTCAATCTTGGTCCACAAATCTTTTAATATTTGGTGAAAAACTAACAGCCCAAAAAGCCGAAGAATTGGGTTTTGTTTTGCAAATATTTGATAATGATTTAGAAATTGAAGAACATTTTTGGAATAAAATTTCAGAATATGCTAAATTACCTTGGAATTCTTTACGTATTTCAAAACGTTTGATTAGAATGCACTGTCGAGAGAATTTATTGCTGGCTTTAGGTGTAGAACTTAAGGAAATTGAAAAATTAAGAAAGAGTCCAGTTCATCAACAAGCTATTGAAAAATGTGCACAAAAATCAAAAGGTGTAGAAAAAAGTAAATTATAAAAAATAATAAAGAATTTTTTAAATAAAAATTAGAAATTAACTTAATGATTTTTGATTTTTTTACTATTGTTAAACCGATGATCACCTATGCTGCCCTTGCATGGTGGCCAAAAGTTGAGCAGAGTAAGGCAAGGGATGCTCTTAAGAGAATCTACCGTCTTGCGTGTGTTGGCATTACAGGGGCCGGCGGAACTTGACCGACGGATGCCTTGTAGGTTATGCTGGGGATCCCACCATTGCATATTTCTGTAATGGAGGTTGCCAGTATGGGTTCCTCTAGACTTAATGAATTCGGTGGCATGAGGGGGGGGGCGACCTAAGGGGTCACATGAGGATCGCGCGAATCCTCATAGATGACCCGATTTCTAAGGTTGCGACAGAGTGTCACCGGAGTGGATCTTTGATAGATATTTTGATGTGTTATTGGTTGACAGAGACATGTGGACCAATCAATCCTGGGAACCAGAAGATGGTTCTCAGGTGTGGTTCACTGATGGCTCTAAGCAGTCGAATGGGAACACGGGTGCGGGCGTCTTTGGACCAGGCTTCCAGCGTGCTTTACCTATGGGAAAATATCCGTCCATTTTTCAGGCGGAGATTTGGGCCATCTGTGTCTGTGCAGGGGAATGCCTGCGAAGGGGAACTCGCAGATCTCGCATCTACATTCTTTCTGACAGTCAGGCTGCACTGAGGGCCTAAATGGCTTATAAGGTGTCGTCCGGGTTGGTCATGGAATGCATTCAGACTCTCAATAGGCTCGGCAGGGGCAATTCTCTAACCTTGGGGTGGATTCCTGGTCATGAGGGGCCTGAGGGCAACGAGAGGGCAGATTGTCTTGCCAACCGCGGGACCCGAAGGCCCTTTATTGGTACTGAACAATTCTGTGGAATACCTGCGGGGTATGTTAGGGAAAGGCTCAGGGTATGGAGAGAGTCTGAATTCTCTTGTTACTGGGAAAACTCTCCTGGTCATCGCCAGGCTAAAAGATTGATCTCTTTTTCCAGTAGGGGGTCGAGGCGACTCTTGTCGCTTGAAAGGGGGGGGGGGGGGGGGGTTTGAGGACCCTGGCGTCGTACTTTACTGGACACTGTAATCTCAGATACCATCTGCACAAGAAGGGTCAATCGGTCACGGATATGTGTAGGTTTTGTGAGATGGTGTCTGAGACCTCAGAGCATGTTCTCTGCGAATGTCCCAGGCTTTGTGATAGGAGACTTAGGTTTCTAGGTGATCGCTTCATTTCGCCTTCCGACATCGCGAACATTTTGCCTAATAGGTTAATTGGCTTTATAGGTAGCTTGAATCTGAAGGTAACTTTAGGCAGCACAAAAGACCTACATTGGTCGCGGTGCATAGTGCCTTCTGATCTAATCTAATGATTTTTGTAATTAAAATTTAGTTTAAGATTAACATTTACATCTTAATTCAGCAATGCTTTATAAAGTTGTTATAGGCGGCTTATGTCTCAAATTTTGTATTTAAAAATTGTCTTGAAAACCTTCTTTAACTTTATAAAGTGTTTATGAATTAACGTTTTAATATATAACTTTTATTAATATTATTTTGTTTTTTTTTCTTGGTAAGGCTGGTATCTTTAAAAAATAAACCATAAGCGAAAGTTTGTTTTGTTAATAATTGCTTTTATAACTTTTGATAATGTTGTGAAAGTTTGAAATCAATTGTACTCATTTAAACTTGTATATTATTCGAAATCTATCAATCAGTACTGACAATAAAATAAAAATATATATTTAAAGTTTTTTAGATTTGAAAATGAAAATTATTCAAGTTCGAGGCCATACTCTATATTTCTTTATTAGGATATTGTCCTTTAAGTCAAAGATCTATAACTAAATATTTGGAGATGTTTAGAGTTCTGTGATCCACATTCTAAAAGTTTTTCGTTTTATTTCATGTAGAATGAGCTTGGTGGTTGTAAAATGAATGCACTTTTTTGCAACAACTAGTAGGTATGTATATAAATAACTAGTGTCCGACCGAACAGTTCGTCCAAAAACCTATATTTTGTCGGTTTTTTGATATCTAGAGGCAATGATGACAAATTTTGGTATTGTAAACATGTTTGTTGAGCCGATTTAATTCGATTTTGTGTATAAAATTTAAGAGAAAAGCCAAAGTTTAGCTATAAAGTTAAAAGTTCGGCCGCCGAACTATTTTCAATTTGGCCGAACTTTCTGAGGCCGAACAGTGAATTCATTGCTTAACTACAGACTTTTCCTTAAATTTGACACTCAAAATAGCATCTAATCAGCCCAATAAACATTTTTCCATCCGCCAAATTTGTCCATAATGCTTTAAAATACCGAATACAGACCAAATGCATTTTCTGGCCGAACTGTTCGGTCGGACACTATAAATAACTCTTTTCAAAATTGTTTATAAATTCCAACATTTTTTAGAAACAGCAAATTTCCGAAAGTTTTTAAACTCAGTGGGGTTATTACGTAATTCGATTCGAACAGAATTTTCACATTGAGAATAAAGTTATTATTAGTACTTTTTAATTGGTAAACATTTTGAAAACGTGTAGACAATGATCTAGTAAATGCGAAAAGTAAAAAAAATTTGGACTTTTAAGTACGGATATCATTTTACAAGAGTTTAAAAATTTCCGAATTCGAACAAAAATTTTCGAATCGAATTACATAATAACCCCCCAGAACTGTGATAAATATATTTTTTAAAAAAAGTTCTTTACATTCACGTTTCCACATAAATGTTAAACACGCTTTTTGCCAAAGCACGTATTTAAGCTCTTTTTTCTATTACAAAATGTTTTTATTCTTTTCCACTCGTTTTGTCAAAACGGGTGTATTGCATTTGTGTGTGAATGCTATATAGGAAACAAATTCGCAGTTCTTAACCGAATTTTAATATCTTTAAAGTATTCTCAACATATGGAAAGCGCTTAATTAACGTAACAGTTACAATAATTTCCTTTAACTTCTATAAAATTAAATTAAAAATAATTGAAACCGTTTCGATATTTTTCGCATTAGCACGCCTTTTTTCAGGACTGAAGCACGTAATACAAAATGTGCGCTATTTTTCTATAAAAATTATCTTTAAATCTAAAAATTAGGAAAACACCCTTTCCGATTTCAAGCAATCTTGTTATATGATAGCTAGTTTTGGAAAGCTAATCACAGAGCATCTTGAAAAATCGAGTTTCAAAATAAATATGAAGAATATTTGAAAATTTCACAAAAGTAGTCGTACATAAACGTCCATATATTCGAAAAAATCGCGAATATAACAAAATTATTCGTATAAAATCCTTGATATCTTTTTAAAGGTGGGAGCTACGGGATTCGTTGTTAATATCTTATTTTAAAGCTACTGTTATCGTGCTTTAAGTAAAATTAGAAAACAAAGAATTGTTGGAAGAAAAAACGAGTTTTTTTTTCAAAATCCGCGGTTCAAAAGGATGTATTTCAAAAACTGGCTTTTTTAAATTCTTAAAAAAAGATGATAATTATAAATTATTTCACTATGCCGTAGCCAAATCACTTTTTTGTAACTCTTAAGACATCTAAAGTTTTGCATAAAAATGGAAAATATATAATTAAAAACTTGATAACTTTGGAGACCGCAGAAGTACCATTTTTGCAACTATATAGAAAAATAATTTATAATTAACATATATTGTTTGAAAGATTTTGGAAATACAGCGTTTTGAACCACGGATTTTGGAAAATCCATGTGCCTTCATAAAAAGAATAACTTTTCTGTACCAATAAAACCACGATTTAAGTAGCTTTAAAATGAGGTTTTCAATGACTCTCGTAGCTTAATTCGTTGAAAAGATATCAGCAATTGTGGTGCAACTTCTTTTGTAAAACTTTGATTTTTATTTTTTCAATAAAATATTTTTTTACGTTAATCTTTTTTCTACTTCATTTAGTATCGTTTTTCTGATTTTTATTCACACCTTTGGATTCCGTAAGAGTTCCATAAAGGGATTTGGCAACGACATATGGGGGAATAATTTTCAGATTTTCCTTTAAACGAAATTAAGATCTTTTATTTATAAATTATAATTATTTATTGTCAATATTTCGTCTTCAGGGAACAATTTATTATAACAATTAATAGGGCCGCGCATGCCTTAGTGGCCTGGGAACGGAATCGTGTGATTGTCGCATAAAATTATTCGTTTCACATAAAATTATTCTTTTCTCGAAAATCTCTGTCGCAGAATTACGTCTCTTGAAATGGCGACCAGGTCGCTAAAACGCAATCGGGACAGCACATTTTTACCTGCATTGATGAACATCTTCGAGAAAAGTTTGATATTGAAAATGAGCAAAATCGGTCCAGCGTTTAAAAAATTATGTGTGAAAATGTAAAGGTACCTCAAAAATTTACACTCAAATTGCTGTATATAGAACAATTCCAAATTAGCGTCTATGCTATAACATAGTATGCCAGGTATGCAAAATTAGTATTTCAATTTCGTATAAAATTAATTATAAAATTGTACTTTTTGGATCTCAATTGTACCACTTTTTTTTTTTAAATTATTTTTATATAAAACTAACAAAAAAAAAAAACATTTAATTAATACATTTTTCATACATAAGTATTTTTAAGTCAAATGATTTGTTTAAAACACCAATTACACAATTTTTTTATATAATACTTTTATTTTTTTTTTTTAAAAAGTAAAAAAAAAACTACAGAAAAATTCAGTTGTCTATTGAAAGAATATACATAACAAACACAAACTTAAAAAATAATATATGTATGTACATATATATTTATATATGTAAAATAAGGTACACAAATTCCTGAGATCAATAAGTATTATATGTTAGTGGATAACATACTTTTTGACATTTCAAAATTGTAGCAACAAGAATTCGATGAATGTAACAAATCCAGGTTCAAAACGGTCGAAACATTTAACCTATTTCTTTCTTTCGTTTTTATTATGTTTTGAAATGAAAGCGCCCTTTCCACATTCGACGAAGAATATGGGACCGATAATACTCCTCTAATAACTTTCGTTAATTATTCAAACACTAAATGATTCAATTCATGTAGTAAGTTGCAAATAAACGACCATGTGGTAAAGAAAGCACAAGAAAAGATTCACAAGACTATGATAGCAAAAAGTTAAAAAGTAAATAAAACAAATTTTTACAAAGGTATGACAGCAAAATTTAGTTGCCAAGTAAAAAAAAAAAAAATTAAGATAAACTGGGGAAATTTGTAAATTGTACCAAATAAGCTATTGGTGTACCATTGTACTTTAAAGACTAAAATTGTACCAAAAATGGTACAATTGTACCAACTTTTGCATCCCTGTTAGTATGCCATATTTTTTTACCAGACGCTTTGAGGTGAGTAATATTTTAAATTAACCTCAATTTTTGTTTAACCACAAAAATTGCATTTGCACCACTAATTTTTTTTTCTCCACAAAACTCGCTTTTTCACCTCAAAAAATTTTTTTACCACCCCATTCCTTTTTAACGTCCAAAAAGTTTTTCACATCAAAAAAATTTGTTTTACTTTATTCTCCTTAGTTTAAATCATTTATAAATAAATGATCATTTATTAATTATTTCATTCCAATATTTCGTCTCCACATTGGGTGACTTCTTCAGGGAATAAATATTACCATTTGAAATTTGCTTATTATTAGCCCTGAAGAAGTCACCCAATGTGTAGACGAAATATTGGAAATAAATAATTAATAAATAAATGATCTTAAGCTCGTTTAAACTAAGAAGAATAAAATAAAAGAAGATCGAAGAAAATTTAACAATTTTTTTTACTTCTAAAATTTTTGTAAACAAGAAAAATTTACTTTAGTTAGTCTCTTTACAGGAAGAAGAAGAAGAAAACATTTTTATTGAACAATTTTTTACGGACACAAGAGATACACCAGACTGCCGCAGTTTCGTCCCCCTCCTGGGACTCGTCAGTGGTTAATTTATGTGTCAACTGAACAAAGTATTTTATATTGTTAATTTGCTCTATATGAAAAACTTTTTATTTTTTGGTGTCGTACTGGTATTCGAACTCACTGCCTTAGCATCAAGCTATGCATCGTAATCTCACCTCTTAACGAGTTGAGCCACGGTCGACACAGCGATGACTGTGGCTAAAGTGGAGTTTTGTCACACTACGTACACACAAGTGTTGTTTCGATCAGAAGAGAAAGAATTAACTAATACAAATGCACAATTCATTTCTCAACTAGAATGCTTCTTCTTCTTAATCCTATCTCTTTTTTACAAGTAATTATCACGTTTTTTTTTTTTTTGATGCGCTTTATTCACATACAATAGTTGGATACCAAGTGTAGGTTAGAGATTGAGTCGCCGTTAAGCAAGTTTCTTCAAATTTCATGAAAATTTAAATATATTCCTCCTCCTTGTTGCAAGTATAAATATTTTATTTTAATTATAGTCCCATAAAAGTATAAATAATAAAACATCGGTTTGTTTAAGTTAGATGAAATTTTTTTCTATTTATTCGTTATTAATTTCATCCAATATTTTTTTGTGGTTTACATCATATAATTTGAATTTCCAATTAAATAATACAAATATTTATTTTAAATGGTTTACAAGAAATTTGCTTATAGCCCAAAACATAGAAAAATCATTATTATAAAATAAAGTGAGGGGAGGAGTAAACGATTCATAAAAGTTAAATAAAATCATTAATATAAAGCATAACAAGTACTAAAAAAAATAAATCCAAAATTAAATAAGTTTTAAAAAAAAATATAATTATCATTTGAAAGGTGTGTCAAACATGCTTAAAAAAGGGCACGTAAATATGTTGATGAATATGATTATTTTAAAAAAATGTTTCTATTTAAAAAAAAAAACAAATTTTTTTGAATAAAAAATACTTCAAGATTTAAAAATTGAAACTACTTATTTATAGTAATATATATTGAAGGGAGGAAATTACAGATGTTTTAAGCTGCAAGGATATTTAAGCAGTGGTAGTTTTATTTATTTTTATAGATTTTTTTTTTTAAATAATATTTTTAAACATAAAAATCACATTTTGAAGTAGTGTTTTCTTTTTAATTTGTGTAGATTTCTATTAAGTTTTTTTTTTTTTTATAATAATTTATATTTTATTTTTAATTTTATGATTCTTTAAAGAGTAACATAATTTGTCTATTATTTAATTTAAACTGTATTTTGTGGTTTTTTTTCTCTTTAAATTTGCGTAGGTTTTTATAATAATATAAACGACCTTTATGATCTATCTAGTTTAAAAAGAAATTTAGTTTAAAGAAAGCAAACGAAATAATTAAAAAGAAAAGAGAACATTCGATCACGTAAATTATAGCAATTACTAAATTAAATATTTTAAATAAACCAGACTTTTGTTTAGAAAGATACAACAGATAGTGTCTGGTGTTGAGGTCTGGCAGGGATTGTTTAAGAAATGTTTTATTTCTTTTTGTTGTTACTTTCGTTATTTGTGGTAATATGACTTTTTAAATGGTCTTTATAATCCAAAATGCCACCTTTCCATTTGGTAACAGTTTCCTTTTCACAAATCCAAATTTCTTCAGCCACCTGGAAAGCAAAGAAATAATAGAAAAGATTAAAATTAATTCAAGAGACTTAAAGATTGGATATTGTTCAATAAAAGATACTCATAATTTGAACATTTTTCTATAGAAACAAAAGCTTAGAGTATGAGAATTTTTGTATAAAAAAAAATACTAAGTATCTGAGAATTTTTAAACAAAAAAAAAATACTCAGAATCTGAGAATTTTTCTATACAAAAAATACTCACAATCTGAGAATTTTTCTGTAGAAACAAATATTTAGAATCTGATAAATATTTTATATAAAAAAATTCTCAGAATCTGAAAATTTTTATATACTAAAAAATACTCAGAGTCTGAAAATACATCTATAGAAAAAATATTCAGAATCTGAGAATTTTTTGTAAAAATAAAATCAGAATCTGATAATTGTTCTATAAAAAAATAGACAGAATCTGAAAATGTTTCTATACAAAACAAAAAAAAAAAATACTCAGTCTGAGAATTTTAATATACAACAAAATACTAGGAATCTGAGAATTTTTCTATACAATCTGACAATTTTTCTATACAAAAAAAATCAGAATCAGAAAAAATACTCAGAATCTGAGAATTTTTCTGTAGAAAGAAATACTAAGAATCTGATAAATATTCTGAGAATTTTTTTATACAAAAAAATACTCAGAATACGAGAATTTTTCTATAAATAAAAATACTCAGAATATGAGAATTTTTCTATACAAAAAAAAAATACTTAGAAAATGAGAATTTTTCTACGTAAAGAAAATACTCCGAATATGAGAATTTTTCTTTACAAAAAAATACTCAGAATATGAGAATTTTACTATAAATAAAAATACTCAGAATATGAGAATTTTTCTATGCAAAAAAAATACTCATAATCTAAGAATTTTTCTATACAAAAAAATACTCAGAATTTGAGAAATTTGTTTGCAAAAAAAAAATATACTCATAATCTGAGAATTTTTCTCTACAAAAAAATACTCAGAATATGACAATTTTTCTATAGAAAATATACAAAATCTGAGAATTTTTCTATAGAAATAAAATAATCAGAATCTGAAAATTTCTCTACCGAATTTTTTTTTCCAGAAACTGATTTTTTCAATAGAAAAAATCACTCAGAAACTGAGAAGACCACATTTCTAATGCGAAAAAATTGTTAGAATCTGCCTATCTTTTCTATAGAAACAAAACTTTCAGAATCTCCCTATCTTTTCTATAGATAAAAAATTGTCATAATCTGATTCCTTTTTTTAAGGGAAGTTTTTCTTTATAATAACACTTACCTGATTAATCAATCTGAAATCGTGAGAAACTAACACCATACCACCATCAAAATCATTTATAGCATCAGCTAAGGCATCAATAGTTTCCATATCCAAATGATTAGTAGGTTCATCAAGTAACAATAGATGAGGCACTTGCCAGGCCAACCAGGCGAATACGACACGACAACGTTGACCATCAGATAACTGTCTAATGGGGCATACTTGTTGTCTACCGGTCAAACCGTATCTGCCTATAATTTTACGCATTTCTTCTTTTTCCTTAACAGCGGGGAAGGCACGCATCATATAATCCAGGGGACTAACATCCAAATCCAACAATTCATGTAAATGTTGATGATAACGTGCAATACGTAAATGGGAGTTTTTACGTATCATACCAGTGGTGGGCACTAAATCTCCATACAACAATTTCAATAGAGTAGATTTGCCAGCTCCATTGGGCCCGACCAACGCCAAGCGTGTGTCTAAATCAATACCGAATTCCAAATTCTTATAAATCCAGGGAGTTTGGTCGTTATAGCGGAAACTAACATTTTGCACCATAATAACGGGGGGTGGTATACCGCCGCAAGATGGAAAATAGAAATTTAATATTTTATCGTCGCTGACTTTTTCGGTCAAACCCTGTGCCACCATCTTAGCCAATGTCTTTTCCTTGGATTGAGCTTGTCTAGCCAATTTAGCCGAACCGTGACCGAAACGTGCAATATAATTCTTCATATGGGCAATTTGATCTTGTTCCCAATTGTATTGTTTCATTTGATTTTCCAATAATTCCATGCGGGTACGGCAGAAAGTTTCATAATTACCAGTATAGTATTTCAGACGTTTTTGGGTCAAGTGTATGATGTTGGTACAGACACCGTTAAGGAAATCTTGGGAATGAGAAATGAGTACTAAGATGCGTTTATAGTTTTTCAATTCTTCCTCTAACCATACGCAAGCCTCCAAATCTAAATGATTGGTAGGTTCATCGAGCAACAATAAATGGGGTTTAACGAAAAGAGCACGAGCTAAAGCGATACGCATACGCCAACCACCTAAAAAATATGATTTTTTTTTTTAAACAAGGATTAGTAACAAATTGTAACTTTTCTTTAGGAACAAACTTTGATTTTATGAAATTTCAAATCGTTAACAATTCTAATGCGGTAAAAGTTTTGAGCTTAAATTTTTCTAAAGAATTTTGCTAAAACTTCAACTTTTGATAGCGATGATTGTTTAATACCCACACTTTTCTAAAATGAAAAAATTTTAAATTGCAATCCTTTCATTAGCGATAAAGATCATCAACTTGACACAACTAATTCCAATTTTATTGTTTTTTTTTTTTTTTTTTGTATTTGAGCTTTTTAACATTAGATGCAACATTTTTGTCTGTTTCCAATTATCTCACCTAGTTTTTCTAATGTTTCAAATTAAAATAATTTTCATTCCAACATTCATATTTTTGACAAAAAACGCTGTCTACCATTTTGCCAATTTAGTAAAAATCTATAACCAATATTGAGATTTTGGGGTGGATTGCGATTTCTGTGAATTTAGTAATTTTGAACAATTTTATATTTTTTACGTGTTTTTTTCTCCCTTTTCGCTAACTTTTTCCAATTTCGGCCAGTTTTTCCCAACTTTAGCGAACTTTAATTTAGTAATTTTGAACAATTTTTTATTTTTTTTGTAAATTATATGTGCTTTTTCTCCCTTTTCGCTAACTTTTTCCAATTTCGGCCAGTTTTTCCCAACTTTAACGAACTTGAATTTAGTAATTTTGACCAATTTTATATTTTTGTAAATTATGTGTGTTTTTTCTCCCTTTTCGCTAACTTTTTTTCAATTTCGGCCAGTTTTTCCCAACTTTAGCGAACTTTAATTTAGTAATTTTGACCAATTTTATATTTTTTGTAAATTATATGTGTTTTTTCTTCCTTTTCGCCAACTTTTTCCAATTTTGGACAGTTTTCCCAACTTTAGCGAACTTTAATTTAGTAATTTTGACCAATTTTATATTTTTTTTCTTATTTATATGTGTTTTTTTCTCCCTTTTCGCTAACTTTTTCCAATTTCGGACAGTTTTCCCAACTTTAGCAAACTTTAATTTAGTAATTTTGAACAATTTTATATTTTTTTGTAATTTATATGTGTTTTTTCTTCCTTTTCGCTAACTTTTTCCAATTTCGGACAGTTTTCCCAACTTTAGCGAACTTTAATTTAGTAATTTTGACCAATTTTATATTTTTTGTAAATTATATGTGTTTTTTCTCCCTTTTCGCTAACTTTTTCCAATTTCGGCCAGTTTTTCCCAACTTAAGCGAATTTTAATACCAATTTTAACGTTTAATTTTCAACAATTTATTTCGTGTTTATCTTTTTTTTTAAATGTTTTATTCAATTTTAAGCAATATTTATAATTTAAGCGTTTTTGTTTGTTTGCGTTTTTAATTTTTTCAGCAATTTTTTTACGTGATATTGTGTTTTTATTTTCAATTGTAAACATTTATTTAAATTTTATCGACTTTTTCCAATTTCAGTTATTTGTTTCTAATTTGCCGATTCTCCATATTTTCCAATTTAATTTTTTTTTTTTTTATTGTGGTGATTTTTGAATTTTGGCAATTTTTACAGTTTTTTACTTTCGAGTAATCGTTTTCCTCATTTTGGACACTTTTCCCATTTTTGCAACTTGTTCTAATTATGCAATTTTTTTTTTACCAGCTTTAACAATTTAAGAGATTTTTTTTTCCAATTGCAATCATTTATTTTAAATAGCGCGTTTTTTTAATTGTAAAGACTTTATTTAAATTTGAGCGACTTTTCCCATTTTAATAAAATTTTTCACTAAATTCGATTTTCAATTTTTCAAATTAAATTTTTTTCTTTTAACTTTTGCGCTTTTGATATTTTTCCCATTTTTTGTGATTTTTTTTTTAATTAATGTCATTTAGCCTCATTTTCACAATGTCCCGTTAGCTCCAAAATGGGGCTTAACTGATATATTTGTTGTTGTTTCCCATATAAATTTTAAATTTATCCGTTTGTTAAATTTTAACTGGACATTCAGTAATCGGGCCTCAGTGTGTTTTTATCCATTCCTTTCAATTTAGCCATTTTTTAACCCTTTCACTACCCTTGTACACTACAGTGTACGCAATTTTAAAAAATATAAAAATGTGATAATGAAATAATGAAATAAAACTTTATATTTTTATTCATTAGGATATTGATCATTGAGAAAGAAAATCATTACATGCACAAACTGTTCATCAGGGCAATATAGTCGCGATTTTGGTTAACAAACTCCTATTTTTTTAAATCAGCCTTTATCTCTGAAAAAAGGTCTGGTCTGGTGTATCTCCAAAACTAGCAAAAGCTAGAATCTCGAAATTTGGCATAAGAATAATTTAAAACCAGAAAAAAATAAAACAAAGCAAATTTTGGCCATTCAAATGAATAGTGGTAAAAATGGGCTTAAAAGTATCAAAAAATCGATTTTCGAAACCCATTTTTGGGTAGAAGGGGAGGGGCCATTTATGTACACCCTTTTATTTCTAAATTAAGCACCCCTTATCTGAAGTCAAGATATAAATATATCCATAAACAAAAAGTCGTTAGTGAAAGAGTTTAACAGTTTTAAAGATTTATTTTAATTTCATCGTTTTTTGTAATTAATGCGCTTTGTTTTTTTATTTTATCAACTTTTTTTAATTGTAGCTAATTTTAGTATTTTTTTTTTTTAATTTGAGCAATTTTTCATTTTAGCGATTATTTTCAATTTAAGATTGTTTTCTAATTTCTGCTATTCTAAATGTTTTGTATTGGCTTTTAAATTTAGATTTTTTTTTTCATTTGGGAGGTTTTTAAAATTTTGTAATTTTGATTTTTTTTAATTGCAACGATTTTTTCATTTTGAGCAATTTTTTCCAATTTTAGTGATTTTTGTATTGATTTTGATTTTTTTTAATTGCAACGATTTTTTTCATTTTCAGCAATTTTCAGCAATTTTTTCCAATTTTGGGAATTTTTGTATTTATTTTGATTTTTTTAATTTGTTTATAATTGATTTTGGCACTTTTTAAATTTGATGTTTTTTTAACATTTTTAATAGTTTATTTATAATTTAAGTGATCAGTTTTTTATTGCAACGATTTCTTTCCGGTTTTAACGATTTTACAAAGTTTGGCGACATTTTTCAAATTTATTTAATTTTATTGTTTTTTTAGGTTCAGCGATTTTTTTTCATTTCATTGATTTTCTAATTTCGTTATTTTAACAAATTTTTTTTGCAATTGTAACGATTTTTTCATCACGATTTTTTATTTTAAGCGATTTTTTTTGTGGTTTTTACCAATTCTTGGGGAATTTTAAATTTTTTGTGTTTTTTTTTTCTTTATTTTAGTGAAGGTTGTTCAATTTAAGGAATTTTTCTCATTCCGAGTTTTTTAAAGATTTACGAGTTTTTACCGATTTAGGCGATTTCAAGATTTTAACTATTTTTGATTTTGTCAATTTTTTTTCAATATATATTACGTTCTACTGAACCCTAAAATACAAATTTTCGTTTTTTTTTTTGCAAGTTTTCGATTTAAAATTTGTATGGAATTTAAAAGCCGAAAACTTGGGGGGGGGGAAAACGAAAATACATATTTTGGGGTTCGGTATGAATGCAGTTTTAGGTTTATTTCACAATTTTAAGTACCTGATTGAAAAAAATTATATAATTATATACGGAAAATTATATATAATTATATATGTTAATCATATATAATATATATATTATATTAATTATATAATTATATATAATTGTATATAATAATATATAATTATATATAATTCTATAAAATCTGATATAACCAGATATAATTATATCCAAAAAAGTTGTATATATAATTTTATATAATTCTATAGGATTTATCTAATTATAAAAGGCAGATATAATTATATATTGGACCATATATAATTATATATTACACCATATAAACAATTTTTGCAATATTCAATCCCATATATATTTATATATGATGTCATATATGATTATATATAATTATATATAATTATATATAAATATATCTAATTATATATTTACTTTTTCTCTCAAGTATTTGGTTTTTTTTGCAATTTTTTATAGAATGTTTATTTTTTCAACGTTTTTTTTACATTTATTTTGAATGTAGATTATTAGATTATTTCCGATTTCTGAAATTATTCCATTTAACACCCTGTTTTCATAAAGCGAAAAATTGTGTGAATTTTTTCTTTTTTTTTTTTTGCAAGCTTTTTTAAATATTCCAGGATTTTTTCCCAATCTTAGCTTTATTTTTTCTGTTTTTTTTTTACCAATTTCACGATTTGTTTTATATTTTTTTACAGTTATTTATTCAAATATTTTCCAATCTTAAGGATATTTTTTTCTAAATTTTAAGTGAATTTTTCACCAATTTCACATTTTTTTTTATATTAAGCGATTTTTATTAATTTTTTTCACATTTTAAACTTTATTTTTTTATTTTAGAAATCTGTTGAATTATGTACTTTCTTTACATTTTGCTACATTTGTTTTAAACTTTAGCAATTTTTTATTAAACATTTTCTTTTTTTTAATATATACCAATTTTTATTTTTTACATATAAAACTTTATTTTTCTATTTTGCAATTTTTTTAAATAAATAAAAAGACTTAAAAGAGTAAAAACACGCGTAACAATTACTTTTTTAATATATAATATTTTTTCCAATATTAGCGGTATTTTTTTTTTCTAAATTTTAGTTGTTTTTTTTTTTAAATTTCACGATTTTTTTTACTGAGCAATAAATTAACATTTCAAAATTTATTTTTTATTTTGGTGTTTTTTAAAAATAGACTTAAAAGTTTTACACTTTTAACACGAGGAACAATTTTTTTATTAAAAGTAACGAAAATTTTATTTTTATTTTATTTATTATTCTTCAATTAAATAACCGAGCCCAAGGGGCCATATATATTAGAACGACACAAAAAAAAAGTGATTTTGTTACCCCTCTGAAAATAAAGCTTGATATGTATTATGATGATTCCCAAAATATTTTGGTTCTAGCGTTGACCATCCGTGAGCTGGACCATTTTAAAAAAAGGTCTTTTTCAGTTTTTCGAATTTTTTTGTACTTTGCTAAAAGACGACATAAATAAAAATGTTAAATTTATAATATTAGAAAAGCAGAACATTATTTCAAAATACCTAGAATTTGTATGAAAACCCGAAACGAAAATATGTATTTAGTAAATATTTCTATTAGTAGGTCGCAAGTGGTCCAGTTGTATATACCATTGGATGCTGCTTCAAACCCTCTTTTCGATGATACCAAATTTTATTTATGTCGTCTTTGAGCAAAGTACAAAAAAATTCGAAAAACTGAAAAAAGACCTTTTTTAAAAATGGTCCAGCTAATGGATGGTCAACGCTAGAACCAAACTATTTTGGGAATCATCATAAAACATATCAAGCTTTATTATCAGAGTTGTAACAAAATCACTTTTTTCTCTTCCATACAAGTTGAGTCGCTCTAATATATATATGGCTACGAAATTTTGAAAATATTATAATTCAATTAACCCTTAAATGCATATTGTAGATATTTGGCAACAAACCCACCCTATTTTTCAATAAAAATCACTTTTTTGTTAATATAAAAATTGTTCAGTATTTTTCTCCGAATATGCACGTCTTTAGTAATCATATATAAGAAATATCCTGCATTCATGAAAGTCAAACAATTTTAAATTAGCAAATTTAATTAAAAACTCAAAAAACGCGATTTTTATGATATCGAAAAAAGTCAAAACATAATATGATTCTTCTTCGAGCTTAAGATCTTTTGTTAAAACGATTGTAAATTATTAATTTCCAATATTTCGTCTCCACATTGGGAGACTTCTTCAGGGAAATTTATTTTAATTTGTAACAATTTGAAAATTTTTTAAAATAAAAAAAAAAAAAAATTTTTTTTTTTTTTTTTTCAAATTGTTACAAATTAAAATAAATTTCCCTGAAGAAGTCTCCCAATGTGGAGACGAAATATTAGAAATTAATAATTTACAATCGTTTTAACAAAAGATCTTAAGCTCGAAGAAGAATCATATAATAAAAGAAGATCGAAGAAAATTAAACATAGTCAAAAAATAATTTTAAAAATTTAAAATAAAAAACATATTTAAATGAAAAATAAATGTAAGCTTTCAAATAAAATATTTTTTTAGTGCCTATGTTACTTAATTTTTGTGTAAGGGGTGATCCAAAATGTTGACATTATTGGTTTTTCGGTTATAAAAAGCGTAAACAAATTTGGTTTAAAAATCGTGGTATGCAGTTTTTGTTTATTTACCATTTTACATCATAAATACACACTTTCATTTAAATCCATGATATTATGCAGTTAAGGGTTAAATTATTATTTCTGAGACGATAGAAATCTCTTTCAAATAAATTCATTTTTTTCGTTTTTAGGATTTTTTTCCAATCTTTAAAATTTTTTCACAATTTTTTTTTCCTAATTTTGACCAATTTTTATTTTTTTACATTTTAAACTTTATTTTTTATTTTGGTATTTTTTAATAAAAAAAATAAGATTTAAAAGTATTAAAAGATTGAAAATATTAATGTTTGCAACGAATAAAGTCTCTTTTTTGCAAGGATTATTTTCATAAAATAACTTTTGAAATATTTTCTGTATGAAGTCATTGTAATTTTTTTATATTTCTTTGCTTTAAAAAAAAAAACTTTCACATCACCATCTAAATTAACTTGAGATCTGTGAAGTCCATGTTGAGTTATCTTCTGAAAATTTGATCTCTAACATTTCTACAATTTTTGTTTATCTTTAGAATCCAAGAAATTTTATTTTTTAAGACTTTTTCCTATAGAAAAATTTGCATTCCAAAAAAAAATTCTATGATTTTAAGTTATTTTTCTTAACACCTTTTCCTAAAAAATGTTTCTGAAAACAATTCCCTTAAAATTTTTTTAGGATATTTTGTTTATTTTCGACCTTAAAATATTTTTAGGACATTTTGTTTATTTTTAGAAACTTTAATTTTTTTTTTAAACTTTTTCCTATATAAAAAATTGCATCTTTCAAAATTCTAAGATTTTTAGTAGTTTTAGTGTTGTTTAAAACAATTTTTCCTGAACATTTTTATAAAATTTATAAATCCATTAGATTTTAAATATATTTAGGGATTGAATTGAGTTGAGATTTGATATAATTAAAAAATGTTATTTTCTACTCACCAGAAAAATCTTTAGCTTGTTTCTGTTGCATATCCTTATCAAAACCCAAACCATGTAAAATACGAGCAGCCTTTACCTCAGCCAAATCGGCTGACATATCATCAAGACGTTCATAGATATCACACAATTCTTCTTGATCAGCATCATCTTCACTTGTGGCTAATGTTTCAGCCAATTTTTCCAATTTAATACGTTCCTCATCAACTTCCATGACACATTGTAAGGCCGATTTTGAACTGGCCGCAATTTCACGAGTCAAATAGAAAATATCAATGTGTTCTGGAATGGGTACTTCACGATTACCCAAAACGGCTAATAGAGAAGATTTACCACAACCATTTAAGCCGATGACACCATAACGACGACCACAATTCAATTCCAACATGGTGTCTTGCAACAGTTCTGAGCCATAGAAAGTAATTGAAAAGTTTTCAATTTTAATATCACGTGAACGAGCATGAGAGGCTAATGAACCGGTACAGGCTCTTGCCTCAGCAGAAATACGTGCTTCTTCTTCCAGTTTGGCACATAATTTCTCCTCTTCAGTCAATTCACGGACTGGCTCAGCATTGCCATTAACGCCTTTTTTTGAGGACGAAACTTGGATAATTTTTGATTTACGAGCATCCTTCTTTTTTGGTGGCATGATGGTTTTTTTTTTAAATTAGTTTATGTGACTCTTAATAAAGTGATCTAAAAGGGAATAAAAAAATGAAGTCAAAAAATCGATATTAATAAAACTTTAGCAATAGAATTTTGTATTTAGGAAAACAAAAAATAAATAAAAAAAAAAAAAACAAAAAGGTCTTAGGGCCATTATTACAACTTGCCAATAGCTAAAGTTTGGATGTTATCTGACAGATTATTAGTTTTTCGTTATTATAAGTATACTATAAGCTAAAAGTGACCGATAAGCTAAAGGGAAGATGTTGTTTCCTTTAACTTTAAACGTAAGATTTATGTGTTTAAAGTTACCACATTTTCTGCTCTATAAAGAAAAAGAAGAAAATACCGAATTTCACAACCGAATTTCACAAATTATTGTTTGTTTGTAAAGAAATAAAAAAAAGTATGTTGCCACTACGTATTTTTATAAACCAATTCATAAACCAATAATCGGTTTTTAGTTTGGTGCTGCCACATTATCAAAAATATTAATTTTATTTTATTGGGAAGTTGTAATAACGAAAAACATTATAGCTCACTTTATTGCTCACTTTAGCTAAAGTTACTTTTTACTAACATTTACTTTAAAGGCAAGTTGTAATAACGGCCCTTAATCTGCAAGAAATTAGACGATATCCCAGCCAGAAAAATTGCAAAATTTTTTTAGGAGTCTTATTCAGAGTCGAAAATAAATCAAATAAAATATATTTTTTTGATATATCAAAATTGTACTGCCAAAAACTAATATTTTTTTTTTTTGTTTATTCCTTATTTTGTAATTTGAAAGACTATTGGCGAATTAATAAATTACAATATTCCACTCACTGCAGATATCCTTAAATTGGAGTTAAAATATGAGCCTTAAAAGTCACAAAAATTGGCATAAAATTATTAAATCCAAAAAACGGATTCCGGAAATGTAATTAAATTTGAATGTTT
This sequence comes from Delia radicum, assembly GCA_021234595.1. Taxonomy (NCBI): domain Eukaryota; kingdom Metazoa; phylum Arthropoda; class Insecta; order Diptera; family Anthomyiidae; genus Delia; species Delia radicum. Next base: position 9,848,139 of record CM037852.1, read on the forward strand.
TGGGAACTATTCAAAAAATTTTTTATGAGCCTATAGATTTTTTTTTTTAATATCTTTCCTGAGTAAATTTTTGAATCAGAAAAGAAGGCTTTTTTGGATGAATCACTTTCATGAATCACTTTCACATTTCAAATTTGTAATTTTTTTTATATTATTTTGAGCCCCTTTCTGACTGATTTTAGAGCTTTTTGTAGTTAACTCATTACACTGTGCAACAAGAAAACACATCTAGTAAAATTCCAACGGAAAATGAAAGTAGACCATTATTAGACTAAAACCCCTAAAGGGTTTTGAAAGCTTTGCTCTTGTTTTGTTTTTATACGCCCTTGAAGTTTACACTTTTTTTTAGCATATTTTTGCTCTTTTTTTACTATGGATGAAAATAAAATGTTGAAATGGGTAAAAATAAAATGCAATAACGACGAAAGCGAGGATGTTCATTTTCACACGGACTGTTTGGTAGCATCTTTAGAAGTGTGGTGTTCAAAATGAGCTAAATCGGACCAGCGCTTCACAAGTTATGAGTGAAAATGTAAGGCTGCCTCAAAATTTTTCATACAAATGTGCGAATTTTACTAAATTACGTGACTTGTCCATTTTGTAACCAGACATATAGCGGTGAATAGTGTTGAATATTCACCACAAATACTTTTTTCAACAAAACTTTTTTTCACCTCAAACTTTTTTCAACTCGAAATTTTTTTTCTCCTCAAACTTTTTTCACCTCAAAATTTTTTTTCACCTCCATGTTTTTCACCTATTTGCAGAAAATGAGGGTTTTTGGAGAAAATGAGGGTTTTTGCAGAAAATGAGGGTTTTTTTGCAGAAAATGAGGGTTTTTTTTTGCAGAAAATTATGTAAACATTAATCAGCTGTTTGTGAGATAAAATATAATGAAAATATACATTTTTTTAAATTTGAAAATAAGGCTTTTTTCATTTAGAGAAGCATTACAAGCTGAATAGGCCAATTTTTGTTTGTTTACGACCAAGAAAAACAGCGAAAAATCATTGAATGGCGCTGGCAAGAACTTTTACAAAACAAACATTGAATATTTTTTATTAATCCAGTTTAATGAAAAATATTCAATGTCCCTATATATATACGTTTTGTGTTCCGCCATTGAATTAAATGCATTTTGTAAAAATTTTTTAAGTTTTGTTTATTTTTTAAGGTTAGTTTACAAAACAAAAATTTTGTTGTACAATCGAAACCAAATTAGCTGTGAAATTTGCTAATGTAAACGATTCTGATTTCGAATTGTATTTTAAACTGAAATCAACTGAAAATTTTTATAATGAAAATTCGCTATAAACTATCTATCTGTCAACCGGTCAACTTTTGCTTAAGGTTTGGCTGGAATATCTTTTTAATAATGATAAATTCTTTGCGGAAGTGTAGCTTTGTAACCTGCCTTCAATCACTTCAAAACTTTTACACCAAATTGTATTTTTTTGTGCTAATGTAAAGAAACTTTTTTTTGTCGGCGATGCCCAATTGCGGGGGGGGGGGGGAGACCATTGCACCAATAGTGTACAATGTTCCAAAAAAAAAAACCAACATTGTGCAACTTTAATAATATTAATATTTAATAATTTTGTTATTTCATTAGATATGGTGGTATATTACACCTTTAATGAAAGCTTGTGGAATTGATGAACAATTTTTATACAAGTTTTTAGCATTTTTTAAAATAATGAACATTTTCTCCAAAAAAAAAAATCGGAGTAAAAAACTAAAATATCCAAAGTTGGGCTGCAATGGGTTAATTTATGGGAATATATAATATTCCATTGGAAAGATATTTTAAAGAGCTTTAAATTGATATACATATTGTAGTGATCGGAAGTGTACTTTTTGAGATAACTGAAAAAACTATTTCAATTTTATTGCCCTGCACAGCCGCCATGGAGCGTCCGCAACAAAAATAATTTGATCAAAAATTACTATTCAGGATAAAAAAAAGTCGAAAGTATGTCACTACTCACAAAAAAAAAATCTTTGCCAAGTAATTAGGAGCATTTAACTAATAGTTTATTTACAAAAGTTATGCGAAAACTAGTAACATTTTACCAAGTTTTTACTTAATTATTGAATAATTTATGCGAAAAAACTTTATTTGAAATGCTCCTAGTTATTTGGCAACGATTTTTTTTTTGTGTGTGAACTACAAGTTACCAAGAACGGCTTTATTGGCAACAAAATTAGTCTGCTTATAGAAATTGCGTATAGAATTGGGCAAAACTTTACTTTGTCGGGCGGAGCTCAAAAAAAAAAATAGCGTTAAATCAGAAATAAAAATAAAAAATTATTAGGCGTTTTTGGGGCCGGGGCCCCGTTAGGGCGCTAGGGCCCAAAAACCGAAAGACGCCCAAAATGGCAATTATTGGTACTTAAATGAAAGGAAAATTTCTCACGATTCCAAATATCCACTTTTTATGAAGATCTCGAAAGTAGTATTTTCGCTAGGACTACTTTTTTATAATATCAGGGGGTAAAAAAGTGAAATTTTGGGCCCCAAAAAAAAAAACAATAAAAAGTGCAATTAAATCACAAAAAAAAAAAATAAAAAATATATAATGGCCAAAATGGCAAAGTTTTTCTGCGTGACCGGCCTACGGCCGGGCTTAGGGGTTTTTTTCCTCCGTAGAACGCGGCAGGTGGCTTCGCGGAATAAAGTTTTTTCTGCGTGCGACACAAAAGAAACTTCAAAATACATGCCCTGGTTTTTGCTCCTAGCGGTTCCCAGGGGCCCCGGCCCCAAAAAAGCCTCATAATTTTGTATTTTTTACTGTATTTTTGGCATTTTCCTTCATTTGAGCACCGTTTTTATATACGGAAAATGTTTACTATTTTTGGGCCATGCCTAAAGGGTCTAAATTTTACTAAAATGGCTCTGGTTTGGGCCACGTTTGTCGGATATTGAAAAAAAAATACATTTTTAAAACCGTGAGGAGATTTTCTTTCATTTGAGTACCCACACTTATATGTTTGTACATGTCCCTGATTTTTGCTCCTAGCGGGTCCCAGGGGCCCCGGCCCCAAAAACGCCTAATAATTTTTTATATTTTTTTTTTAATTTCTGATCGAATAGTATTTTTTTCATAATTTTTTGAGCTCCGCCCGACAAAGTAAAGTTTAACCTAGAATTGTCAATCGCAAAGTAGAGTTGCACACTTTTTGCGCAATATTTCGATCTTTACACATTTATGAAAACATTTTTTAGCATTAAAACAATTTGAAATTAGTTTTTCAAATAAGCTTATTTTACGTGGCTTAAGTTAAATTTCCATGCATTAAAAAAAACGCCAACACTTTTTATTCTTAAGAAGTTGGCCACACTTAACTTTTTAAACGTACTCCCTTCTTTGACAATTATCTTATTTATCTTTTTCCACTCTCTTTCGAATACGAATGCAAAAAAAAAAAAAATAGAATCGTTGTTTAAAAGAAAATAGAAGACAATAGAATGGAAAAAATGAGCTTCGCACATGTGCGAAAATGAATAAATGTATAAAATGGAAGAATGGAAAAAAAATTATTACAAATTTACAAAAAAAAAAAAATTACGTGTTCAATAAAAAAAAAACTGCCTTAACAACAAAGAAAACACGCAATTAAATATTTTAAACACTTTCAACAATCATTCACTTTATAATTTTTGGACCATTAGCTTTCACTTGGGAAATGTGATGAAATTTTTTTTGTTCATTTTTCTTTTTTTCAATAACCCTGAAAAATTCAATATTGCTTTTTTCGAGTGATCGTTTTGGGGTAAAATAAAGTTCTTGGAATTTTATAATGTACACTTTTTTTATACACTTTTTTATTTAACGTTTACACACCTTGTTATAAATGCACAACTTTAATTGCAGTTTCTTTTGGGTTACTGTTGAATGATTAATTTATGATTCAGCTGTAATTTTTCCACGAAGCGTTTTTTCTTCCGTTTTTGGTATTATTTCTTTTTGAAACGTATCAAAGACCAAAGAAAATGTAGAAAAATAAATTAATTTGTCTGCCTTCACGTGTTTATTAAGAGCACAACGTCCATCTACAAAGACGTCTGACAATGAAGTGAATGAGAGCTTGATTCTCTTTCCTTTTAGTAGTTTAATTTCGATATGTTTACCAAACTATTAAAGTGTAATTAAAGCCTTTTTAATTTTCTTAATTAATTGATTATAAAATTTAGTTTTTAATTAGTATTTACCAAGATATATTTATATAGGTAGTATTAGTAGCCCAGCTGTTTTTCTTCCTCTTACCAGGTTTTGACATTTCTTACATGGTTTTGACAGAACAAAGACTGTATCTTGAGTATTTTAAAATGTCAAAACCCTGTTGTTTTTGTATTGTTTGTAGTTGTTTGTTGTAGTTGTTGTTCTAGTGAAACTACCTATATCAATATATCTTGGTATTTACTGTTAATTTTAAGTTTTTCATAAAATATCTTTTTAAAATATTACGTAAAATATCAACCCTGTTGTAAAGACATCAAATAGAGTATGTTCAGTATATTATATGGTAAACATTTGACATATGGTGCACTGAGAGAAAAAGGTAAATAATTTAACCCTTATATGCACAGGGAAAATTGTTTAACTCAATACGTTATGGCACAACACAGCTAAACCACTGAGTTTTAATTAGTGTTTTCAATTATTGTACTTACTCAATTAGTAGTATGAATACAGTGTCGTTCGTAAATAGTAATCAGATAAAAACTTGGAATAACTGTTAATCAAAAATTTAAAAAAATGGTTTAATGAACTTGTTTAGTGCTTGATTAAGTAGTTAGCCCCATTTTTAGTAGGTTAATTTTTCAGTGAAAATTCCCTTTAACCGGTTTTTACCAATAAAAATACAAAGAATTTTTAATTATTAATTTTTAACTTATTTCATTATTTAATTCTTTGATTAAAACCCTATGAAAAATGCAAAGAAAATTTAAATTTTAAATTCGTTTGACAATTAAAACGAAAAACTACACAAAAAAAAATAATCATTAGCAGAGAAAACCCATGATTGAACATAATTGCCGACAAAAACTTATTATATTATGATCCTAACAATCATAAACATGATTCTGGCTGATCATATTATTATCACTGGGAGCGATTTTATCATCATCATCTAGAATAATAATATGATTATGGGAATTATATTATGATTGTTAATCATAACATGATGCTATTAAACTATCATAACATGATGCTCTATTTTCTGCGTGCAGTTGCTCACTTAAAGAATTTCTCAGTTAAAACCAAAAAAATAAAAATAAATGCCAGTTTTGATGATTTTTATACATAAAATGGCAAAAATCAGACTATTTAACTTAAAATTTGTTTTTTTTTTTAATTTTGTCTATGTTTTTATAATTTTCAAGATTTAATATTATTAAAATTTTAGTTGTATAAAAAAAATGTCTTGCGAATGTTTTGCAACAAAAAACAAAATTTTAAATTGTCATATATTTTTTAAATAACTTTTAAATAAAAAAACGAATTTAATTTCACAGATAATTAAAAAAGCGTTTAAGTTCGCTCAAATCTACTTAAAAATTAATATAAATTATATCGCTGATATGATCGTATCCAAATTATATAAGATAAGTAAATTAAGCAAAGCTTAATGAACGTGTTAAAATCAGACGATTGTGCTGAAATTGATTAAAACTTTTATATTTATGTTTTAATGTTATCTTTCTTTTTTATTTTTTAAATTAATATTTGAATTATTTTTAGAATCGCGGTAATGCCATTTCTAAAAATAAAATTCTTGGTTAATAATAACAAAGCGAAAAAATTGTATAATTTTAACTAACAAATCGTTCAAAATAACTGACTTCTAAGTAGAATTTGTTAACATAATGTTCAACTACCAGCGTAGTTAAATGCATTTGAATTTATCAGCTGAATCTCAGTAAGGGGTATTTTACCTGAGGCTCAGTTGAAAATTTAGTTGCCAGTAACTATGAAATTTTTTCGGTGTGTAAATTAGGTCCTAAATTTCATCTAAAAATGTCTTACAATAGGTCTGTATGAATACATTTCTAGTTAACTAGATAAAAATTAACAAAAATTAAAAAGGTTGTTAAAATATTAAAAAGTAAAGGAAAGAAAAAACTATAAAAATAGTAAACAATTAAAAAAAAAGTTAAAACTCGGGAAAAAGCAATCGCATAGTATTAATTTTAAAGCGAATCATAAAAATATGTTAAATTTAAAAATTTGTTAACCCAAAAAAACATTTTACTAGTTTTTAATAAAAGAATTTAAAACTAATTAAAAACTAGTAAATAATTAAAAACTAGTAAAACTTAAAAACTAGTAAAACTTCCAAACTTCTAAATTTATTTCACTAGTTTTTATACTCTAGCGGATTTTTAGTAAAACTTGATTTAAATTGATTTAGCTTGAAACACTCTACATTGATTTTCCACACATTAACTGTTAAACAAGACAAAACAAACAGTTAAAGACTGTTCAAAAACATGAATTTTTGGATATTGTACTAACAAATTTTCTTTTAAAACAATTTTTTGACAGTTTTTGTATTCAAATTTAGTAATTATGGTGGCTTTGGCTACATAAATGCTTCAAACAGTGAAATTTTTTAAGTACATTTGTGTCAAATTTCATTATTATCTTATGAGCGAGAAATCTCGGGAAATTCGAAAAAAAATGTTGCTGTCCCAGGAAATAAAAAAGCCCGTGGAAGGAATCGTACATGCAAAAAAAAAAAATAGTCTAGCAAATCAATTTAAGAAAGGGGCCCTGATGCATATTATGTGACAAGAAGTAGAGAACATTGAAAATATTGGCAAATCCAATTTAGTCAAAATATCAATTTTCACACTTACCTATGTATCGCAATTCTTAATTTGAATACAATTTTATTTAAACATAACAAGTTACGTAATTGTAAAAATATTTTTAAAAAAAAAATCAATTAAATTATTGTTTTATACCATTTATAAAACAATTCTAATAAGCAAATATTTTCCCCCCAAAAAAAAAATCTAGCCAAAATTTAATACAACTAATTAAAAATTCTAACAGTTAATTTGGTAATAAACAAATTAAACTTCCAACATTTATGTCAAATTGTTTAAAGCATAATAAGAAAAATAGCAATAAATTTGTATATGACAAAACAAAAATGGTAAAAAATATATAATTTTTAATTCTAAACATTAACGTACAAAAATGGCAAACAACTTCCGCAAATGTACCTTGAACTTTAATTAACACCATATTGGGAAAAAGTACAACTCTGTTTATTAAAGAGTAAAAAAAAAAAAAACACTGAACATACTCGTTTGCCGTAAAACAAGAATTACCAACAAGAAATAAATTTTAACACTTTGATGACAGTTTTCAGTAAACTTTTTGTGGGGGCGGTTCCAAGAAAAATAACTAACGAAACGAAAATGTTTTAGCGGAAGGAAATAATGTTGAAATTTAAAATTTAATAAGAGATAACTAAAGAAAAACTTTTAAAAATATTTGTTAAAAAATTCAACAAAAAGTATAAAGTAATAACAAGATATACATATATATAATTATCTTTTTATGAAAAAGGATTTTTTCTGTTTTTTTGTAGTTTATATAGAGTTTGTGTATGTGTTGTTGATAGAGTAGATAAAAAAAGAGTACACTGTAGTAAAGTGATGATAAAACTCTCTTTTTCAAATTGTTCAATTGTAAAAAGAGGGAAATGCAGTTTTTATGTTAAAAATGTGTACAATAATGACTACAACAACAATTATTACCAATTGACATTTCTTGTTGTGTGTGGTTGTTGGTGAAGCAGTGTTGCCACAGAGTGAAACAAGCAAAAAATGCACATATCGATCCAAAATACCCAAAAACTATTGCAAATATAAAAGTGATACAAAAAATACATATAAGCCATTAAGTATTTCCCAAAATATTTCCAAATTTTAATGTTCTTAAGTATTTCCAAGCTAAATGTTAGGAAGAAAAAGTGTATACCAAGGGCCGCTGGCTTGTGATAAACTCGAAAGTGTACTATTTTTAAGATATTTATCACAGATTGCGCACATAGTTGCATTGAAAGTAGAAAAGTCTGGAGCGTGAAAGTTATGCCAATGCAAACTATATGGAGATCTTAGTTTCTATCTCACTCTCGACTTCACGTCTTATATGTAAAATGTTTGACTTCCCATGTAAAAAAAAACATTGTGAATTTTCGTATTATATATAATTATGTATATCCGAAAAACAAGAACATTTAATTGTATCATAATATATCTAATCTGATACAATTAGACATTATTTGATACAATTAGATAAAATTTGATATAGTTTGATGCAATTGTATCCGAATTTTGTCCTCATTCATATGTATCAAATTAGCTATAATGTGATACATTTATATCAAATTAGATACAATTGTATACAAATGTATGCAATTGCATGTGACATGTAATCATATATAGATCGATATGTAATTATATAGTTTTCCATATAGCACTATATAAAGCGCAATATAAAGAAAGATATATCTATATATTTGAAATATAATTTTATATGAATACCCAACAAACAAAACGGTCCTTTTCGTCCCGTTTACTGTACGGTATAAACGGAATCCGACTCTGTATACGCATTATAAGGAACATCGAAAATGATTCGAATCCCTCCGTTATGTCGTGCTCAAAAGGGACTCCGTTGTGCGAAATCCGTATTTGTTCCGTTTTTGTACCGCTCAAAAAAGAACGAACTTGTGATCTACCTAAATTGGTATAATTTTATTAATTTGAATTTTATATTTTATGTTTTTTTTTTATATATTTATTAAAAATTATACTGATTATTAAAATTAACATTTAACTTTAAAATCTCACATCCGATGCTTTTTACTTCTTTATAATGCCCATCAATGCGCAATAGTGACACATATATACTTTTTTTTATTCTTTTGCCATTTCCTTAACTTAACTTCTATACAAAAAATGCAAGAAAGACGGTGCTGTTATTTACGGAGCTTTTACGTATGAAAAACGTTCGAATATACGGTCCGTAAATGTTCAGTATACGTACAAGCATTGACGGATACGTGTTTTACGGACCGTTAACGTGTCGCCCAAGATGTATTCATGATTCCGCACATGCCGGAGAGTCCGGAAAAATGTTTCTTGGGTATATATTTTACAATATATCATTATAAATGACTGTATAAAGTAATATATAACTATATCAAAACTTTTTTACTTATGATGTGTCACTTGTTTTAAATCTGTGTATTAATCTGTGATATTTATTTTATCTCAATTAGTTGAAAGTGTTTCTGTGGATCCTACGGTAAATAAGGTATTTAGGTCCTCCACTTGTACAGTGATTTTTGAGGCTACTACACAAGAACATTTTCATTATTCTTAAAATAATCGGTTAATAAAATATCCTTTATGCGATACGATGTAGTCCTACGATTCCTTATAGCACCAAAAACCAGAGCATTGTTTTGGCGAAGAGTTGTTATAGTATTGCCTTTCTTTTATTAATACACAGACGAAACCCAGATGAAATAGACATATAATCAACGAAAAGTCATATAATCAACGAAACGTCAACGTCTTTAGTACTTATTAGCTTACGAAAATAATATACTCAAATATTAACAAAAATTGAATAAATAACAACCATTACAAATCATTTCCATTGAATGCTATCGTCAGCGTATATTTTTCTTCCTCTCATTGCCATTCCATCTGTTCGATTTATATTTTACGCCGCCAAATATTTGCGGGCCTTCATCTATGTCGGCTGCCCTGGTGATGGTAATTGACAGCCTTAATTGTGTTGTCGTTATGGCTTTTCCTAAAAAGTTGACCCACACAAAGAATATTATTTAAGTCCAAAAACAGCTTTTGGGACAAAACTCACTTTTTCATGATCTGCAGTGTGGCTCGCGTAAAAGGCATGTCTGCAAGTAAAGTGGTTGCTGTGAAAATTTTACAGGTCATTAATAGTGAATGACTTCTCACATTTACATTAAAGATTATTATGGTGTCGGTAATGACTAACAAGGGGAGTCCAAATGAAGTCCAAATGGTGTACCAAACGCAAAAGCTTTTGGATCCTCATTAACTGGTATAAGAAACAAGTCCAATAACCTTTAAGGAATTTTTTTTTATTAAAAAAATATGTTTTAAGTGATACTAAAACTGTCGTTTTGTCGTTCTGAGCTTTTTTTGACATTCGTAATTGTTCGAGTATTATGCGACTTCTTCCGAAGAGCTTTTTAACCGATATTTTAAATATTTTAAATAAATGGTAAAAGATGAATATGGTGGTAAGAAAATTAGTAGAATGAAATGTCAAAAATATAGTGATATACAGAAAGGGATACCATATACAAAAAATGTTCCATACAATTTATATGGGGGTTTTTATTTATATCTCACTCCGCTAATCACTATAATGTAAACAAAACCATACAGTTCCGGATTACTTTTTTGGCATATGTCATTGGTAACCTGTATGTGTAGTCTGTACCTTATTCTAGTGGCGAAAAAAGCACTCACGTGTATTGGCTTTCTGAACTGGAACAAAAATTACTTCATTCCTTCTGATCTTCTTAATATTTATACCAGCTATATGTCATGACAAAGATGGAATAGAATATATGGGCAGGGGCTTCAAAGTCTATTATAGAGCTTCTGGACCATGCGAAAAAAGGACATTGACACTCACTTTCGACAGAGGAGTATCCAGCTCTATTGATTCATTGGAGCATCGTCGAAATGTGTGTTGTGTAACAGTGTTCTATCTAATGGGAAGTGTTCTGCTGAGATAAGGGAACTTATCCCTAGGGCCCGTGTTTTTGTTCCTAACACACTCTTGTTTGGTAGATTTCATCCGATTGTGGTCGAAAGTCCAGTGCATATCACAATGAATTACAAAGAGAATTCGTTCTTTTTCGGACCACCCGTTTGTGGAATAAACTCCCCGCAGAGGTCTTACATAAACACTTATATAGGAAAATTCAAGTATAATATCCATAAACACTACTCCTGCTGTATTTCGACCCATAACCATGATTATGAGTTATTTTCTGATTCCAAATTTTGTCATGAGTAATAGAGGACTTTAAATTTGTTAGCACATTTCCATTAGGCGTTTGTCTGCATACAGAGTTGTATTCCTTTTTTTCGCTCCAGGTTATCACAATGTTTTCTTATGACCGCATGTCTAGTTTTAGTTCCGGATTTATGTCAAATACCAAAGAGTAGAGCAGTAAGGCCTTTTTGGTATATCCGTATCTAGTACTCTGGATATTAGCTGCTTAAGATTGATGTGGTCTTTTTAAAACGTAGTAACTTGTGACTTTACTTGATGCCAATGGGGTGGTCCTCCAATTCAAATAACTAACCAATTCCTCCATAAGGGGTTTTATTCACATTTGCTCGAGTTTTGTCAATTTGACATATTCTACAATTATAAACGAATTTAGGAGAAATTGACACGCTATTCAATCTATATATTGTACATTCTCTTTTATAAACGACATTTCGTATCATCAATACTTCGAATTGGTACATATGGGTGGACATGATTGATAGCTTGTGATGAAGCCTTACATCCCATAATTATTCTTGGTTTTTAAGGAACATTCAAATATGTTACGAAGAAAAATCGCTATCAAATCGAACAAGCCTTCACAAACATCCCGAAATGCAGTTTTCTGTTACTTCAAAGAAATTCAATTAAATGCACTATATTAGTCGGAGCTATTCCTATAGGCTCCATTATCCATACATAACTCTTCAAGGAAAAAACGAGTTAAAGAGAATAGCGGCAGTTTGTCTCTTTTTTACTCTTTAACTTAGATTGAATAATCTGATTAGCCGCGTTGAGTATAAGGACCAATTTATACGATGCTTCTTTTCCTTTTTTTTCATTTCCTGAATCTTATATACGAATTCCATCAAAATCTGGAGGAACCATCCAACAGACTTCTCTTGTGAGCAAATCTAGCTTAAAAATATTAGTTCTAGATAACTGTACAAAAACTTTCCCATTCCGATTGAACATTTCACCTAAAGAGGCTTCCAAATGAAATTTTTTACAAAAGCTTCCAATGAAATTTTTTTACAAAAGCTTTAAATTTCCTTTTTAAAAGCTTTGTAAAAACTCAACAACTGTAGTATCCCTATTTTATATAATTGTCCCACAAAGTGGCAACACTGCTGCAGCTTTAGCAACGTCATTTTAAAAGACGACTACACCCAAAAAGAAGTGTATAAAGTTTTTGTTGTAAATGTTTTTGACGCTTTTTCATACTCTTTTTTGTGTTCATCTTGTTGTAATATAAACATATAAAACGGGTCTTTGTATGTTATTCAGTTTTTTTTAAGGAAATCGTAAAGTGTGTTTATGTGGGTGTAAGGAAACCAGAGTGTTTGTGAAAAAAAAACAACAAAAATCGTAAATTTTAAAAAACAGTTGTAAAACAAATCATTTGGTGAAAAACCAGATAAAGAAAAGAAAAATTGTGGGTCGTTAAAATAAAAGAATAAAAACACCAACGAACAAAAAAAAATAGGATTTAAAACCGCCTACATGGTTAAAATACAACAAAAATATATATAGAAATTGAAAAAAAATATAACAAGATTGTAAAAAAAAATTACTTTAATTTTTCCTTATACCACTAAATATAAATTTAGTAGTTTTTTTTATATTTCATGGTGCCATTTGTCTTTATTTGTAATGAATTTTATATTTATTTAGCCATTTAACATCCATACTCCATAAGTCGTGGTGTGTCCCCTATTTAAAAAAAAAAAAATAAAGAAAAAATATATAAAAATTTGAATATTTTGTGTGTGAAGTTTGTGTCGTGCTCTTGTCGTTGCCATCGTAGTCATCGTCGTTTGTTCATTGTCTTGTATTGTCTCTCCTCTATATGATTATTATAACCAGACGTTTAAAACCAAATGTAATATGGATTGCAGTCTTGCAGATCGACAACCATCAACTTCTTCATCAACGCCAACATCATCATCTTTATCATCATTATCATCATCGACAGCAACGAAAACTCAACATCAATTTTCAAATCCAACATTAAAATATCAACACCATTCTACTGTACAAACACTAGACGAAACGGTAAGTATCCCTTTTAGAAATGACTCTATATGCCACCACCAGACAATTGTTTATTTAAACAATTTTCATTTTAATTTATGTACTTAACCACAAAATGCCCAACTCATTCTGTACAGTTTATGTTTAATTTCACTTAATTTTGTTTTCTTTTTATTTATATTTACTTTTTTACCAAAAAAAAAACCCAAAATCTTCCAAAAAAAATCTTTTTCCAATTTCTTCAAATCATTTTTTTTTTATTCTCATCCTCTTTCTCTTTTTTTTCTGAATAATCTCTTTCTTTTTTCCAAATTTGTTTATTTTTTGTTGTTTTTGTTTATATTACCGTTATATTTTAAGTGTCATTTTTATATTAGAGTTGCCATAAAGTACTTATTTTTTTAACACCCAAGGATTGCCATTAAGTTTTGTTTAAAAAACACTTTACAAAATTTCTTTTATTTTTTATTCTATTGTTGTTGTTTGTATCATTAACCCCTAATTTTCCTTTTATAATTTTTTTTCTCAACTGCAGGTAGTTTTTTTTTTGTATATTGTTTATAATATTTTATTGTATGACTCAAAATAAAAAAAAAATAAAGAAACTGTTGATTTTTCTCTAAGGGTGTGTTATTTTTCTAAATTCATTTCTGTCCCTTATCATTTTATTAACAAAAGTAGAGTTATCCTTTGTGCAAAATTTGTTTTATAAGCGTGTGTGCAAAGTTTGTGATGAATTACTCTGGGATTTTGTATACTTTTTATAGATGAGTCATAGTTTTGTTTATGTTAGCAAATGAAGTTGTATTTTTTTTGTACAAATCATTGAAAAGTATTTCACTGGGATTTGCCAAACTAATTTTATTATACACAAGCAGGTTGTTGGAAGAAAATGGTAAATTCTTAAGATTACTTAATTAAAATGGGATATATATGTTAAAGACGTTTACAATTTCTTTAAATACTTCCAGGGCTTAAGTGTTATTGTCTTTCCAGATTTAAACATGAAAAGATTTAAAAAATTTAAAATTAGGTTAGGTTAGTAAGGGTTATGTGGCCAAGGGCACATCTCCACTCGGAGACCAATACGGTCCATTGTTAATCCCTTCAGTGAAAAAGTAAGAAAAAATAGGAATAGACAGATAGATAGATTGAAAGATAGATAGAAAGAAAGATAGAAAGGATATATACTCCCCAGAACAAGCTCCTATCGTCCCCTTACTAGAAACAGCCGTCATATTTTCCTGACAAATCTCAGAAAATCTACTGGATTGCATCCAGCGACATACCCAAGTTCGTAGTGAAATCTGTCTCCTAGCCGTTTCTGTCTGAGACCCTACAACCTCGGACAGTGGCACATTATATGCTGAACCCCGTAAGGGTCCTGAAACCATCCCTGTCCAGTCCCAAAAGACACCCTGCAATCCATTCTGTCCCTCCATGACTGGTTAACGGTTTCGCGGAATCCCTTCCGTATCACCTCAAAGTAGTACCCTATGTTACTACTTTGAGGTGATACGGGGGGGGGGCAAAAATTTCCCCCTGACCAGCAGCACTATGTCATCCGCATAGGCAACGATTTTCCCACATCTGGAATCAAATGTCCTGAGAATTCCGTTAACCGCTAGCAGCCACAGAAGAGGCGATAAAACTCCCACCTGAGGCGTCCCTCTGATAACGCTTCTCCTTACGAGTTGATGATCCTGCTGCTAAGCTCGAGTTGATGATCCTGCTGCTAAGCATACGGACTATCCACTCAACCAGAAAGCCCCGAACTCCCAGCCCCACCAGCGAATCCCTAATAGCCTCGATCCTAATGCTGTTAAAGGACCCTTCTATATCCAGAAACGCAGCAAGAGTATACTCCTAATACCTCAGGCCGTGCTGAATGTAGCCCACCACTTCGTGGTTAGGTTATGTTAACTGAATTTTTGTCATAACCACTGAAAGTTATTTATTTTGTTGGCCAGAAATTCGGTTAACACAAACAGTTTGTTTTCTCTAGGACAATTTGGGAAATCAGATTCGTGATTAGTTGGAGATCCATGTTTAAACCTTCTTAAGGTCCTTTTAAGATTTACATTTGAATCTTCAGAAAGCCTTTATGAGATACACATTTAAATCTTTTATTGATATCTTTAACTCTTATGAGGACGTTTAAATCTTCAGAAGGTCCTCATAAGACATACGTCCATATCTGCTATTGATCCATTTAAGATCCACGTTTAAATCTTATGGCCTTTTAAATATCCACGTTTAAATCTCTTAATATCCATGTTAAATCTTTATGAAAATCAGAATTAAAAATAGATCGCAAAGGTATCAACACAAGATATGAATTATGTTGATCCCTTTGCAATTCAATTTTAATTCTTCTTATATCTAATATCCATGTTAAAATCTTCTGAAGGCCCTTGTGAGATTCACGTTTTAATCCTCTTAAGGTCCTTATGAGATCTATTTTTAAATGTTTTATAGATCCCAGTTTGATTTAAATTTAAATCTTTTAAAGGTACCTTGGGATCCACAATATATTCTGTAGGTCTCTTTGAGATCCATTTTTAAATATACTGTAGGTCTCTTTGAGATACATTTAAATATTTTTGGGGATCTTAGAACGGTGTATCGTTAAATCTTCTGAAGGTGTATTTAATATCAAGTTTTAAATCTTCTGAAAGTCCTTATGAGATCCAAGTTTAAATTCTCTTATGAGCCTTATGGTATACATTCAAATCTTCTTTATATGTAAGATTCAAGTTTAAATTTTCGGAAGATACAATGAGATCATGTGCGGAAAATGGGGAAATTACCCAACATTGAAAATAAAATAAAGTTTTTTCAAAGTTTTTACTGATCTGTAGTTAAAATTTTAACATTTATTTTGCGGATGACAAAACAAAACGGAATTGGAGTACGGGCAAGCCTGTACCCCCTTCCATTCTCTTTTCCTCCCTCTTCTATAAACTCAAGACTTGCGCAAGTAAAATTACCGTATGTGAACCGGGACTAAGAAGACAAGAATGGAGCAAAATTGATGATTAATAGGTTTTTTGTTAAAGTTCTGCCTATTATGGAGGCTCTCGCCGTACAGTGCGTACAGAAGAAGTCATTGCTGCTGTAGAGCGTAGCGTAGAAGAAGACCCCAATCAGTCTATCCGACGTCGTGCACAGGAATTGTATATGTGTCCATCCACTTTATGGAAGATTTTACGGAAAGATCTTGGTTTGCGTGCTTACAAAATCCAACTCGTGCAAAAATTGGAGCCACACGATCACCAAGCAAGGCGTAGATTCGGTGAATGGGCCCAAAACAAGATTGCCGTTGATCCCGATTTTCATAAGCGAATTTTGTTTTTTTTTTTTTTTTTTTAAAGAGAGGCAACACTCAGGAAATACTTCCTATATTTAGTGTGTTGCTTTCTTTGGCAAGGGATAGTATAGAGATGAAAGGTGGGGAAAGATGAAGGGCTTCAGACATGGCAACACTGTAATTGCGCGAGATGATAAGTCTTAGAACAGTTGCTGCTCGCCACCTGATGGAGAGTTGGCGAACTTATTGAAGCTTTTTGGTTCATAGCCCTGATTCATTATTTTACTTCGGTGGGGTTAATTGCTATGGGAACACCGAAGGTGGGCATTGCGATACGTATGAGGGATAGAAAAAACTCATACATATTATTTTGATGTTGCGAATTTTGTTTAGCGATGAATCTCACTTTTGGTTAAATGGATACGTCAATAAACAAAACTGGCACATTTGGAGGGATGATAATCCTTAAGTGTATGTTGAGACACCGTTACATCTAGAAAAACTGACTGTTTGGTGTGCTTTATGGGCTGGTGGAATTATTGTTCCGTACTTCTTTTAAAACGATGCTGGTCAGACAGAACGTTACAGTTAATGTTGACCGCTATAGAGCCATGATTACTGACTTTTTCGTTCATCATTTGAACAACCATGATAAGCAGCAGCTGTGGTTTCAACAAGACGGCGCAACATGTTACACAGCTCGTGCCAAAATTGATTTATTGAAGGAAACGTTTGGTAACCGCATAGTTTCACGATTCGGACTCGTGAATTAGCCTCCAAGATTGTGCGATTTAATGCCGCTGGACTATTTTCTGTGGGGATATGTGAAGTCGCTAGTCTACGCCGATAGGCCAGAAACGATTTTGCCAATATACGGCCACAAATGTTGAAAAAATTCATCGAAAATTGGACCTCTAGATTAGACTACGTCCGAGCCAGCCGTTGCGGTCATATGCCAGAAGTCATATTTAAAGATTATCTTTCGAAAAAAGTAAATTTCAGGTCAATTTAAAAAAATTATCTTTGTTTTATTCCATTTCAAAGTTCTATACCTCTATAAAAAACACCCTTTACCAACGTTCGGTAGAAAATATTTAATATGAAGTTAGTATTAAATAATAATTGGTGTATCTAACTCCTGGGAAAAATTGTTTTATTTTTGGTTTTTTAAAATGGTAACCACTATCGAATTTGTTTTTGTCTAAATTGGTTGGAAACCCAGAATTTTATGAAAAAGTCATATCAATTCAGTTACAGTTTTAATTGTTCAGTCAGTAACAGCAACAATTAGCTAATATAATTGATACTGTATAAGTGGAACGAAAATTCAACGGTACCTATCTCGTAAATTCATGGCAAGTGCAATAGTTTTCCAACTGATCTTTTCTCTGTGTGTATATTACTAAGAACTGCAATTAAATCCCTTCTAGTATCTCAACAAAAGCCGGTAGTAATCCTTTTCTAGGTTTGTTATAAAAGTCACAATCTGTTCTGAGTTCCGAATCCACATACAAAAATTCTAAAGTGAAACATTCTGCTCTTTGGTGTTCTGTGATCCACATCCGAATAATTTCGTGTAGAAAATATTTGGTAAAAGTAGAACGAATACTGTTTTGTCTAACTATTTATATACAAACTATTATTTCAAAAATTCTCTATAAATATTTTCGAAAGAACATGATTCCAAAAGCTTTCATTTCGTGTGATTTAAGAAATCCACTTTAACTGAAAAGTTTCGGAACTCAGAAAAGAGGTGATTGACCACGACAGCAGATTCTTTTTTAAACTGTTAGAAGATTCACGTTGGAATCTCTTGTAGATTTCTTAAACGTTATATAATTACCCCTGGCTTTTGACTAATTGTACATAAAGTAAATCAATCAAAATCGAGTAAATTTTAGGTCAAACTAATTACTCAAATACTAATCAATATTGAAAGCACTCAATAGAAATCTTTCTTTGTTTAATATAATAAAAAAAAACATATTTTGTGTTCAATTTGTGTTACACTTACATTAATTATCTTTTGCCGAACTTTTAGAATTTACCAAAAGCCTTCCGATGAAAGCTATGTCTATATGATAAATGCAATCGAATCTATCACTTTTATAATGCCTAATGAAAATTCAAGTAGGTAATTGATCTACTTACTAAAACCGGTTTATTAAATGACCCTTTTTTATATAACTTTTTATCAAACAACAATCTCTCTTTCATGCTGTGCATCGATATGATATTGAAAAGTTATTTTTAACTTAATAAAATTGTTATAATCTCTTTAACTCGTTATCATTTTAACATAATCATGAAAATTTATTATTTATTTCCTAGGGTGATATTTCTTAAGAAATTATATAATCAAAAACATAGAATTCTGAAAAGAATATAAACGAAAGAGTTATCTTAAAATTATATCAACACTTGGTTGTGTAGTTTTGAAATAATCCATAACAATTTGTAACACTAAATATTAAATAAATATAAGTAAATGTAGAAATGTATATTATTTTTGTTAACTAAATATCAAAAAAAAACTTATATTATAAAGAAATAGTGATAAAGAAGTTAAAAAGTAACCGCTAGTACGTGCTACTCGTACAATTTTATACATTTAATACGCTTTTTAAACCTACTGTATGTAGGGAATGCAAAATCCCGCACTTTTTCATTTCCGGGGAAAGTGCGATATTTTTTTTAAATTCCTGGGATTCCGCTCGAAAAATAAGTTGTATATTTTTTTGTATTAAAAATGTCTTACACGATCTGAGATTTTTTTTTTATAAAAATAAGTTTCCGTTATAAATTTTTTGGGTTTTCTCCGATTTTTCAGTTTTTCTTATGTCTGAGAGAAATAAATAAGTTGTGGCCACAGTATTTGTTGCCATTCGAATTCTGGCGGTTGCAACAACTATCTTATTGTGAAATTGCCAAACCCAATATTACATTCCAAATAAATATTACTACGTTCCACAAAATTTTATTGAAATTAAAAAACTTTTTTAATTTTTCTGGTATTGTACAGTGGCTTTCAGATTAATAGTCCACTCTCCTACTGATTGCACCACAATCACTTTTAATTTTCGTTGCCCGATTTGCTATTTAATTAATCTGTTATATTAAGTTAGGTTATTGTTAGGTTAGGTTGAAAAGAGGATTCGGAGAAGGGAAAATGCTTCGATCAAAAGACTCAGTTCCTTCCTACTAAGATTTAGAATTTCCCTCGTCCTGTCCGGGTTTCCCCAGAGAATCCCCGTGGTCCTGCCAACACCCGCATTCTACCACCAGCTCCGCCTTTAGAGTTCGAAAAGGTTTAGCGTTCCCCAAAGGACTAACTCCAGGGAAGATCCTACCCTACCAATTCATTAGCCATTTCGTTCCCAGCTATACCACAGTGTCCCGGCACCCATATAATCTCAATGCGTCCCCTTGCAGAGAAATCGTTAATTTCCCCTTTGCACCTGAGTATCGTCATTGATCCCACAGAGCCCGGATAGCCGCTTGGCTATCCGTGAAGATCACAATATCACCGTTCAAGCCCATGATATTCACCTGCTTAATGCATTCCGTAATCGTGTTGACCTCCGCCTGTAGTGCGGTATTACGGTCAGGAAGACGGAAGTATTTGCGTACATTGAAATCAGCGTCACAGAAGCCCAGATCCGTTTTCCCATCCAGTTTTGATCCATCCGTGTAAAAGTGGATCCCCGGATGGTTCCCCAAGAAGGTCCCATTAAACCATGGTTCCCTGTCGGGGATTAGGATGTGTTTTTATTGTTAAATTCGTGTTGTTTGTACATGTTAAATTATTTATAAAAAAATTTTTTAATGTAATAATATCAAAATTTACGAATCCCCAGAAGAAGTCGACAAATAATCGACGAAACGTCGGGACAAATCTGCAAACAAAAATTTAGTTTTCATTTACATGAATATTTTAGGTCTTATTAGCTCAAAAAAATTAACAAATTTGAATATTTTATTTTAATTAAAAAAAAACTTTTTGGGTTTGTCTTTTCCGAGATTTGAACTCGGAAGTTCGGAATACAAGGCAAACTCTCTACCCATTACACCACAAATACTTATAAATGTTGGGTGCTAAATTTGAATTTAAATATTTGGTAAGGAAACCAAACATTGTATCAAATTTGTTTACCAATGTCAATCATTAGTTGCAATCCACAATTCGGTTGGTACCACTGAACTTCTAATTTAGTGGCATATTTGATTGCGAATACCGTATTTGCAGTAACTACTTTTGATTATCGATAATTTTAAAAACAAAATTGATAGATGGTACAAATTTTCTTGTATTATCACAAAATATATGGTTGCTTCGTTCGGTACACTATTACTAACCGAATTTTATTGGAAAAGTTGATTGGAAATACCAATAATTGGATAAATGGATTGTTTTTTAGTTCCTTTTCCCTCTTTTTTTTAATTTACTGGAGCAGTATTTTTGCTTTATTAATCGATTATTGGTAATAACGTGCAATCAAATATATTTTAATGGTTTCGACCGATATTCCAACCAATACTTTTTCTGGTTGTATAACTACAATTTCTTTAAACCTTAGAGTTGGACTAAAAAACGTTTCAGTATAAAAATTTTAAGCCTAAAATTATGAAAAGAAGTTAAAAAAATATGGTAAAACTAAACAATGTTATAAAATCAATTGATTCTTATTGAAGAGTTCTTCCCAAAAACGACATTTGGACAATATTTGGTAATTGAAAGTGTTTTGCGTAAATTTTTATAATGGCATAATTTTTTAGAAGCGATCTAGATGTAGAGTAAATTAAGGTCCAAGTCTAAGATTAACATTGAAGTAAACTGTTGCGGGGAAGTTATTATAATTTATTTCTATTAAAACTTATTTTAAATTGCTAATTGCTGCATTAAAAATTTATAATATTTAACTTTTTTGTTTAAAATTTATATTTAAAAATTTCGGGATTCCCAAACACAAATTCCCGGAATTGCGGAAACAGAAAAATGCTTAGTTTCCCGGTAATCCAGGGAAGGCAAATCACGGGATGCATTCCCTAACTGTTTGTAAGTTGGCCATACTGGTAGTTGGTAATGGAATGGAATATATTACTCATTGAGAATTCATCATCATCATAGTGAAAAGGCAAAAAACTTCATACAAAAATCTATAAAATACGTGACTTTTTTTTCTTTAAAAGCCAGGTTCGTTCAACGCTTTAAAACTTTATTTTAATATTATAGTTGTTGTGACAATCGTCCGCTTTGTCAAAAAAATAATAATGTGAAGAAAGAAATACAAAAAACGTGTTGCAACTGTGTAATATCCTTTTGTTTTCTTTTTTTTTTTCAATCATTTTAGTCACTGTCGAAGTCCAAGTTTGAGTTAAGCCATTTTGGTTTGTTGTATTTATTCTATTGTTTTTAAAACGTTTTGTTATTTTATGATTTAAATACAACAGCTGTGGTTAATTATTGAGACAACAAATGTTTTCAAGGTTAGTCATAGAGCCAACAAATTAAGGACTCACACGTTTGTTTACTACAAGGCGTGACAATTTTCATTAGTTAAGGGAAATTAGATTTTATGAGGTTGTTATTTTTTATTTTTTTTTTTTTTGTTTTTTTGCAAACTTTATCTTTAAGAAATAAATGAAGTTATAACACAGAGATAAGGTCAGAGTGTTGTATGTATCCTTCAGATATAACAAGAATACAGGCAGCTTCATGGGAGATTTTGGGAAAATAAAAATATTTTTGTACTCTTTTTTAGTTATCAAAGACAGGACTAGATACCAGTATCAAACCTATAGGAAACTTAGACTAACTGCTACCAAATTTGCACCTTGTGACATGTCACATACCTAGCCTGGGACATGTCAACAAAGTATTTATTTTGAGATGGTTCTTCATTAATCCTGTGATATATTCTGGGACCTATCCAATTTTAGGTCTGTTACATGTCTTAAAGGATAAATTTCCCACTTCTATAATAAAGTCATGTTAATGTGACACTAAAAAGAGTTATGGTGGCAGTTAGTCTAAATTTCAGGTAGGGGAAGGTTGTTAAGAATAAGTCGTATCATTGATTTTATAAACAGAGTTCGTAAATATAATTTTGGAATTGTATTAATCATGGATGGCAAACTATTCGATGTGGGTACAGGTAAGGATTAGAGTTGTGTCGTTCATGAACGAACTAGTTCAATTGAACGACTCACTCAATTGAACGATCTGACTCGTTCACCAATATTAGATCTTTTCGTTCATTTCGTTCAATCGTTCATTTCGTTCTTTTTATTCACAGAACAATTGCATCTCTATTCAATTAAAACTTCTTGTAAGAGCAATTATTTTTTTTAGAAAATAGTAGTAATATTGTATCAAATTAGGAAAAGCTATTATAGTCATACAAATAAAATGTTTTTTACACAAAATAAATAAATTTTATAACACTTTTTGTCTATGTACAGTAAAATTTGTGAAAAAACTCGTTAAACCTGAATAGTGAGTAAGAATTGTCAAACGAACGACACAGTTCACAACACGCAGATCAGTCACAAGTCAAAGCAAAAAAGAACGATTGAACGATTTGAACGAACTAGTTCACTGACTCGAATTGAACGATACTGACCGAGTCACCAAAATGAACGATTAATCACTACTCTAGTAAGGATAAATCTATTTTATTTCATTTCGGTAACGGTGTTTTAGGGGTAACGATCTTTCAGTTTTTTAGCGTTAACGGTATTTTATTTATTTCGGTAACGGTATTTTAGTTATTGCGGTAACGTCATTTTAGGGCTAAAAGGGTTTTCAGTTGTTTTGGTAACTGCATTTTAAGGGTTACGTTATTTTAGTTATTCAGATTTTATTAGATTATTTCGGTAACGGATAAGGATACCGCTGTTTCAATTATTTCGTTAACGCCATTTTAGCGATAAAGACATTTTAGATATTTCGGTAACGGTATTTTATGGATAACGGTTGAAAAGGTTTTGAATCGATAATGGTATTTTTTTTTTTTCCTAAAAAAGATAAGCAACACTCATGAAATTCCTCCTATTAAATAATGTATTGCTTTCTTTGGAAAGGGGATAGTGGAGAGATGAAAGGTGGTGAAAGATAAAGGGCTTCAAACATGGCAACACTGTAATTGCGCGAGTAGATAAGTTTTAGAACAGTTGTTGCTCGCCACCTGATGTATAGTTGGCGAATTTTTTGAAGCTTTTTGTTTCATAGCTCTGATTCATTATTTTACTTCGGTGGGGTTAAGTACTATGGGAACACCGAAGGTGGGCGCAGCAATACATATAAGTGATAGAAAACTCATACATATTATTTTTCTACATTGATGTTGTCGTCACCGGGAATCGAACCCGGGACCATCTGTGTAACAGTCCAACGCGCTAACCATTACACCACAACGCCCATCCCTGGTATTAACTCAATTAATGTTAAAATTTAAAAAAAGATTAATTAACTGTGTTAGAATCTACTTTGTTATACAATTCAAATACCATTCATTTTTGGAAAGAATACTAAAAAATCGACAATTTTTGACCTAATGTTTTCCGTTTATCTGTATATTAAAAACATATATTCTTTATCGAGCCTATAACAGATCTCCATATTCAGTTTTTTAATTTTTCAAAAACATGCGATTTTTTCATTTTCTTAATTTAATACAAAATTCAAAAAAATCCCAAAAGTATTTAACTTTGAAAAACCGTATACTCGAAAAGTGCTTTGTAGAACGAGTCATCGATCTAACTAGATATTAATTTTAGGAAGATTACTAGGACAATTGCTCCATCTAAGAAAACGGAAGAATTTTTAAACATCTTTGTGGGAGTCTAGAAGAAACAAAAGGGAAAGTTGTAAAATTTGGCATTATTTGCCACATCTCTCAAAAACACCTTGGTGTTAAGGACAAAAGTGTGGTAACACGAAGATGGTTTGAAGATGAATGTCCTTGATCTGATCCAGGCGCGGATCCAAAAAATGTTTTGGGGAGGGAAGTTACAGTATTTTTTATTAACTTTTTAATATTTTTTAAATTTTAGTATTGGAAATTGATCTGATCAGATATGAATATAGGGAGATAACTAGGGGAATAGAAACATTGTGTGCGCTGTGATGAAACTTTGACTAGATTATCTTTCTCAGCAGAAAATAACTTAGCCATGATGACTTGTAGGGAGAGCAATGGACAACACCATACTGTCGTCGTTATAGAATGCTAAAAGTTTTCAGTAAGTTGTTTTGGATCTTTTGACTAAATGGGAAGGTCTGTTGTGTAGTTCACCCCGATTTGGATGAAATTTGACTATGTGAAGAAGGAACAGAAGAAGTAAGTATTCTTTCAAGCAGTGAAATCTCACTTTTAAGAGTTAAAAGTGGAGTCAAAGATAAACCTTTTTCAAGTTTGGATAAAAACGCACATGTTATATATAAAATGAAACGTACTTTGAAGATCTTTTCAGTGGTTCACTAAAAGGTTTTAAAACCAAAAATTTTTGAATTACTTTGAACACACAGTTTTAACTCATAAAAAAAGATAAAAAAAAACTTTCTGGAACAAAACCATCGGTACAAGTTGATATTTAAGCCTGTAACAAATGCTTTTTCTATAATATTTTTTACAAAAAAACAAAATGGAATGTAAAAAAATTTGAAGTTTTTGATAGAAAAACCCTGGCAAAATTGCTACAAAAAAGCAGGTTTCATACAGGCTTAACTATCAACTTTGAACGATGATTTTGTTCCTGAAAGTTTTTTAATTTTTCCCTTCCATCATTTGTTCAATTTTTTTTCTTCGAAATTTAAGGAAACCCCCAAACAGAAGCATGTTCCCTTTTCAACAATTGAAGAAGAAATAAATAATTCTGTAAAAAAAAAAAAAAAATGTAGGCCACCTCAACAAAATTCTGTTGCAGCAATCGAACCGTTTGATTATCCACAAATTCTGTCAACAATACTAACTTTTTAACATAAAAAACTCAGTATTTGATGTTTTTTTAATTGTGTTTAAACGTCAAATTAGTATTAACCTAACCTCCCCATGGGAGCACTAACTGCAAATCAATTTAAATTTAAAATCTCTATCAATTCTAATCACAATTTAGCAATACTTCCGTTTGAATTAATGGATGGATTATTGCATTCATATTGTATCAATAACGATAATTTCATTATGTTTCATCACCAATATAGTCGTTTTTCTATCGTATCCAAACGCCATATGTCACATGTGTTTTTGACACTAATTTATGTAGACGCCATTCACTCTGCTACACAGGCTACAACAAAAACAACTTCGACGACTACGAAGACATTTGTGTACTACACACAATCGTACTCTTTTTTTCGATAGAAACAAAATAGTATATAAAAATCTTTTACAGAGCCATTATTTCAATATTGCACACCGCACATTTTGTACTTTTTATTGTTAGTTATCCGTTTGCTACACGTTTGTTCATTTATTATAAACTCTACAACACAATCGTCATCATCATAAAGTGTGCAATGACAATTTTCGTTGTTAAAACGCCAAGAACAGACTGCACTCTGAAAGATAGTGTAGTAGTATGTACTAAAAAGGACAGAAAGAACTAAAAGAATTTCTGCAAATCAGTAATGTACACAAATATGAAACATTCCTTTGTTGCATTTTTTGTATTCTTTTTATATTTGTTGTTGCATTTTTGATCTTGATAACTAAAGTATCATGTTTGGGTTTACTAGTATTCACTATTCAGTTTTTCTTTTTGTAAAGAATATGCATTTTTTTTCATACTGCATATGTTGTTTTTTATTTTTTTTTTGGGGGAAGTTTTTCTATAGTGTTCTCATTCTCTGAACTTTTGTTGTTGTGCTTTATATATACTCTTTATATATATTTGTCATTGAGAGAGAGAGAAAATGAGTTTGAGAGAGAAAAGTTCAGGGTTACCAATTATTGTGATAAAGCAAAATTTATTTCTTATTGGAATATTATGTTTTTATGATCACACTAGATCAGAGATGCCCAAGGTAGTAGGATTGGTGAGAGTGACGAAATAACACTGGAAGAAAACAATTTGCTATTCATTTTATTTAGTCTTCAACGAGATTGCGACGAAAGCACATGTGTGGCGGGTGTGATATATTTCGAAATAAAAAGATTCTTCGAAGTGTTTATAAATTTTCCCTTAATACTCTTATTGCAGTTACGCAATAAAAGTATATTTCTCAAACTAGAAGAATCCAGCTTATTGCGTTTTTTTGAGCAAATATAATTCAAATCTGAAAATATTTGTTCGCAAAGATACGTTGAGGGAAATAAAGATAAACACTTCAATGAAATCTTCTTTATTTCAGGATATATTGTACCATCCAGATTTTTCCAGAATTCTATATTGTTAAAATAATCCGGCAAATCTATTTCACTTCGAAGTATAATAAGTTCTGTTTGGATTGGAAATTCGTACTTTAATATATCGCATTTAAAAGGGTTTTGAAAAATATCCAGTAAATGCTGAATATTTTCAAAATCCTTAAACCTGTCATTAAAGTTATTAAAAAGCGTTTTTAATAATTCCAAAAGTTCCAACTTTTTCAAGATTTTCTCCTTGTCGTAAATAACAGAAGTTTTCGGAAAGTCCGAAAAGTATTCAGAATCAATTTGAGCTGCAAGTAAAAATAGCTGAGTTTTAAAATCTGAAAAAAATTTTAAACATATCCGAAATTTTATTATCTTTTCCCTGCAGCTTCAAATTCAACTCATTCAAAATGTTACAAATGTCTGTTAAAAACGCCATGTGTAAAATAAATTGATAATCTTTTAAATATTCTTTCTGCAAGTGTAGTTTGTCTCTCCCACTCAACATGCTGATTTCCTATTGGTTGATTGACGTTCAAACAAAAGAGCGTAAGTATACGTGTGAGTTTAATTTGCTGATAGTTTAATGGGTTCATTGCTGGTATTTGGTCTGGAATTAGAAGCTAAATCCCTCAAATTTTGGTATAAGTTTTTATAGAGACAAGAGTGCCGATAAGGTAAGACTGGGTCACATACTGATTTATTCAGGGTGATGGGATCTCAGTTTTACCCAGAGTTCGAGAAGGAAGATCGGAATTTATCTGGATAATATAAAAAAGGGATATGAATGTTCCTTACTCTTTAAAATACTTATTGTACTTTATTTTTTTTGTAAATAATTTGTTTGTACTTATATGTTATATATTAGTCTAAGGATATTTTTAATAGACATAATAAATAAATAATGTCACTTTTAAGTTCTTAGTCACTTGCAATAAGTTAAACGTCGATAATTGTGGCCAATTCCATTGGATATGTCTGATAAATGTGGTAGGAATCTGAGTCGGTCATAGGTTTGACACAAACTAGCTTCTTAGCTCCTTTGGTGAAGTTTTTAATGGAATTTGGAGACTTAAAGGATAGGGAGACCCTATGGCATTTTCATAACCCAAGAGGGAAGAGCGATAAACGCTGTTCTAGGTTTTGGCACATGGAAATCTATACTGTGCATGGCTTGATTGCTCGTTTGGTTAAAGTCTAGGAATACTCTCGTGGGTATTACTGTGGGAGCGGTAATACTCACGAGCGGTAATAACCAATATTGTGACACCTAAGCACTAGATTCTTTGAGATTCTAAATACAATGAATGATATACATGTTTCTTAACCGCCTTGCTAACTTTTTAAGGAATCCTGAATGCTGTTGGATCATGGTTTTCATATAGTTGCGCGAAAAAAACTATAGTTAATGTTATGCACAAATTAACGAATTTCAGAAAGTCAGACAATGCATATTTATGAACAGAGTCCAATTTTCGCTGTCAGGACATAAGGAACGCTGAATAATAATAGTACTTATCCTTCGGCCATGATGTACACAAAGAAAAGTGACGATATCCATTCTCATATGGCGAATACAAAGCCAATTTTAATCCCATACCGAGTTCGATTAAATTTTGACATGCGAAAGTGGAAACAAAATATATTGCCAAATCTCAACACTAACACTCAAAAAAAGTATGAACCAAAATTAAGTTTACGCCTTACCAAAATTTTGTTTCTAAAATTTATCTTAAATTAATAAAATTGCTTAAAAATAATGCAAATTTAATAGATTTTAGTTGATATTTATTTTTTATGAACAAAAAATGATAAGCTAATTTCCTTAATTTAACTTTCCTTCCTTGAATTAGGTTAATACTCTTAAAAAATATTAGAAAATTTATTTCTTTTTAGTAAAAAATCTTAAATTTTAAGAAGTTATTAAACTAAAAGTTAAGATATTTAAAATTGTATGAAACAAATAAAACCAAATACGCAACTTACTTAAATTTAGGTCAAAACTTTTAACTTCTTTTTCTTAAAAACTTCTTAAAACGCCACATTTAATATTTATTTCAGTGGACAGATGTAAACAATATTAGAAAGATTGAGCTGAATTGGAATTAATCTTCGACTTGTGCTGATCTTAAACATTTTTAACAAAGTTAATTTTTAATGAAACCGAAATGGTTTTTCACTGGAAATATATCCTTATTTCCTTTATTTCTTATTTATTAGAAAAGAACAAAAATTTCTACCGAAGTTGTTCTAAAAAGTTTCAACCACCCTGAATAAGTGCGAACCTTTCTGATTGAAGTTTCAGTTAATAAAACAGAATAAAGAATTTATTTTCGTAAAAAATTGCGATATAAAAAATATTTTTTGCTATGTTTTAAAGTTTGAGATTTTCAGACGAAAAGCACAATTCGGATTTCAATTTTGATTTTGGTGAAACTTTTTAAAAATATGTTTTGCGATTTGCCCCTGCTCTATAATCCCTGCAAAGTCCTAATTAGAACATACTAATTCATTCCTCGACCTGTATATGGTGGTTTTAGAGGGAGATTTTCTCAGGTTAACCCAATCAGAATTTATTGGCCTTGTGCCAAACACCTTATTCTTCAATATTATATATTTCAATAACAATGCGGCAACCCTTAAAATATCAAGCTCTCTTAACTGGTTTATTAAGTTGTCAAACTGAAACAGGCTTGCCAGACTTTGGCGATTTTTTTGTTGGGCTTGGGGACAGAAATTTTCAATATGGGACAGGAGTTTTTTTTGTTGTTGGATATTTCAAAAATATTTTGGAGATTTTTTGTGGATATTACAAATGTTTGATAAATATTTTAATTAAGTATATATTTACAACACAATCGACCAAGTTCTTTTTCCAAGCAACTTTAATAGGGTTTTTATATATAAAATTTAAAATTTTCTTAAAACATTTTATAGGAAACCCCTGATAAATCTTGAACAAAGTAGATGTTATATAGACTTTAGACGAACAACTTTAAGATGAAATTAATAAAAAGTTAGATAAAAATATATTTCTAAAAGATGAAATTTTTGTATGAAGGTGGTTAATCAAAAAAAAGATCTTTCTTGACTCAAAAAAAAAAAAAAAAAACAATATCTGTACACTTAAAAATTTATCTTTTGTAAGACTTTTCTTTTTGTTCCCAAAATGTTAAAATCTATTTGCTTTTCTAAACCAATTTTTAGATAACTTCCTTTAAATATGTAGGCCTGTTTACGACTCTGAAAAGACATTTTTCCAAATTCGCTCGATTCTTATCCATCAATTCAATTTAGATAATTTTTATATGTAGTATTAAATAAAAATATGGCTTTTTTAACTTGTGGGGAAAATACGTATAATCTTAAACTGATGATCTTAAGAACATACAATTTTTATGAATCTAAATTTTTTTTAAATAAAAATGCCTAAAATCGAATTTCGTAATTTTAAAGGGGTTTTTTGTACACTGAACCAAAAACTGCGGTGAAATAAACTAAATTCCATGTTAAATTGATGAATGGGGGATCACTATACAACAAAACCTATCCGTCATTTTAACAAATTGTTTAGTAAATGTATTTTTTGTAGTGTGCGACCGAACAGTTCGGCCAGAAAATGCATTTGGTCTGTATTCGGTATTTTAAAGCATTATGGACAAATTTGGCGGATGGAAAAATGTTTATTGGGCTGATTAGATGCTATTTTGAGTGTCAAATTTGAAGAAAAGTCTGTAGTTAAGCAATGAATTCACTGAATTCGGCCTCAGAAAGTTCGGCCAAATTGAAAATAGTTCGGCGGCCGAACTTTTAACTTTATAGCTAAACTTCGGCTTTTCTCTTAAATTTTATACACAAAATCGAATTAAATCGGCTCAAAAAATATATTTCCAATACCAAAATTTGTCATCATTGCCTCTAGATATCCAAAAAAAACCGACAAAATATAGTTTTTTGGCCGAACTGTTCGGCCAAAAAACTATATTTGGTGATTGTTGTTTTGACGAAATATCGTCAAATGTATTAACATAAATTATGTTCTTCAACAAATTTATTTAATCAAATTGAATAATTTGATTAAATGCTCCTATTTTGAAATGCTCCTAATAACTTGGCAACAATTTTTTTTTGTGTGTGACTTAACTAAAAATTAAATTGTTGTATTTGGAGATTTTTTGGGGGTGTTTTTATATTTGACAAACGATAAAGAGAGTCGGACAAACCTGGTAAATGTCCACATTAATGATGTTTTCTTTTCTGGAAAAAAGTGTTGCCTTCTTAACGTGCAACATTTTTCAAATTTTGCCTTGCCCCATTAAAATGAAGCATTTTTACAATCAGAATAGAACACAATTTCAACACATATTACATTTATTTAAACAAATCTGTTTTTTAGTGTTGTTAAAGTTTGGGTTCGAATCCCAGAAAACTTTAAAAAAAATTTAATGTTTTTTTTAATAATTAATTTTTGTTTTTTTAATTATTTAAAAAATTTGGATTTAGCTCCATACATTTTTTTCAATTAATTTTTTTTTTATAATATTGTTTGTAAGCGAATTTCAGATTAAAAAAATTATTACAAAAAGAAAAAATTAAAAAAAATAGCAAAAAAAAAAAAATAAAAAAAATTGTAAATTAAATTTAACAAAAAAAAAAGAAATATAAAAAAATGTGATACCAATATGGGTTCGAACTCGGGATCTTCTGTGTCAGCAGCCAGCACACTACCACTCTGCTACCAAGGTGAGAGTTTTCTCGCCAAAAACTTTGTAATATATACACATGAGATTGATAAACCAAAAAAAAAACAGGGCAACATCCAACCCTGTAAATTTTTTGAGGGCAGAAAATGTTGCATTTTTTGCCCTCAGAAAGAAACACGGCACCCTCTCAGAGTGTTTACCTTATTTTAGAAAAGAACACAAAAAGGTAATTTGAGGGCAAAGTGCAAAAAAAAAATGTGACATTTTTGCCAGAAAAGAAAACGCCATAAGTAAAGAGTTTTAACTTCTCTACTTTATTTAACATTTTTTCTAATTAGGAGTTTTTGGGAATATTTTTTGAAATGTTTGGGTATAGCAAAAAAAGTATCTGGCAAGCCTGAACTGAAAATACAGTCATTGTAAAAGGTACTCTACTAAAATAATGCCGTCTGTTTTGTGTGTTTTTTGGGGTATTGAGTTTAGACCTTGCGCACATGAACGTCATACATAAACTCGACTCGTACGCGTGACGTTACATTTTTGGCTTTTCATACGTTATCGGTCGTTTCGTTTGTTGATTTTTTTTCTTAATTTAAAAATTATTATTATTTAGTTGCGAACGGTGTGTGTTTTAATTTCACATACGTAAAATAAAGCTAAAAAACATTTAAAAAGCCACTTACAAAACAAAAAAAAAAAAATATTTAAATGCTGAAACTACAAAAACGTCACAAATTGAACACGAATTACAATAAAACAAAAATCCAACAACAATTGCTAGTGAAGTAATTGAAACTATACTATTAACAACAACAACAATTGAAAAACTAAAACAAGAATTATTTTAATTTTTATTAATTTTTTTTATGACTTTATGCCATAAAAACGAAGAACGTCGTATAAACTGACAGACAAACATATTTGAGTAAATAAATGTTCAGTGTAAAAGTGTGATGTGTTGTTGTGTATTTTAAAATATTAAATAAAAAAAAAAAAACGGCGGCATAAGTCTTTTTTCTACTAATTTTTAATGGAATAAATTAAACAATACGGAAATTTTTAAATAAATTAAATGTTTATTAAATATACAATAGACAGACAGCCAAAATTACAGGAAATTAAGCAATACGTTACGTATTTAAACTAAAAAAGTGCCTTTTGTTTTAATTATTAATTAAATAATAATTTAAATAATTGAAAAAAAAAACATAAAACTTTTTAATAAAAATTGTTAAATAATAAAAAAAAGTTGATACTTTTATGGCCTACAACTTCTATTAACAAAGTATTAAAATTTCAACTTGATAAAAATTAAGGAGGAGTTTTATTATTGGATTTATTACTGCCGTCTTTTTTTAATTTGTTGGAAAAATCAATGTCCTCCTTTTTAGTGGTTGTTGCCTGACGCCTGTCGTTTTGCTGCTGCCTCTGTTGCTGCTTTTCATTTTATTTCAGTTTTTCTATATATTAATTCATTGTAAGTAAACATTCCATTAACAAGTAAAAACTAGACTGGAAAGAATATTGCGTGTCAAATGTTGTCCATTTTTTGCTTTTTTGCTGTTATTTATTGTAAAATATGAATTAAGCAATTAGAGTGACCAGTTTTGTTTTTAGTAAAACAACTTTTGAAGAATGCATCCATCATACAAAATTTTTTTTTTAGTTAATATAAAGGGTCCGCCAAATAACTTTTTTTTTTTGAAAATGCTAAAAGAAAACTACCCTGCAGGAAATGTCAATAGTGAAAAAGTATTGATTCACTATTGACTGTGTCACCGGTACTACTAACCAAATGTTCCCCAGGCAATGTAATTTGCTATAGACATTTAACATGTGCGTGTCATTGAAAATCACTAGTGACATTAGAACTATTGACTAGGTAGTGAATAGGTAGTTCTTATGGGACCATATGTAGACATTGGAACCAAAGATTCACTAGTGACTAGGTAGTTCTTATGGCACCATATGTAGACATTAGAAACATAGATTCACTAGTGACTAGGTAGTTCTTATCGGACCATATGCAGACATTGGACCAAAGATTCACTAGTGACTCGTTAGTTCTTATGGGACCAGATGTAGACATAAGAACCATAGATTCACTAGTGACTAATTAGTTCTAATGGGGCCATATGTAGACATTGGAACCAAAAATTTACTAGTGAGTTAATAAAGTAAAAAGTGTAGACGCTTAGTTGACAATGTCAACAAAATAGTAGACAAAAGTGGAGACTTGGAGACACTTGACCCCAAGCTTCCTGCAGGGTACTGAATATTTTTTCAAATTTCTTTTTTTATTTGAAAGTACAATCCTTCCGGTTAATAATGGAAAATAATTGCATTCAAATGGCTGCCTCGTCTGGCCATGCAGTAGCCTACACGATCGGTCCAATTTTTAAGCACATTATCGATTGTGTGCAGCTGTATTTCACCAATGGCTTCACGAATAATGTCCTTTAAAGCGTCAATTGTCTCTGGCTTGTTGGCGTAACACATATCTTTGACGTCACCCCACAAATAATAGTCCAACGGTGTCAAATTGCAGCTCCGAGGTGGCCAAACGACATCAGCTCTGCGGTTGATAATGCGATCTTCAAAAACAGGGCGCAAAACATCGAGTGTAGCTTCGGCTGTGTGGCACGTAGCGCCGTCCTGTTGAAACCAAATGTTGCCAATATCCTCCTCTTCAATTTTTGTGTGACACGTTTTGGGTGTATCGGCTTTTCAATGTATGCGTGCGGGTTTTCTGTGCCCCAAATGCGACAATTTTGCTTGTTTACATACCCGCCAACGGTGCTTCTCTTCTTCCAAAATCCGTTCGCAATTTTCGCACACATTCTGCAACATTACCATGATTTTCAAAGTAATGTCGCAATATTTCCCAGCGTTGTTCACAACCATATTCGTTCAGCGGAAGGATAAAACTAATTATCTGTCAAATCAGACATGAGCTAAGTGTTACCATTCACGAAATAAGCACTAGTTGAAAAAAAACGTTAGATGGCGGACCCTTTAGAAGCCCCATTTATGAAACAGTTATTTAATATTTTGATAATTTGTATATATTTTCTAAGTTTATAATTTTGTTACAAACTCTTAATTTAAAGGTACGAATTATTTAACCCTATTTTTACCATTGTCATCTTAAGTTGCCAGCAGGTTTTGCTGTTTTGCATGCTCTGAGAATGGAATTCCAAGTGTTGTCTCCAAATTACAAAAAATGTTCTGAAGATTCATGGGCAAATTAAGATCCACGTGGAACGCCTAAACTTTTCATTAAACAAATTCTATAAAAATTTCATCTTATTTATTAAAAGTTTCATTAACTCAATGAAGAAGTTTGGTTAAAAAACTGGTTTCATAAAATGTATGAAGCTTTTCATTTATTTTAAGGAATTTTTTGTTCACTTTGTGAAAAAAAGTTTAATTAACTTATAGCAATTTTTCATTATTTTTGGTCCACTAAAATTCTCTCTGTGTGGGTTTGTTAGGTTGAATTGGAACCCACGAAACGGTGAGTTTACTAGGATGCCATAAGGTCTAAATAAAACTAAAACTGTTCAGATCCCTTAAAATGCATCCGTAGTTTGTGCTAATTAGAAACAAACGACGGCTGTGTAGAAAAAAAATCTGCGATATCGGACAGAGACTCTTCAGGTTATTAAAGAACCTGCTTCCCATATATGAGTTCCAATCCTTTGGTCCCGTACACTCGCAAAGAAGATACTGCACTATCCCCTCCTCTTCCCCAAATCCGAACGTTAGTGAGCCCAATGTCTCGTAAAAGTTCCTAGAAGCATGCTTTTCTTCCGCTTACCAAAACTAAGAAAACTAGTTTTCGTTCTCCTTGGAATAGGAAATGGCCGTAGGGTCCAATATTTCCTAAGACAATGTATCTTGGACTCGTTTCCTTACTTGATGTGTTCGATATCATATCGAACAGCTGTACCAGAGGAACCAAGACAAGTTATTTCTCGCAAACTCATAGCCAGCTGGTTTCCCACGACCCTAACGTGTTTGGGGACCTATGCCAGCCTATCTGAGTACCGACGATGCCGGACAAGGGATACAATACTATTTCCTATGCCCTTAGATCAAATCGTATCGGATTACAAGGCTTTTAAAGCAGTGAGACTGTTTACGAAAGCTGTATTATATTTACATTCGAAATGCAGTTTAAACTAGAATTCGATTATATGGCAGTGTATGATATGATGCACGATCTAGATTTTAAAATCTAGATTAAATCGGATTTTGGTCGTAATGTAAACGCTACCGAAGATTCGAATGAATGATGCATTCGATTATAATTCTCGAGGTCCTTCCAATTGCGTAGACTCTTGCATGAAAAACGCTACTATTGTCTGGAAACCATATTGCAGTATTAAATAAAATTTATGTAATTATTCAACCAACTCATGAAGTTACCCAAAGTTGGAATACTGTCACCAGCTAATTCTTGAACTGTCCGTATAGACCGAAACTTCAACACTTCGAAAAACAGAGTCAGTGTCCAGCTTTGCCTGATCGGCACAATCACATCAAAATTCTTTTAAACATTCACGATCGGTAAAATTTTCCTAAATCTCAGTTTTTAATAAAATTAATGTAAGCAATAGGAATTGAAGATATTTTTCAAAACCGACTCATGTCCAAAATTGAAATTCTCAGGAAATTCTTCCTATTAAGTAATGTGTTGCTTTCTTTGGAAAGGGGATAGTGGAGAGATGAAAGATGAAGGGCTTCAAACATGGCAACAATGTAATTGCGCGAGATGATAAGTCTTAGACCAGTTGTTGCTCGCCACCTGATGTAGAGTTGGCGAATTTATTGAAGCTTTTTGTTTGATAGCCCTGATTCATTATTTTAAATCGGTGGGGTTAAGTGCTATGGGAACACCGAAGGTGGGTGTAGCGATACATATAAGTGATAGAAAACTCATACATATTATTTTTCTAAATTGATGTTGTCGTCACCGGGAATCGAACCCGGGACCATCCGTGTAACAGTCCAACGCGCTAACCATTACACCACAACGCCCACTATCCAGATAAGTGTTGAGCACTTATCCTTACAATGGCTCTAAGGTCTCGTTATTCTCCTCGCGTCCCCTACAAGTTACTGAGTCCGCACTACTTGTGCCCGGTGAGAATATTTATCACACCATATAATAATCCTCGGTAGATTATCCTTAAAAGCCTGAGAGAAACTCTTGTAATTTAAATACATCTCCTTGTTGAGAAGTTATTAAATTCCGGAAATATATGAAATATAGAGGAAAAAAACTCTTCGAGAAAAGTCTCACAAAAGCCGAACGATTACTATTGTTTGAAAAAGCGCGGACACTCTTTCGATTAAATTAAAAATGCATTAATATGCATAATGTTGAACTTAATCCAAGTACAATTACTTAACAAAGCGCAAGCTTTAATAACATTCAAAAATATTTTTGGGCATAGAGATTATATATTTTTGGGCGTTCATTACAAATATGAAATCCAAATCGGAGTGTCGGACCAAGGTTTAAAAACTAAAAGTGACATCTCACTCTCTTTGCAAACAAATTCGTTGCTGATACAATAAGCTTAGAGAGTAGATCGACAAAATAAACCAAATAGTAGCGAGTAGTAATATTTTACAGCTCGTTACTGTTTTCGATGCATTTTTTAAGTAAACAAACTAACGAGTGAGATGCCCCTTTTAGCTGGCATGAAAAATATTAGTTTTAAATATAATTTTTATTTGACATTGCATGTATTTTTTTTAGTGTTGCCAACCGAAATTATATCCATACACGGAGTTGCACACAATTAGTAGTATGAATACAGAGTCGTTTCGAAATAGTAACCGGATGAAAAGTTGGATTAAAATTTCTTATAAAATGTTTAAGTTTATAAATCACCTAAGATTCCATGATCATCGGTAGGGTACATTTTTTGGTCGCGGTAAACAGTTTTAATTATTATTCTTGTTCTCTTGTTGTGATGTCTTATTGATTGATCTGCTTCTTATTTTTATAACCAAAAGTTCATTTACACTCCAGTGTAAATATTTGATTCTGTTGTTTTTTAATTTCCGTGGAATTTTGCATTTGTTTTTGTTTATTTTAAAAATTTTTGCCAAAATATTTTGGTTGCGTCTGTCGGTATTTCAAGTAACAGTGTTGCAATAAATTTTTGCTTATTTTCTCAAGAAAAAAAAAAAAACATTGCAGATTTTTTTTTTCTGTTTTCATATTGTTTCTTGAATTTATTAATAAATTTTAATATTTTGATTTCCTGTAAACCGTTTTGTTGTTTTTTACTTTAACTTCTTATGCCACTGTTGTTTATTTTACACATGCATTTCCTTTTTTCTTATTTCATAACGCCTGCTTCTTGTACTGATACTTTAAAGTTGTTTTTGTTTTTTGCAGGGCAACCAGAAATATGCTGTATCATGTTATTTCCTGTGCGTCGGTTTGAAAAATGGATTAGATATTTATTTTTTTTCAGATCAATTAAAGAATTCTGGCATCGATTTGTTAAAGTATATTTTTGAATATTTTGATCTGAAGAGCATTTTTTTGATCAAAATTCGTGTTTTTGAACATATTTTTTTGTTTTTCAGAACAAAAGCAATTTTTCGCTATCGAATTTTATTTTTCAATAAATTTTTTTAATAATTTCTTTGGTTTTTGGAAATTTAAGCTATTTTTGCAAAATTCCTGTTTTAAGACTTGTATACCGATTTTGGCATGAAAAACATTTATCTTCTTTTTTGTTAGCAATTGAAAAGAATTCTCAAAATACAATTCAACTGTTCTGTAAAATACTGGAGGGAAATTTTAAAACTCTTGTAGGATGTTATCCGTACTTAAAAGTCCATTTTTTTTTTTTACTTTTCGCATTTACTATATCATTATCTGCACGTTTTTAAAATTTCGACCGATTAAAAAGTACTTTTCATTACTTTATTTTCAAAGTGATAATTTCGAATCGAATTATTTTTCGAATCCAATAACACAATAACCACCCTGATTTTTAAAGAAAATATATATTTTCCCTTTTGAGGGCATTTTAAAAGGGCTTAAAATCGTTTCTTAAGAGCATATTTCTGGTGGCCCTGCTTACATATATTTTTTTACAGAATAAAGTATAAAGTTGTTTTTGTACAAGTTTTTGTATCTTTTTTTTCAGTAGCATATGTATAAGAATTGTGTAGTGTATGTGTTATTGCATAAATTTCCTTTTAAACAGATCTTTAAGTTAGAAATTGGAAGAAATTCTCATTAAATTGCTGGATCACGTACATTAAATATTTGCCCAATAAGCCATTTTATTTACTATGTTTTTTTTTCCTTTCATGCTGCCTGCTATTTAAACTTTTTTAAATGGTCTTACATTGTCGTATCACTACACATATGTGCTACACTCATAAAAAATAATTAGTAACAAAAAAAAAAAAAAAAAATTGGCAAGCAAAATATGCGACAGGAAAAGAAAATTCACATAAGAAAGGAAGTCATAATAGGCAGTGTTACCATTTTAGGTAGTATTTTTGGCGCCTAAGTTAAAGAGACTATGTTTTGTTGTTTAATTGCTTAACGTGTTAGAAATAGATAAAAGATTATGTAAATAAAGAAAAAAAAAATATGAATTTGGCGCCCAACATGTGGAGGTACTTCCTATACAATTTTTCTTAACATTTCTAAAAAAAAAGATAAGTTGCTAATTAATTTTTATGAATATTGAATTATTTTTAAATTTTTTTTTGTCATACATATTACAAAAAACACGAAAAATAACCGAAACACCGGTTTTTCTTAATTTCAAAAACCGTTCGGTTTTATATAGGTTGAATAACAACTCTGCAAAAGACAACACGAAACAGTCTCAAATGTTGTAATGTAAAGTAAAAAATTACATTTTTTGGCGCCCAACTTGAGACGTTATTATTTCTGACACAATTTCATATCTTTGTGAATAAAAATATCAAATAAAATACAGAATTTAAAAGCCGTTTAAGCTTTTTTTATGTTAAAAATTTGCTTATTTAAGTTAAAATTCAGAAACTGCAAAAATATATGTCAATTGACATTAAAGGATATATCCCGTGACAGGTCAGCGAAGGGCATATCACTACAATTCAACATTTTCGATTTTAAAGTGCTATTCTTTTTTCTTCTTAGTTTCTTGTAGTGTTCTTTTTGCTTTATATTTTCTTTTTCATATGCAAAAATCATAACTTTGCTATTAACCAGCCAATATTAACAACATTAGCTCAGATGGTAGAGCATTTACCTTGAGTTAGATAATGTTTTTTGTTTAATTGCTTAGCGTTTTATAAAAAGATAAACGATTATGCAAAAAAAAAAAGAAAATAGGATAAAATTCATAATTTGGCGCCAAACAATGAAAGTACTTCTTATAAATATTTTTTAAATTTCTAAAATTAAAAAATTATCATTTGCTTGGTTAGTTTGAAGTGAAAGGAAGCATTACAGAAAGAAGGCTATTAAACAGTCCTAAATTTTTAATATTTTCCACAAAGAAGTACATTTTTTGTCGCCCAACGTGGGATGATAATATTAAGAATATTAAATATTAAATAAAATACAGAATTTTAAAGCTGCTAAAGCTTTGTTTGTGTTAAAATAAGCTTATTTAAGTAAATATTTAGAAACAGCAAACAAATGAGTCAATTGACCTTTAAGGTCCTATCCCGTGAGATGTCAACCGTGGGAATATCAGTACACTTCTACATTATTTCTAGTGTTTTATTATTTCAAGTGTATGTTTTATTATTTTTTTTTTTGTATTGTTTGGTTTGCTTTATTATTTCTTTTGTATTTTAACACACATGCAAAAAATATAACTTTGCTGTTAGCCAGACAGTATGCATTAGCTCAGATGGTAGAGCGTTTACATTGTAAACAAAAGGTTCTGTGGTCAAAATCTACTAGCCGATTTATTTAAATTCGCTTTTGTAGAGTACTACTAGTCCTTATTATATATATTTTAAGTCACATAATAGAATAGAAGAAGAAGAGGAAAAAGAATGTTTGAAAAATTGTATTCTTTTTGTTCTATAAATAGATTTAAACATGTATTTCAACAAACTGTCTTCATTTAAGTTATACTTTTTTTTTGGTAATTTGTGTGTCAGTTTAAATTTTCTTTAATGAATGATAACATGCATGGCATTGCCAACTATTTATCTGTTTATTTAGCAGATTTTAATTAAATCTTGTTGTTTGCCAACCCTATTTTTTTGTTCAAGTGTATCCATAACATTCTAAATATTATAAACAAGTACCAGTATGTATCAAGTACTTTTTTTGTATCGTATGGAACTTTTGTTTTTTAATTGCTTTTAATTACTATGAGATTGTAATGTACAAAAACAAACAGATAAATAAACTCACATACAAAGCATCAGTCATTTAGACTCACATAAAGTCAGTCAGTCATTTATACAATTTGACATTTAATCATTTTAACAGTCAGTCACACATTAAGACTTTTTAGACAATCATTAAAAGTCACTCATTTACGTTTTTTTTTATATATAAATTTTGAAAAGATATTTCAAACTCCAAAAGCAAAAATTCATGCCAACCATCAGCTTCTATCCGTCCATGCTTGCATGTGTAAAATGTTCGTTTTATTTACAAGCGCGCCCTTTTTTCTCATTTTTTCATACATTTTATTTATTTTTATTTCTCGTGAAAACCTCATTTTGGTTCTTAAGTTTTTTTTTTTTTTTAAATTATTGCAGAAGAAGAAGTAAAAAGAAAACAATATGTTCCCATTTTATAAATCAACCATAATTTTGCGTTTTCTCCCACTCATGTCCATTAAAACTAAATGTTTTACAAAGTGGATACTCGGTATTAATCGAATACTGGGTATTCGTAAAAGATTTAGATTTAAAATTATTAGTTAAATTTTTATAGGAAGAAGAAAACATTTATATTGAAAAATTCAACGGACACAATGTATATGCCAGACTGCCTCAGTTTCGTCCCCTTTAAGTACTCGTTAGTGGTTAATTTATGTGTCAATTGAACAAAGTATTTTATATTGTTAAATTGCTCTATATGAAAAACTTATTACTTTGTGTCGTAGTGAGTTTCAAACCCACAGCCATACAACAGGATGTAGCTGCCTCGTGGCATCACCTCTTAACGAGTTTAAAGTTAACAATTCTTAGTGAGTTTAAAGTTTACAATTAAAAAAAAAGTAGCGAATTGCAATTTGTTACCACTCGTTACTTTCTTCAATGCTTTTTATATGTAAACTAATACCCAATTTACACAGAAAAGTTAATGTAGTAAAAAGCGGATCAACTGTTTAATCGAG
This sequence comes from Delia radicum, assembly GCA_021234595.1. NCBI lineage: Eukaryota > Metazoa > Arthropoda > Insecta > Diptera > Anthomyiidae > Delia > Delia radicum. The sequence continues at coordinate 9,889,977 of CM037852.1, forward strand.
CACTAAACAAGTCGATTAAACAATATTTTAATCTTTTTGATTAACAATTAATTCCACTTATCATCTGGTTACTATTACTAAACGCTTCTTGTATGCAACTCTGAGTTTTGATAGAATTTCGGTTGGCAACACTGAAAAACATATATGCGCTAAGCCGCTGTCGTAAAAAAAAATGTTGCCTGGTTTTTAAAACTGTCAAAGTTAATCTTTCAGTTGACAAGTTAAACTTTTAACTGTGGATTATCGTTAATCAAGTAGACTAATTACGCTGTTTAAATATGCTCTAACAAGTGAGATGTCAGTTTTAGTTGGCAACACATACCAGTGTTTACAATATTAGCTGTGTTCGACGTACGTTACCCAATTTTACCATTTTTATTGTCAAATTTGTGTATAAAATGTTGTTTCGGGTAAATTGGGTTAAAGCGGAGCCCGCGGTAACGACATCGAACAGACCTATTAATTATTATATAGTGTTACCAACCTAGTGTTTTTACTTAATCGACTTTGATTTATCTTAGACAGAGCTACAAGAGAAACCAATTTGTCTATAAAGCATTTTTTCAATGCATTTTCTAAGTAAACTAGCACGTTATCCTAATGTTGCCGATATTGCATTTTTAAAGGAACAATTTAACAATCTAAGTAATTTACTTTTAAATTTAAGTATGTGTTGCCAACTTTAAACTTTTGTAGCAATGGATGGCAAACTTGACTTCAAATTGCCAACTTAGTAGTGCTAATTTAGCAGGTTTTTGTCAATAGCTAATGTTGACAATGTTTATTATATAATAGTGTTGCCAACTTATTATTTTTATAAAAATGCATTGCAAAGTTTACTTTATTAAATAAAACAAATTCTGAGCTCATGATATTTTTTAAAAAAGTACCTTATAATACACTTTTCTTGTAGAAATTTTCAGATCCAAGCTCGCTTGTTGTCAGATATAACTTTAAAAGCGCAAATTGTTTAAATGTTGTAGGATTTTGGGTTAAAAACCTATTGAATACAATTTTTTATAAAAGTTGTATTTGTATTTCTTTCTACTTTATTCGTTTTTTACTAACGATTACCCGTTTTCAAATAATCTTCAATTCTATTACAACACTTTTACCATCGCATTCACATATAAACATTTGAAACAATATGCCATCGTTCTAAATTATTTCGTAATTGTATATTTGTTGTTGTATTGTTTCCATTTTTACAACCATCTTTGCGTTTAGTCTCCTCTTCATGTCAATCTATGTCCCGTCCCCCCACTTGTACACCCTTCTTTAATTTTGTTTTTATTTACTAAACGTTTACTTTACAACAAATTTGTTATTGTTGTTGTTGTTGTTACATATTTTCATAAATATTTTTATTGTCACTCATTTCCGTTTTTTTTTCATATAATTTTTATTCCTCTATTTGCTTTACATTATATTCTTTATTTTTTGGTTTTTGTAAATATAAAGGAATTAATTCTTCTATCTAATTGAATTCCTCTATTTAATTTAACCACTAGTTATACTTAGTCAGCACTTAACTGTTTTGAACTAATGTTTTACTAATATTTTACTAATGTTTTACTAATTTATTTTGCTAAAAAAATTGTGCTGATTAGCATATCAATAGTGTGAACGACAACCAGATTAAAAGTTATACGCAGAATGAATAGATGCCAAGATGTAGTAATGACGAGGAAAATTATACTAAAAAGTACAACTCTAGTAAGACACTTACAAAAAAATCAACCATGGAAGATTTTGTATCTGTTTTTCGTACATAAAACAAAATTGTGGATTGAAACAACTTAAATTTTGCGTTTTCACCGGCTTGTGAAAGTAATTGTCTATTAATTAAATAAAAGACAAAATAAAATATATAAATTTAAAAAGATTAAACGTGTATTTGTAGTCAAATTAAGTGGTCAAGTTGATAACAAATATACAGCAGGTAGACAGACTAAAGCGAAAGATATACATCTTAGGTAAATTTTTATGTTTCCTTTTTCTTATTGCAAAAAAAGGGTTGTATATGTTACATTTTGTTATTTTTTCGTTTCGTTTCTATAATTCTCTGCTGCATTAGTGTTCCTTTAAAAGATAGCATCATTTAGACAACCAATGATGTAAGTAGTTGAAAGATAAATCATTTTAAAAAGAATCACAAAAATATGTTTTATGATTTTCAGCAAAATAAATTAACTAAAGTAAAAATTTTCTTCAAATTTTTTGTGTTTTTTTTTAGTCTACTAATTTTTAGAAAAAATTTTATTAATGTTTAGCAAGGGTTTTTAAATTTCTAATCCACTAAGTTTTAGCAAAACTTTTGTTGAATCTACTAGTTTTGTTGCTAAAAATAAGCTCGCTGATTTTCAGCAAAAGATTTTGCTGATATTAGCAATTTTTTTTTGACTAAAATTTTGCTGACTCGGCAAAATTTTTTGCTGACTTTACTAACTTTTTTATTTGAGTGTAGTCCAACTTTTTATCTGGGTAATATTTCTAAATCACCTAAACAACCTATTTACATACAAAGTCTTATTAAAATTAATTAAGACGTTGCCGCAAAAAAATTTTGGCGCTGTCGACCCAATTTTTGCTAACGCCGACATTTTTTTCAGGAAGATTATAAATCAGGAAGATTATAAAGCTAGATTAACTTTAACAAGTAGATTAATTTCGCTGTCTATAGTCCCTATTAATTGGAATTTAGAATATAAATTTAAATTAAGAAAACTTTATAAATCTGGCAATATTGTTTGTTAATAAATATTTAGTGTTGCCCATATACTTTTTAGCAGTTTAACAATGTTGTCAATTTAACAGTTTATAAATTTATCTTATATAGTATTTTCCAACTTAGCTTTTTTATACTTTGTATACAAAAAATTTCGCTAAATCTAAAAATTTCTGTACAAAAATGAGAATTTGTTTTTAAATGAAAAAAAGTTTTGAAAGTTCAGATTTCTTGTCTGAGAACTTGTGTATTGTTTAATTTTAATATGTCTAGTATTCTGTGAAAAATATTTTATAAAAAAAATTCTTCTGAATCTAAAAATTCGCCTATAAAAAATTAGAATATAATACAAAAATTTGAAATTTGAAAATTTTCTTATTTAGATTTTATTGTTTACAAAAACGTATTTCGACGATAATTTTTAAGTATTAAATAACATATATTTATTTCACTTAATCAAATATTTCGCTAGTGAATTTTCCAACAACTTCGGGAATGAATTTTATTAAATAACTTATAACTTGTCAATTTTACATAAAATTTTGAAATTTTATTATAAAAATAAAATGTTTGAGCTCGAGACCTGAATTTTTCTTTAATTAAAATTCTTCTTTATTAATTTCCAATATTTCGAAACTCTTCGAGTTTCATCCTCAGGGAGTATAATGGATTTTAAATAAAAACACAAAATTCTAAAAACTAACGTTGTTTATAACTCGTCATCATATAGTGCAATATATGATGACGAGAATTTTGTGTTTTTATTTAAAATCCATTATACTCCCTGAGGATGAAACTCGAAGAGTTTCGAAATATTGGAAATTAATAAAGAAGAATTTTAATTAAATAAAAATCCAGGCCTCGAGCTCAAACATTTTATTTTTATAATTAAATTGGAAAGGTCGAATAAAAAACAACGATAATTTTGAAATTTTTCTTATTTAGATTTTTATTATTTTACAAAAAACGGAGTTTTAAAATCATTAGCTAAGGAAACTAATTTTAGATGTATATTATTTCTCTACACTGATAATAATCCATGCATAAAAATACCAATAAATGTCAATATAACAAAAGTTTTTGTAAAATAAACAAATATTTGTTCATTTTACGAAAGGTTTTGTTGTTTTGTCATTATTTTCGTGTTTTTAGCATGGATTATTATGAGTGTAGGTTTCTTGAATTGAGAGAATCAATGGACTCGTTTTGGTAGAGAATGCAAAGCTTCACACTGAAATTCTATTACCTAATGAATTGATGGCCATTAAAAAGACGTTAAATTAAAAAAATTAATTGAAACTTAAAAGAGTTTTCATTTAATTTTTTTCTTTTAGTTCTTAACTTTCAAATTCAGACCAATACCAAACGAGGTCATTGGACCCTGGAGATACATTCACTAAAAAGTAGAGATATCAGGAAGAGTGATATCTCTACTTTCGGTTTAAACCGAATACCTTTTGATTAAAATACTATTTATTTAATTTCACTCTATCCAATATTTCGCTACAGAATTTTCCAGCAACTTCAGGGATGAATTTAAATTAATAAAATATATAATAAAAGTAAATTTTTACATTAAGGTTCTACCAAACAAAATATCTTAAACTCTGAAAAATGTTAGTGTACAAAAAAATATTTTTTAATCTGAGAACTTTTCTAAACAAAAATGTTTAAAAATATAAAAACTTTTCTAAACGAAAAATATTTTTGTGTTGAATAGATTTTTCGTTGAAATTTTTCTTTTTTTTTAAGATTTCATTCTTTTTTGCTCTGTCTTACATTATTGAATATTCGGTATTCGGTTTAAACCGAATATTTTTCAATAGACCTTTTGATTAATATACTATTTATTTAATTTCACTCTATCCAATATTGCGCTACCGAATTTTTCAGCAACTTCAGGGATGAATTTAAATTAATAAAATATATAATAAACGTAATTTTTTACATTAAAGTTCTACCAAACAAAATATCTTAAAATCTGAAAAATGTCGCTGTACAAAAAACTATTTTATAATCTGAAAACTTTTCTAAACAAAAATGTTTCAAAATACAAAAACTTCTCTGAACGAAAATTATTTTTGTGTTGAATAGATTTTTCGTTGAAATTTTACCTTTTTTTTAAGATTTCATTCTTTTTTGCTCTGTCTTACATTACCTTCAAATATTTTGTGTGTGTTTTTCATATTTTTTGATAAACTATTTCTATTAACTATTTGTGACTGATATCTTTTTATAATAAAGTATTTTGTAATCATTTTGTAAGACACAAAAAAAAGTTCTTTTATCAAAAATAGATTTGTTTGTTATGAATAAACCAGTAATAAATCAATACGTTGTAATCTGATTTTGGGGGGTTTCTTAGAATGTTGATGGTTTTATTGTTGTAAAATAGAAAAATTAAAGGTCATCAAAAATACACAGACAAAGTTGTATTTTAGAAAAAAAAAAACTGGTGCTAACAATAATTTTAATAACTCGCTAAACAAATTCTTTTTTTTTTTTTTTTTTTTTTGGAACAAACAATTTATGTTTAAGAGAAACATATTATTTTATAATTAAGTTAATTTTAAAATCTGATAAATATTTGTGTGCAAAATCTTTTCAATAATCTGAGATTTTTGTTAAACAAAACCAAATTTTGCTTAATTTTTTTTTTGAAATATTTATTTCATTTAACTTTATCCAATATTTCGCTAGCAAATTTTCTATAAACTTCAGGGATGAATTTTATTTAATAACTAATCTCCTGTAAATATTTACACAAAGTTATGCCAATTGTGTATTATAATAATACAACAAATTTTAAAAACAAAATGTATTAGAATCTGATTCAATTCTCTATACAAAAACTATTCCACATATAAGAATTTTTAATTTTTTTTTAGAACCTTTTAAACAAAATTGGTTTTAAATTAAAAATTTCTATAGTTTTGTTTAATTCGCTTGTATTAGTTTGTTATTGACACAATTTTTGTTTAACAAATACAATTTAAACTAATTTTAATAGTAAAAACTATAAATATTCATTAATTTTTTATGTTTTTGTTCATGCATTGCACTCAAAATTTTATTATTATTATTGTTTTATTTTTTTTTTTTGCAAAATTAACCTTCAATTTGTATAAAAACACAATAAAGTATGTATAAAATAAATTTTAGCAATTGTTTAAAAATAACAAAAAAAAAAAAAATATTATTCAAATTATTTCAAATTATTTGCCCATATCCCCTTTAAAAATAATTTTATTGTTAAATAATCCATTAAAAAATATAACAACAATTGTAACAATTTTAAAATTTATCTATGACAACATTTTTGTTTAATTCATCATCTGTTTGAAAAAAAAAAAACTCACTCTATACTTTGTTACACTATAAAATGTTATAACACGCATAGTATAATTATTTTTTCGCTGTATTCATTTATTTATTTGCAATAGATTTTTTTTAGAGCGGAAAAATAGTCACGTTCCAATGCGGTGTTTAAAGACAATGTTTTTTTTAAACGTTTTTTATAACACACGAGTGTATGATGTGAATATACTTTAAACTCACATGAACATGGTGTGTATGACAATTGAATTGAAAAAAATTATGAACAATTGTTATTTAAATAGCCTACAATAGGTTAAAATTAATTGCAGTCATGCAGCAGAGCTTAAAGACTTAGAAAGTGGGAAATTTAGCACATAAATGAGCCTATATAACTTTTTTTCTTGTATATGTATGTAACATTTTCTAATGGCGCCCAACGTGGGGCTCTGGCATCACTAACTGCATAATAGCTCTTAAAAATTTCTTAGAATTGGATAGATTTTTTAATAAAATTTCCACAATCAAATGAGCGAAACAACTTAAAATTCTTTAAATATTACATTTTTTTAATGGCGCCCAACGTGAGGTGAAAAAAGAGGTACTCCTCTATACACTACAACATTTTTTAGCTTACGATTAAAGCATTAAATTGACAACACTGCAATTAATTGTGAATTTTATTAAAAAAATACAGTTGGCAACACTAAAATAGATATAACAGTAGATTAACAAAGATGTTAACTTAAACTTTATAGAAAGTTTAGACAGCGAAATTAATCCACCTGATTAAAGTTAGTGCGCATTTTTAATTTTCCTTGTTTACATATGAGCTATTTCAAAAATTTTCGACACATGTTAAAACTGACCTTATTTTTTAAAGTTTTTTTGAATTGAGAGTAACGATGGCCAAAGTAAGGTAGAATATACTTAAAAAACTAGTACATGCAAAGTTTCAAGTTGAAAAGTCTTCACCAGAAGAATTAATGGCCACTTAAAAACCATAAAAATTAAAAAAAATACTTGAAACTTTCAAGAGTTTTTTCACTTATTTTATTTTTTACTCATAGCTTTTAACTTTTAGATCCAAACCAATACAATTCCGCGCCACTAGACTTGGGAGATACATTCACTAAAAAAGTAATTTCCATATCGCTGCTTGGTGAAAAGTTGTATGGTTGTTTACAAGTGAAACCAAAATTTTCCGATTTTTAAACTTTCCGTTTAAACGACGGACTAAATTGATATTGAGCAAAATTGAGCAACATTTTATTTGTTTTTATATCAATCATTTCGCTTTGTGACAACTAAAAACGTATATAAAATAAAAGATTTTAATGAGTTTAATGCTAAAATCGAAAAGGCATCAACACATTTTAAGGACTTTAAATTTTATGGAGCAAACAAAATTTGCATAACCTCAAAAAGCAACCTTATATAAAATATAATTTATAATTTAGCGGATTTAAAAGTATTTTAAATGATTTCCTGCAAATAAGTAGCTCTAAACATAATTCAAAATCCGGCAAAAAATATGTGTTTTCCAAAATAATCACGGTTTTCTCTTCAAGTTCTTTTTTATGACAAAAAATTGTTTTGAGTGTACTCTTTCTTATATTTTTTGGTGGTGTAATTTGGGTTTTTAAAACGGTAATTTCCGGGACGAATTTCCTGGGTATTTTATTGATTCCCGGGAAGTGAAAACTCAATGATAACATAATAATATTTATGTCAAAATGCTCAAGTCCAATAATCAACCAAGACCTTTCTCTTCTTAAAGACCTTTCTCTTCTTAAAAGCACGTAGAAATACAACAATTTGTTTCAATTTATAAAAACGAATTTTGAACAAAAAATATATTTAAAGTTGTTTTTAGTAACAAAAATATTGTAAAATATTCCCTTATTAATTGATAGATAAATTGAAATATATTTTGATTTTTTCCAAAAAAAATAAGCTTTCACTATCAAAACCCGTTAATTCCCAGGAATGATCGAAAAAATTTCCCAATTCCCGGAAGTTGAAAAATGTCAGTAATTTGAAAACAGTAGCAATAATAAAGAGTCCGCCATCTAAAGTTTTTTTTTCAACTAGTGCTTATTTCGTGAATGGTAACACTTAGCTCATGTCTGATTTGACATATAATTAGTTATATCCTTCCGCTGAACGAATATGGTTGTGTATACGCTTGAACAACGCTGGGAAATATTGCGACATTACTTTGAAAATCATGGTAATGTTGCAGAATGTGTGCGAAAATTGCGTACGGATTTTGGAAGAAGCCATGTTGAACGAATTTTTGTTCACAAAAATTGAAAAGGAGGATATTGGCAACATTTGGTTTCAACAGAACGGCGCTACGTGCCACACAGCCGAAGCTACACTCGATGTTTTGCGCCCTGTTTTTGAAGATCGCATTATCAGCCGCAGAGCTAATGTCGTTTGGACACCTCGGAGCTGCGATTTGACACCGTTGGACTATTATTTGTGGGGTGCCGTCAAAGATAAGTGTTACGCCAACAAGCCAGAGACAATTGACGCTTTAAAGGACAATATTCGTGAAGCCATTGGTGAAATACAGCTGCATACAATCGATAATGTGCTTAAAAATTGGAACGATCGTGTAGGCTACTGCATGGCCAGCCGAGGCAGCCATTTGAATGAAATTATTTTCCATTATTAACCGGAAGGATTGTACTTTCAAATAAAAAATGAAATTTGAGAAAATATTCAGTAGTTTTTTTTTATAGCATTTTCAAAAAAAAAAGAAGTTATTTGGCGGACCCTTTAGATATTTTGAAATGTGCTAAATATAATAAGTTCTATAAATTGATGTAGCTTTAATTAAATCCAAGCAAAAGCTTGCCCACATGCATTTTTTGACAGTTAAAAGTTTAAAGTTAAAAAATTAACTTTGTCAGTTTAAAAACAAGGAAAATTTCGGCATTAGCAAATATTTTGCTGCATCGTCTTAATGTTGATTTGTATCTGACTTTGTACGTATATTTTTTTGCGTTGCCAACTAAAATTATATCAAAACACAGAGTTTAAGACAATTAGTGGTATAAATACAGAATTGCTTAGAAATGGTAACGAGAGGACAAGTTGGATTAAGTGGTAATCAAAAATATTAAAAAATTGTTTAATCGACTTGTTTAGTGCTTGATTAACCAGTTAATCCCATTTTTAGTAGATTAACTTTTTTGTATAAATTCCCTTTTAACTAAAGATGTAGTGTTTAGTTTGTACAGTAGATATCGGATATAAGAAACTCAAAAAAAGCCAGAGATTTCTTTCTTATATGCGATTTTTTCTTATATGGAAATATCGGATATAAGAAAGTTGTTTCTTATACGAATATATTCTCTAAAATAAAAATGTTTAAATGAAAAGTAAAAAAAAAGTTTTAAAGAAAAACATTTTATTAAACAAAACAATTCAGTATATAAAAAAACAAAATAACAAATATGCAGGTGCTTGTGCAAATTTAAATGTAACTGACACTAATAAAAAACATATGATTTCTATTGTCGATTTACTTGAATAATCTATAAAAATCCAAGATAGAATAAGAATATTGTTTTAAATTGAGTCCTCAACCCTTAAAGCTGTTATGACACTGTATAGTTTTTGTATAGTTTCAAGATGTATTGGGAGAAAGAAACAACATTAATGTGCGAATGAAACATATATACAATTTGTAAACAAACAGTTGTGTTTTTTTTTTTTTAAACTGACAGTTCCAAAAAGAAACTGACAACAAACTTATTTGCCTGTGAGAAATGTCAAGATAAAGTTCAAAATTTTCGTTTGCACTTTTGACAGATATCCCAATTTTTCGCTGATTTGTCGATAACAAAAGTATTTGTTTTGACATTTACTACAATTTGGCACTATGTGTTCGTACTCTTTACACTAGTTAAAAAATTGAGTAACAATATATTTGTACTGCTTTAATTTAGATTTTCAATACAAAAACTATACAGTGTCATACGGGCTTAAACTACTGGGATATTTTTCCTGTAATTAGATTTAAGTGATGACCGTCTGTAGACGGTCTTAGTGGTTTAAGGGTTAAGAAATCTACAAATAAATTAAGAAATTGTAAGGACTTTAAACCTTTAGAAATTCACGATTGTATTAGAATTTTTTTTTAAAAATTGAAACTAACAAAACTTCAAGTAAATAAGATTATTAGGAGTTGAAACTTTTGGAAATTCACGACTGAACAACAAGGTTTTAAAACTTAAAACCCTTGCAAAACTCCAAATAATTGAGAAGATCATTACACTCAGGGAACTTCTGCTTTAAAAATATGTAGTTGTTTGGGTTGTAATACAGTTTCTTTATTTTTAATGTAAATGTCAGTCATTTGTAGAACAAATCAACAAATGACTGTTTTATGATTTTACATTCATTTTTTACAGTTGTTTTTTATTATTTAAAAAAATAAAAAAAAATAAATATTTGTTTATTCTTTACTACCATATGGTTCATTTTTACTACAAGTGTTAGTCATTTTTTGAACATTAAGAAACAAATGACAATGTTAGTTGAATTTACTGTAATGTAAGTCGTCCTTTCTTTAAGTGAAATTTCATTTGTTTTCAACTGCATTTGCAGTGTATTCTAAAATGTAATTGAAAACAAATGAAATTTCACTTAAAGAAAGGACGACTTACATTACAGTAAATTCAACTAACATTGTCATTTGTTTCTTAATGTTCAAAAAATGACTAACACTTGTAGTAAAATAGTATTCTAAGTGTAGGAGTTGAACCATTAATATACACATTGAAAAACAAAATGCCAACCGAATTGAAAAAGTTTTTATTGTTACAATAAAAAAATTTAAATATGATATCATTATTTTGTTTTGTTTTGCTTTTCGTTGTAAGAACTGAATTTCAGTTGGAAACTAACAAAATTACTTTTCTATGTATCCACAATTGAATAAGTATTTTTTTAGGGAGTTTGGTATACACAAAAATATAAAAATCCATTTCAATCACTAAAATCACCGATTCAATAACTTACATTGCTGTAATTCCGCCAACAACGAAAATTGCTAATTTAATTAGAAATTGGTAGCTTTTTAATTGAATTATTTTTCAATTAAATAAAAACTCATTTGATTAAAAAGTGATCGATATTGTATACCTTCTCAAAAAAACAATTGAATAAAGCGTAGAGTACTCCAGTATTGTGAAGCTACCTTTATAATAAATATTGTTTTATACTAACTTTATGTTTAATTTGCCAAAAATTCCTTGGTAAACTTACCTAAAAAGAGAGAGAGAGAGAAAAAAAAAATTAAAATATGAAAATTTCATAACCGTTGAGCGTCAAATAAAATCATGTTTCTAATGTATCCAAGATAAGGTTAAGTTAACACTCACTTGGTCAACAATCTACAATTAAACGGTACAATCGTTTGCTTTGGAGCTTTCACAATTGAATGACAATTATGTTCGAATGCTGTTGTTTCTAATGCATTCTATATGACACAAATTAACTACTAACATAATCGAATCACACCAGTAATTTACTATTGAAGTTGGCGCCCAATGCAGGGCCCTCAGCGTTGTCTATGAAATAAATACAAATATTTTTGCAAAGAAGACAAATTTGTAAAAAATGACGCTTAAATACCAAATAAAATTAATTCTTTTTCAATTGTCGGGAACCTGTTGGGCTCCAAATGTTAGTTCTTTCTTTAAGCTTAAAAATGTAATTCCACAAATTATTTTTTAAAATAATTTTCCCTCAATTAAATAATATTAACACTACCATAATGACATTTAAAACCTGTTCACCCTAAATACGCAAAACATTCTCATATCTATGCAAATATTTCCAACAATATAATTGACATTTACAATGGATTGTCATTAGTGAAACTTATAAAATAAAACACCAACAAAATAAGAAAAAAGAAACCATTTCCATTGTATCCCATAAAAAAAAGATGTGCAAAGTTCAAAATCAACAAGATTATAAAAATAAGCCAACAATACTATAAAAACACTGAAACTAAAGCTAGAACAACGCAGCAACACTTAAATAGAGCATTAATATGTTATTGTAGAAAATTTAATGCAATGTTGCCCTGCATCTTGCATAAAAAACCGCAATATCTACGCAGTATACGACGCAGTACCAAATGTTATAAAAATAAAAATGTGGCTAAATAAAGGGACAAAAAAATAGTCACTAGTCAGTAGGGTTATAACTTTTTTTGCATACTTTTTTAGCTCACAATAAAATTCGAGCAATTTTGGAACAAAAAGATCCTGCATAAAGTGCATTTTTTAAAAATGCATTTTTCGCGTTTTGTCCATTAATGTTGCATTAGTGGACCTAAATTACTGCACAACATATTTTATATAAATTTTTACGAACTGCTCGTTGTTTTTGCGAATTTTGACACCCGTATCGCGAAAAAAACGATTTAAGTTTTTTTTATCACACTCCACTAAACGCTTCAAATTTGACAACGTTTGTGTCATTTAAGATCGAAAATTCGTTATAGTCTAATAATATTAAAAATTTATCAAAGTATTAATTTAAAGTTTAATTAAATAAAAAAGTTGTGTCACACTTCGAAAAGGTTTATGCGGAAACTTTTTTGAAAACCGCCAAAAAATATTTGTACTAGCCTTCTGGACGGCTAGTACAAATAAAATTTGATATTAGAAAACAAAAGTTATAACCCTACTAGTCATATAATAGTTTATGTAGTTGTTTTTATGTTTTTAAATGATGAAAACTTTTTTTTTATTTTTCCGTTTGTAATTTTATATATTTAGATCAAAAAGACATTAAAAACGGAACACAAAAAGAAAAAAAATTGTAAGCAGAATATAGTAGCATCTACCATTGAAGAATGTTTTCATATTTAGTACATCATTCTTAGCAACTTAGACAAAAAAGGGAGATGAACTGGGTGTATATATTTAAATGCAGCAGGAAAAAATTCATTAAATGTGGTTTTATGTTAAAATTGTAGAATATAAAGAGAATTTTTTATAGTGGGACGTTTTTAGCTGTTAAATAAAACTAAATTTATAGTTGATTAAGAATGCTTCAAAGAAAATAATCTAATGCACTTTAATGTGAAGAGATTTTGAACTATATAAAAAGATTTTCAAGTTTGTTTATAACATATTGATAGTTTTTTTTCCTGGGTGAGCAACCGCAATATTATTTCCTGGTCATATATTAACTATTGACTTTGATGATAGATCACAGGATTTAAGGGAATTCTCGTATTAAAAACCATACGAATTAAAAGCGAACAAATTTGTCATTGAAGATGGAACTCAAACAATATGTTCGATGCTAAAAGATACTTTTTATTTGTAGGTTTTAGAAACAAATTCTGAAAATATGGTAGGAAATAAGCATGTTTTAATGTCCACCATAGGATGACAAATGTTTAAGCATTTGAGAAATGACGACTATTAAATGAAAATATTGTTAGAGGCTAGAACCTTCTGATAACCACGATAGGATGCAATATTGTGTGGATTTTGTACTTTTAAAACCCACTATTAGATAGCAATATTGTAGAGATATTGGAAACCGCTATTGGATAATGATACTTTAAGGATTTGGTGCATTTCGAACCTACGATTAAATAACATTATTACAAAGATTTGGTACATTTCGATCTAATGAATGAATGACATTATTATAATGACTTGGTATCTTTTGAAGACCATTACTAGATGAAAATATTAGAGATATGCTACCTTTCGAACACCACGATTGGATGAAAGTGTTATAAGGATTTGGTAAATTTTCAAAACACACAATTGAAATTGTTAGGCATTGCTAACTAACAATATTGTAAGCAACAACTGTTTAGATTAGGATGTGTCAACCTTACCGGGGGCAACTAGCCACCGAGCAAAAAAAAGGTGTCAGGTGGAGCCTTATTTTAATGGCTTTTTGTCTCGTTGACTGGCTCGGTCGGGTAAGGTTGAGACATCCTAATTTAAATAGTGATTCCATTATGTTTCATCAATAGTGATTGCATTATATAATTTCATCTTGGGTTTCTAAAGGTTACAACTCCTTAATCTTTTCAATCAAGCGTCGGGTTTTTAAGGCAGTAACTCCTATTTGTCTTGTCATTCAATCATGGGTTTTTAAAGGAACCAACTCCTGCTAATAATTTTTATTTTTTTTTACTAATTGTTATTTATCTTGTCATTCAATCGTGAGTTTCTAAAGCTCCTAACAAATTTGTATTCAAACGTGGGTTTCTAAAGGTAATAACTTTCGGCAATCTTGTCATTTCAACGTGGAAATGTAAAGATACCAACTCCGATGCATTTTGTCTTTTAATCGTGGTTTTTTAAAGGTACCAGAAATATTTCTTTGGAAACCCACGATTGTCCCGAAAGATTTCTATTGTAAATCCAGGAAGATTTTTTGTAATCCCACTATTCTCCAGAAAGATTTCTTATGGAAATCTACGATTTTCTAGAAAGATCTCTTTGGACACGCACTATATTCTAGAAACATTTCTTGAACACACACGATTTTCCAAAAAACCAGAAAGATTTCTTTGAAAACTCTCGATTATCCAGAAAGCTTCCTTTGGAAAGCCACCATTGTCCAGAAAGATTTCTTTGAAAACCCACAATTGTCAACAAAGATTTCTTAAGGAAGTTCACAATTGTTCCGAAAGATTACTTTGGAAACTAACGATTATTCAAAAATATTTCTAACGAAAATTCGCAATTGTTTAGGAAGAGAATGTGAGCTTGTTTCTTTCAGAACACTCCATTTCAGGTTTTAAATCGAACGGTTAACAATCCTGGAAGATTTATTTGCAAACTCGGGATTATTCAGAAAGATCTCTTATGGATTTCTATTGCTTCTTGTAGAACACTCCATTTAAGGTTTTAAATTGAATTATTGTCATTGACATTCCTTATTTGAAGACTTAAGTCATTACAAATAATTCTAAGAATCTTGTATTCTTTGCTTTATAATCTTCTTGTCTTCAATGTTTAAACTACTGTTCTGAATAAATATAAAATCCCATTAATTAAGATGGTTTCTTTTTAAAACCATAAAATTTGAAATTCAATATTTATATTGAAAATTACCAACAACAAAAAACTAATTCGAATGCCAGCTGAATTTTTAAGGAATTAAAACACTTCTTTCATTATAATAAGGAATTAAAATCTCAACATGATATTCTTCTTATTCCAATAATACAATACATCAAAAAAACAGATGCAATTTAAACAAGCGAAGCAGAAACCTTCATACAAATTAAAATAAGAATAAAGAAATCTTAAGGGTTGATTTTTTTTTCTTCTTACTTTTAAATTAAAGAAACTGCAACAAGTTTGCTGGAAAAGACAACAGAAGATCAGCGATCACTTCAACAACACGTGGAGTGGTACAACATGTAGGAAGAATAAACAAAAGAAACAGATGGCCTGGTTTTATTTTTGATGGTTGTTCAAGATGATGATAGTGGATAGTTGGTTGGCAGGCTGAATGTTTGGCCATTATAACAGCGCGTGCAACCTCAGTAAAAAATTGTAATAAAAAAAATCGCCCTTTTCCTTTTAAACAAAAAAAAAAAAAGATAAATGCACCTGCCCTTTATTATTATTTGTAGGGGCTGTTATTTGAACTGCTCTCGCTTCTATAGCGTTAAAATTCATGAGTTTTTGAAATCAAATGAAATCTTAAAGTATAATGTTTTCAAAAAGAAAAAACAATACATGTCATGTATGTTATCGTATAAGATATAAATTGTATAAAAATAAAATTGCAGCTGGCCGTTCATGAGACTAAATCAGCCAGTTAACCAACCAACCAGCCATCATTATTTAAGAATAAAAAGTTTTAAAATTATATGTATTTAAAAATGATGATTTGATATAAAAGATACAGTAGTAAACTATATACTAACATGGTTACTTTTTAAGTGAAAAAACCGTTTCGGTTTCACAAAGTTGAAATATTAATAAAATATGCATTTAAACATTAACCCTTAATGGAGCAGTGAAATTTAAATAATGACCCCTAAGAAAATTATTTTAATGGATGTGACTTTCAATGCTTTCATTTAATTGGGGCCCGCATTAGACAACAAATCCTTACATTCTTCTTACGCAATTCTTGATTTTTTTAAGGATTTATATCCTCAAGATCTTCTCATTCTAATTCCGTTTCTAAAGGTATCAATTCCTAATAAAAATTAAATGTTTTTCAAAAAGTACTAACTTCTTGAAATCGCCTTATTCGCTCTTAAAGTTCTAAAGCACCAACTCCGTATCGTATCACACAATCATGAATTTGTGAGGTGACGAATTTTTAACAATCTTCTTTTTCTCAATCGTGGGCTTTTAACAGTACAGTCATTATATTTGAGGGGCTTAAATCACAAGAGCCCCTGGAGCTTTATGCCCTTAACACATGTAATTAGTAGGTAAATTTAGAAAAGTTCAGAGCACAAGAGCCCAATGTGGAGTTCCCACCCGGTAGCGATATATGGCTTTCAATTCTAGCACTTATCATACAAATACCTGTTTCACTTGAAGCACAAGGAGTAAATCTCTTGTGATCTACGCAAATACTAAAATTAATTTTTCACATGGACTGAGTAGGTGAATTCAGAGAACTTCTGAGTTAAATTCTAGCTAATAATTGTTGCACTTGCACTCACTGGTCACCCATTCATGGAGTGTGACAAAATTTTTGGAAATAATTTCTGTCAAATTTGTGTACCTCAAGATTGAGAGAAACTTTGTGCCAAATTCAAGTAAAAAATTAAGTGTAACAACATAAAAAATTAGTACTTTATAACTCAATAGCCCATCCAAAGATGTGTTAACTTGTTAAATGAAAACTTTACCAATATTCCTTCTCCGGTGATTCAGTCTCACTTTTATGACGAAATTTCAACTAATATTTCAAGTAGTGTATTCAATTTTCAATTTATAAATGTGATTGAAGTAGCTGAAGCGTTTAAAGCGATTAAATCTAATTCAGAAGGATTAGATAACATTAATCCTAAATTTATAAAAATGATTCTACCATGGATAATTCGTTACATCACACACCTTTTTAATACAATAATAATGACTAATACTTTTCCTATGGAGTGGAAACATGCCAAAATTGTTCCGGTGCCAAAAACTGGAAATGAATATCGTCCAATTGCGATCCTCCCCTATTTATCCAAAGTTTTTGAAAATTTATTACACAAACAAATTTATAAGCATGTTAATGACAACAACTTATTAACTGATCGTCAATCAGGATTTAGACCTCACCGTAGCTGCATTACAGCATTAACTGATGTTATAGAGGAAATTAGAAGAAATTTAGATGAGAGGAAAATAACGTTTTTGGTATTATTAGACCATTCAAAGGCTTTTGATACTGTGCACCATTCATTATTATGTAAAAAATTGTTAAAATTATTTAATTTCTCTACATTTGCTGTCAAATTGATGTCGTCGTACCTCTCAAATAGATCTCAATCAGTTACCAACGGTGGGTCTGTTTCGCGGCCTTTGCTGGTTACTAGAGGTGTCCCGCAGGGTTCAATTCTTGGGCCCCTGTTATACTCGTTATATTCTAACGATCTTCCTCAACAACTTTGTTACTCCAATATACAAATATATGCCGACGACGTTCAGTTATATCTTAGTTGCTCCAAGGAATTAATTACAACTAAAATACAAGAATTGAATCACGATCTTGATAAAATTAGTTTATGGGCTTCGGCCAATGGTTTGCGACTCAATCCTAACAAATCAAAATGTATAATAATACGAAAAAAATCATTTCAAATAAATAATGAACTAAATATATTACTTGGTGGTTCAAAAATTGATATTGTTGATTCTGCTAAAAACTTAGGAGTAACATTTAACAAAAGTCTAACCTGGACTAATCATATTACCCACGCATGTGGCAAAGTATACGGTATGCTGCGAAGCTTATGGGCCACTCAACACTTTACCCCTCTGAGTATTAGAATATTACTGGCAAAAACGTATCTTTTACCGACACTTTTATATTCATCCGAAATTTTTACTGGATGCAACTCACATGATATGAGAAAGCTTACCGTAACGTACAATAACATCGTCCGTTATATATTTTCTTTGAAAAGGTTTGATAATGTATCGCAGTATTCTTATCGTGTACTGAACATGTCTTTTTCAAACTACCTTAAGTTTAAAAACGTTATTTTTCTTTTCAAAATTGTAATGACAAAAGAGCCTAAATATCTTTATGAACGTTTACAGTTTGCAAGATCAAGCAGAGGAAAAGATATAATTCAATTTCGGCATCGTGACCATGCTTCAGAATGCCAATTCTTTATATTAACCATACGTCTCTGGAACCATCTTCCAAATAATTTGCAAACAGCTAGCAACGCAATAAGGTTTAGAAGCTTACTTAGGGAATATTTTTCATAAATTTTTAATTTTAATTTTACCTTTGACTTTATATTTATTAAGTTAAAATTTAATTATTATATTTATTATTTATATTATTTATATTATTTATATTATTTTTTCTTTTCATTATAAATGTAAATCTTTTATTACTATTATAGATTTTGCTATATTGTCTAAGTTAACTTGTCTGATTCTAATACTATAATTTATAAGATATTGTGTCTTGTTGTATTAGAAAATCAATTTAATAAATACAATACAATACAAAAAAAAAAGATTTTTCTAAAATACCCTTTGGGAAGGATAACCTTTACAACTACCTCCAAAAAACAGCGTCAAACCACTGAAGTTTGTGAAACTCAAGAACCTCCTGGATCTGCTTTGCTATATACCATCAATTTACCAAATCCTTATAAAAATGTCATTCAATCTTGAATTTCAAAAGATGCCAAATCTTGAGTTTCAAAAGTGCCAATCTGTAACAATATCGTTACTTAATTCTGGGTTTCGAAACGTGCCAAATTTCTTCAATATTGTCATCCAATCGTGATTCTAAAAGTCAGTAATTTCTTGCAATTTTATCTAATTGTGTTTTAAAAATATAACAAATCCCTATAATATTGCCATTCAGTAGCGGATTTTAAAAAGTAGCAATGCCTAACAATTTTGTCATCCAATTATGTGTTTCGGAAGCTACCAAAATCATTGTAATATTGTTATCCATACGTGGGGTTCGAAAGGTACCAAATCTGGTCAAACTTGTGACATTAACCTCCTTCACTTTCATATTCTTTGTTTCATAATGGTTTAATGCTCGTCATAAATTTCCATTCATAAACCACAAAAAGAGGGATCTTAAAGTAGCTACAATTTCAATATAATTTATATTTTTTATAATTTAACATTTTCCCCCTAACCCTAAAACTATACAATAAAATCATTCTGCAATGGGGTTGATTTTCTGAATTCTTTCACAAAAATTAGGGTGTTGTAAAATTCTTTATAAGTTAAATGTAATTAAATGCAGTTACTCTTTTTGAGTATAAATATAAGATTTCCAAGGAATAACAACACAAGTACAGTAACACCCGGTTAAGACAAACTTCGAGGGACCAGAAAAATTAGTTCGTTAACTTTAACTCCTTGTAGGGACATAATCAAGTTCGTTCTAAACGTGGTCAAATTTTAACCAGGGTAAAATTTCTTTACAATTTTTTATTTTCCACAAAATATTAAAATTTTTTATAATCTTCTTCAAAAATTGCGCAATTCTTCATAAATAAATAGCTTTTGATACGTTTAAGAAGAAATGTCTGTGTGTTCGGTTTAAAATTTATTAAAATACAAATAAATTTTAGGATAATTTAAAAAATTTTGGGAAGTTTTTATTAAAAATGGAAATTTATATGAAAATTTGTTTGTGGGACTGTCAGAAACAGTTTGATTTAAGCGAGTTCGTGTGTAACCAAATAAGCGAGGATTCGTCTTAACCGAGTTCGCATTAAATGAGTTTTACTGTACCACTTGTTGTTATTTTTCTTAAACTCCATTAAACATGTCAAGTGTTAATTTTTCCATTCTTCAATTCAGCATAAACATAAGCAGAAGACCAAAGGCCAGATGTTTAAATAATATTTTTAAAAAATAAATATGACTTCGAAAGAAAAACAACAACATGTAATGTTATACTTCGTCGTCATCGTCCGTCCGTCCATCGTACACTTTATGTGCTGACATAATTAAGAATAATGTGTGAAATAATTTTTATGATTATGCTTCTTCATAACATAGTATTTCACATCATATAAGATACAATTTTTCAAAATATAATTTTTGTAATAAATCGGTAGACATTCATTATTGGATTAAAACATTAATGGAACTTTTAAATGTCAATGAACTTTTTATAATGGTATTTTTTTAATGAAAAAATATCAAGAGCTAGAAATCATATTAAGATCAAGAGGAAGTAATGAAATAATATTTGAATATGTGCTAATAAATAATTTAATTATAAAATTGCCTTAATATGTTTATTAGTAATTTGTTTAATATTGATAATTGACAAACAGGTCCTAAGAACAAATATAAGAAAAATAAAACCCAACCTAGCATTCTCTAGAAACGTATTTGGCGCCCAACGGAGTTGAAAAAACAATATTATTATTTAGTCGTGGTATTTAGAGGAATTAAATCTTTAAAATATTGTCAACCCAACTACTTTTTAAATAGTCGGTGATAATATTGTTATCCCATCCGTTCATTATAAAATTGTCATCCATTAGTGAATTTGAAAAAGGACTAAATCTTTATAATATTGTTGTTCAATTGTGGATTTCGAAAAGTACCAAATCCTTAAAATATTGTTATCCAGTCATGGATTTTAAAAGGTACCATATAACATCAACGACTATTTAAATAAATATGTTTCAAGCTTACCCTCAATAAATTGTTAAATTATATTAAAAATGCGACTGAATCAAGACACTATTTTAAAATTATGATTACCCTGTCACTTTTTTTTTGGCTTGGAACAATTGTGAATTTACTTAACAAGTTTTTCTGAATAACCGTAAGTTTCCAAGCACTCTTTATGGACAATGCTGGGTTTCCAAAGGAATCTTTTTGGGTAATGTTGGGGTTCTCAATAAATCGTTCTGCCTAATCGAGAGTTTTTAAAGAAATCTTTCTGGCAATCGTGGTTTTCCAAAGAAGTTTTTCTAGAAAATAGAAGATTTCTATAAGAAATTTTTCTGTACAATCGTGGGTTTCCAAAACAAATCTTTCTTGACAATCATAGGTTTCCAAAGAAATCTTTCTGGTCAATAGTGGATTTCTAAAAAATTTTTTCTGAACCATCGTAGGTTTTCAAAGAAATCTTTCTGTTCAATAGTAGATTTCTAAAAAAAAAACGTCTGTGCAATCATAGATTTCCATAAGGGAGCTTTCTGGTTAATCTTTCTGGACAATCATAGGTTTCCAAAGAAATCTTTCTTTTCAATAGTAGATTTCTAAAAAAAAAAATTCTGGGCAATCATAGATTTCTATAAGGGATCTTTCTGGTTAATCTTAGTTTTCTAAAGATATCTTTCTGGGCAATTACAAATACTCCAGGATTTTTTATCTGTTTTACAATTGCGGATTTCCGAAGAAACCTATTGAATGACAAAATTGCTACTAGTCGTTGCCTTTAGAAATTCACAATTAAATGACAAAATTGCTAGGTGTCGTTACTTATAGATTGTTAGGAGTTGGTTCCCACAACTGAATGACTTGTTACCTTTAAAACCACACAATTGAATGATGAAACTATTAATAGTTTTTTCCAAATCCGCGATTAAAAGACACAATGGTTCGGAATTGGTATCTTTACATCCCGACCATATAATGACAAGATTGCTAAAAGTTATGACCTATAGAAAAGAACGATTGAATGCTAAATTTGCTACGAACCGGTGTCTTTAGGAACTTACGATTGAATGACAAGATAAATAGGAGTTAGTACCTTTGCGAACCGCCGATTGAATGATAGGTTGCTAAAATTTGTTGCCTTCAGGAACCCACGATTGGATGACAAGATTGCTTGGAGTTGGTACCTAAGAAAACCTACGGGGACAAGATAATTAGGAGTTGCTTGCTACCTTTATAAACCCAGGATTGAATGGCAAATTTAAATGACAATATCGATAGGAGTTGATGTCTTTACATGCCTACTATTGTATTACAAAATTTCTAGTAATTGGTGCCTTTATTAACTCATTATTAAATGATCAGATACTTGCAGTTAGTTCTTTTAAATACCCTCTTATATTGCTATAAGTTAGTGAAGTTAGAAACACGCTATTAACAAAGAAGATCTTCAGTTTAGTTCACTGCGATTTTCCAAAAAATTTGGATATTTGTTAGAATTATAAAGAATTTAATCATCTATAGCTTTTTAGCTGTCCAATCTCATGTTAAAGGGTTAAAACGGGGATTAAAAATTACCCCGATTTTAGTTATTTGTATTTTCTCTTGTTCGATCAGAAGAATTATACAAAAATTGGATATCAAATGAAAAGTTCTTTAAAGTTGTAATTCACTTAATTCTGTCTCCTAGATCTCATATACAAATTCCATCGAAATCTTAAGAAAACTATGAAACTGGCTTGACCTCTAAGTGAATAGATTTCTAGGTATTTTTCTACAAGTTCGGGAACTTCTTTAAAATACTAAATCACAAAATCTTTCAAACCACCGTTGATTTCTAAATAAAGTTTTATTCAAAAATTCCTAGTCTATTTAAAATTAAAAAATTTAAACAATGTCATGAATTCAGTAATTGATTTTTAGTTCAGACAAAATTATTTCTACTAAAAGTTTTACTTTGTTACCAACTATTTTCAAATCAATTAAATATTTATAATCTCTTCTTCACAACATGATTCATTATTCGTTATAATTTGTAAACAAAACCTTGAACGTTTGTACTGAAAGTCTTAAAACAAAAACTTTATCGAAATATAATAATTCGAAATGTAAAATATATCCCTCTACTAATTTCCATAAAAGTGGCAAATTATGGCGATAATTTGTAATTATAATAACAACAGCAACAAAACTAATTCGGAAGTTACAAATTACCACAGATTCACCCTCCAACAAACCATGATGACTGACTGTTTGACTCCCTCACTTTAACACTGCTCATTCATTTATTGCTTACAAACAATATTGTACATCTCCATAAGTTTTCATAAGTTTATTCGCGATTATTATAATAGAAGGTTTTGTAGATTTTAATATGAGTTGTATTTTTTTTTTCAAAAATTTAAACGTTGGCTGTCGTGGTTACCCACCACCGCTTTAAAAATATTTAATAAATACAAAACAGCACTAAAACGTTACTCGCTGACTGACTTCACGTTCGTTGGTGTACGAGTAATGATAAGAAATAAGTGTTTTGGAAAAAAAAAAAAAAATAAAAAACTAGCAAATATTTTCTAGTACAGTGAAAATAAGTTTGAGGTTAAAGTTCTTCCATCTCCCGGCTTTCGTTTGAAAAAATAAACTAGAAATTGTAGTTGGGGAAAATGAAACCCTTCATATTATTGTAGACCACAAGAAAAAAATTAGTGTGAGAGTTAGTTGGTTAGATGGATGGAAGGTTGGATGGTTGGTTGGTTGGTGAAAACTATTTAAATAATAGAAAGTTAAAGAGTGGTAGGGAAATATCAACAACTATTGTATATATTTTCTAGTTTCTAGAACTTACAGGAGTGAGAGAAAAAAAAAATAACAATCATAAAGGTCAATGACTTGAATAGTTTTTTAAATCTACTCTACACTCTATTGCATAAAAAGGAATTTTTGAAAATGGGCATTTGGTTTGCAACATTTCGCTGTATATAGTAATTTAGGGAAGTAATATCAGTTTTAGCTCAACTTAGGAAATAATTCGAACATCATAAACGGCTTACTGATTATAATAAGAAATATGAGTTAGATTGCGAGAGTTCTTTAAAAATTGGTCTCAATTCGGTTAAGCGCTATATTTCCCGTTTATTCGAAAATGCAACAAAATTTGATCTAATAATTTTCGTATCCATATTTTTAGCCAATTTAAGTATTTCTTAAACGATTTTACTAGCTTTAAAAAGATTTTGATTTGTTAGTACACACATAGAGAAATTTAGCTAGTTGCCAACTGAAATTCGGTTACTACTATTCAAATTCGGTTACTATGAATTGCAAACGGTTGGCACAACTTAACATTAGTTTTCACAACAAAGTTCGGGCAATTCAACTGAATTTTAGTTGCAGCACCAAAAATATTGTGAAATCTAATGTAAATATCGTTGTAATAACTGATGTAATTCGTCTTAGCACGGTTGGGCGCCAAATTTTAATAAATCTCTCTTGCGTCTTTAAAAGTGGACCAAAATAATCTTTAATCGATTTTGTCTGAAATTTGTTGTAATTTTTAAATTAAAATTGTATCACTTTTGATAACTAGGATTAATAACTACTGAGTATTCTACACATTCCTAACATTTCCATACTTTGAAAGATTTACACATCAACTTTTAGAATCCCTCATCAATAGACATCAAGAGAGGGTAATAGAACTATAAGGTATCTGGGAAGGTATCTTGGAATTCTAATAGTTTTTCTTTAAAATAGTAGATTTGTAAGAGAGTACTACAATGGGCTCATAAAAGATCTAGTCAAACCCAATCTAACCCGTTAAAATACTACAGTTGCAGATCTTTGGAAAAGTAAAAAAAAAAAAATTCAGTAACTGTTAAAACAATACTTTTAAGACTCCAATTATATGTATGTCTATAAAAACGTCTAATAATCAGTCCTAAAAAATATTTAGTGGATTTCCGATCGAAGTTTATTACTAATCCTGGATCTTTAAAAAGACCTTGAAGAAAATAAGTGTCCATTAAAAAAAGTACACAAGTAAGGATCTTTAGGAATTTTTTCAAAATGTATTGAGGAACTTCAAATAAAGATCTTTTAGTACATAATTAAGGAATACTGACCAGTGGAAACTAAGCAGCAAACTCTTGTTATTTAGACGGATGCCATAGCAGC
This sequence comes from Delia radicum, assembly GCA_021234595.1. Classification (NCBI taxonomy): domain Eukaryota; kingdom Metazoa; phylum Arthropoda; class Insecta; order Diptera; family Anthomyiidae; genus Delia; species Delia radicum. Next base: position 9,915,054 of record CM037852.1, read on the forward strand.
TTTCATAGACGGTTTGGGGACAGAACCAAAAGTTTAGTCAAAGCAACTAGAGATCTGAATTTACGTTAGACTTTTCATCTACAATATCTTTGTGGAACTTCTATCAAAGTCATTAAAAACGTTTATAAAAACTGCAAGGTCTTTTAGATCTCCATTATAGTCCCAGTATTTAAGAAGATCTCGAAAAAGATATAGTAGCAATCCAATTAAAGTTCATTTATGAGATCTTTACCAATTCCAAACAAGAATCCTTAGAAAGTAATTAAGGCCTTTGAGGTTAGAATACGACCAGCGAAAACTGTCCTGCGAACTCTTTTGTTTAAAAGGAAAAGATTTTAGCGTTACCATGAAATCTATGCAATGAATAAAGACGCACGGATAATAATCATCCATTTGAATCTTCGTGGATATATTTGATTCAATGAAGGCCTCCGAATCGGATACTACAAGTGGGTGAGAGAATATATTTAATCTCTTCACCAAATCCATCTTCAAACGCTCATACATGACCCGGTCCCAGTATATATTTTTAAGTAGTAGTTTTTCATGATAATATAAGAAAAAACTTAGGGGAATCGCAATGGGCAACAAAGCCTCACAGTCTGATTGGGTTTTAGCATGTTCACATACAACCGAAAATCGTATCGTAAAATGACAAGTTCCAAACGCACCAAATCCATTTTCACACAGTCAGACTGACATGGTTCCCGGGATATATTGGGGCCATGGCTATTAAGTTGGCTGGTGACTGTGTGAGGAATGGCTCTGGGAATTCGGTCGGGGGACTACCCTTGGTAGAGCTGTTCTGAGGAATTGGGGACATATTAGAAACATGATTGGATAAGGATAGAAAAATCTTCAAAGATCAGGTCTGGCGGATTTTTGAGAATATAAAAAAGATAACACAAAGTTTATGTAGAACGCAAAGTGTGTATTTCGAGTTAAGAAGAATGGATTCCATTGTAATTTTTTAAACGTCAAACCCCTTAGGGATTTCAAAAAAGAGTATATAAAAAAAATCCATATCTGTGAGTTTTCAATCACTCCTCACAAAACAGCATCTAACTCTGTAGCTTAGCTTTTAATTTGATCTTCTCACTATGAATATATCTTTCTTAATCCTATTACAATTCTGTAATAAAAGTTTTTAATGCTTATATAGATGTTTTGAACTCTTTTACAAATCGTAAAGAATCTCAATTATAACTCTTATCTTAAAGACCAGTCTAAAATTTTAATCGTAGACATTACCGAAGGTTTGTAAGAACCCCATGCCAAAATAAGAATTATTACAATAGATAAGAATTATTACAGTAGATCTTGAGGATTCTTGTATTAGAAAATATTTAGGAAGACTAAAATTTCGTCTCCATAAATGATATTCCAGAGACGAACTTCCGGATCCAGAGGTTTTAGGAAGACAGGTTTTAGGAAGGGAAGTAAATTTAGGAACAGGTTTTAGGAACAGGTTTATATTTATGATCAACAAATTTCATATAGAGATGTCCTAATTTACCTAGCTTAATGTCCTAATGATGTCCTAATTTTCTTTATATGGAGTTGTAGTTATGGAAAACGATATTTCTTAAATAAGGTTAAGCTGACTACCGTTAAGGCCCAACTTAATTTACTGTATTTTGAATTAAGAGATTGAGCGATTGTATGAAAATACATTGAAGCACACATATTTAGCTTAAGTCAACTTTCGTAAAGTTCCATCTCTATTAATTTGGTTAATTTGGAATCGAAACTAATCGTACCAAACTTAACCAAATTAAAAACATTTCAAACAAGCAAAAAAAACTTTAACAATGGCGAACATTTTGAAATTCCAATAAGTGTAATATGGTCCTTCTAAAATTTAAAGAAAAATTAAGAAAAATTTTGAACCGAATTTACAAACGGTAAGTCAATTGTGGTTGAAGCTTTACAATTTTATAAGCTTAACAATATGTTTCTCTAACAAACTGTAGGGTCTTCATTCAGGTGTATCTCTTCTTCATTTTCTTTTATATTTTATTTTAGTTTTTGCCAAGGGTTGGTTGTTCAGCTTAACAGATTTTCTTTGTTGATTTTTCATATTAAGTGGCCTTTTAATATGAATCATAAACCCTTGAAGGTTATTATTCTTATGTTTTTGAATACAAAAAAAAAATATAAAAAATGACCTTAATTCTTGTTATTTTTACAAATTTATATTAAAACCTTGAACTAGAGGAAGTCAAGCTTGATATTTTCATATAATTTATTTATTGTGTATTTAATATTATTTTTAAACAAATTAATGTTTTTTATATATTTCTTTAATAAATCAGTAACCTCTCATCATTGACATAATTTTATATTGTTTATTTTCATTACAGATTAAAAATCTTACAAACTTAGCCGATACTTGTCAAAGTATTGGCAAAAGTGCCACAGTCGTTGCTACAAATACTACCATAAGTAGTAATAGCAGCAGCTATACAAGTCCCTCCAAGATAACAGCAGATTTAAATAATTTTCAGCAACAACAACAGTCACAGTCTCAGTCACCATTGTCATCATCACCAGCCTATGCTGGTGTAAAATTACGTAAATTTTCTGAACGTAGTTTAACAACGTCTTCCTCCGAAGGCGGTACACGTTCCCATTCATATCGTATATCAATGGCGAACTTGGAAGAAACACAAGAGTCCGAACTTGATGTTATATTAGGAGAGTTAAGCCTTTTAGAGGCACAAATAACCACTGGAGATGTAAATTTCTTACCAGCTGCCGGGGCACCCGGCGGTATGTGTACGCCATCTTCAACACGCACACATTCACGCACAAATTCTACCATTTCGGGTGCCACCTCAATATCGGGATCCTCTGAAACTGGTAGTAGTAGTACTTCACATTCATTATGTTCCTCTTCGGGTATATCAGAAAATGGTAGCCATAGCCATAATCCTTCCTTTCAACAAATACAAAATGGTGGTGGTGGCGTTAGTAACGTTGGTCCTAATACTTCATTGCGGGAGCCTCGAACCGAATCACCCGATAATGATTCTGCCTTTAGTGATACCGTTTCTTTATTGTCATCCGAATCATCAGCCTCTTCGGGTATGAGTTCAGCTTTACATCATAAACGTATGATGGGCCAACAGCCATGTCTACCCTTAACGGGACAAACTAAAGCAGCTAAAATACAATTGGCTTTACATAAATTAGAATCAGCTCCCATAAGACGTTTATTTGTTAAGGCTTTTACGGCAGATGGTGCCTCAAAATCTTTGTTAGTAGATGAACGTATGACATGCGGGCATGTTACACGTTTATTGGCTGATAAAAATCATGTACAAATGCAACCAAATTGGTCGTTGGTAGAAAATTTAGGAGATTTACAAATGGGTGAGTAAGAATAAAGAAATTTAGATTTGAATGTTTTTAATTTGGAATCCTTTTTAATTTATTTTTATATTTTCCAGAACGTCTCTTTGAGGATCATGAATTATTGGTAGATAATCTAATGACTTGGAATTCTGATGCTGGTAATCGTGTACTCTTTCAACAACGTTCCGATAAAGTATCACTATTCATACGTCCCGAACTTTACTTACCTGGACCACAAATGGCTCCAGGTTCACAACATGATGAACATACCAGATCTATGCTATTGGAAGAATTCTTTGAAACTAATACAGAAATCCAAGTAGATGGTCCTTTATATATGAAGGCTGATTCTAAAAAAGGCTGGAAAAGATATCATTTTGTATTACGGTCCTCGGGTTTATATTATTTCCCCAAGGAAAAAACTAAAAATGCCCGAGATTTATTGTGTTTGACTTTGTTTAATGGTTATAATGTTTATCGTGGTTTGGGTTGGCGTAAAAAATGGAAAGCTCCTTCCGACTATACATTTGGTTTTAAATCCGCTGTTGACTCAAGTTTGGGAAAGTCATGTCGAACTTTAAAAATGTTGTGCGCGGAGGATTTGGAAACTATGGAAAAATGGTTGACTGCCATAAGAGTAGCTAAATATGGTAAACAATTATGGGAAAATCAAAAGGCACTAATGGAGGAACTTACAGGAGATGGTATATCACAAAGTAGTTTTGCTGTTAGTATGCGTAGTGAATCTATTAGTAGTATATCTTCAGCAGTACCCTCACAATGTGGTAGTGTATCATCGGCCATATCTAGTATGTCCACATCTTCCAGTGGTGGTAGAATCTCAAGAGCCTCTTCTTCTTCATCGAGTGGTTGTTTATCAGATGATAATAATGGTTTTGATTCCGAATTTACCACGGGGACTATAAAACGTAAACCTTCCATGAAACCTAATTTACCCCTGACTACCATGACGCGCCAGTTAAAGGAAGTCGGAGAAATTACTCAAGCCGATAATGAGGAATTAAATAATTCTCCTGAACATAGTGGTACTTTAACTAGACGTCATAGTCGTCGTAAGTCACAAGAATCTAATGGTAGTGGTACTTTAAAGAGACGACCTTGTGCTGCTGGATCAATGGTTATGACTGGTTTGGTTAAGAGGGGTTCCGCTGAAAGTATGAATGCTAACAATTCTTCAGGCTCCTCAAATTCAACACCAACTCCTACACCCAGTATATGTGCCAAACCTTTGATAACACAGGCTTATATAGAAAATCAATTACCACTACCACCAACACAACAGATGTTAAATACCAATCCTTCGGTGGATATGATGTGTTCTTCTACATTATCATTAGATTCTTTGCCACCACCACCGCCACCACAAGCTTTAACGGAAGTTGAACATGATGCTTATGGTTCTCAGTTATCATTGGTTTCTTTACCACCACCTCCACCACCAGAAGAACACCCTGCCATACAACAACAGATTATAACACCAACAGCTGCCCAAACTCAGCAAATATATGCTGCTGTTCAAAGGTCCTTACCGCCAGCCGTACCAGCTAAACCTATAAAACCGGCCGTAAAATCAGCACCACCCTATAAAAATCCTCCAGATTATAAGGGCAATTCTATAATTGCGTCGAATACCCATAACGCTCCTCCACCACCTGTACAGAAAAAAGTCTCATTTGCTGATTCTCCAGTTTTGCTAAGAAGAAAAATGCATTCACCCGAACCAACGTCAAAACATCAGGAACCATTTTATGCTCCTGGTCCTTTACCCCCACCCAGAAATGATCTCACTCGTCTGTCGAATTGTTCCTCTAACATATCGTCAGTATCACAGCAACAAGATTTTAGTTCTCCCAAACGACTACATGAATCTACATCAAATCCTCCCCGAGATTTTCTAAAGGACTTACAAAGGGTAATGCGTAAAAAATGGCAAGTTGCCCAAAAATGTAAACTAGAACCTGCCACTACACCTCATGAAGTTCTGGGATTTAGAGACTTTTCCTCAGAGGAACTATTGGCTCATAATCTCAATACAAATTCTCATTATTATCGTGATACCGGTAATGTTAGTAATTGGGTTCAGGAACATTATGGTGCTGGAGCACCACCACCACCCATGAATGAATATGCTTTATATGAAAATGTTCATGCTACTAATACGCCCCAAAGTAATATTGCTATGATGGAACCACAATTTCCCTTAATGCCGACGTCCCATACTGCAGCAACAGCTAATGCTGCAGCAACAGCGGCTGCTTTGGCAGCTGCTAATCAACGTAAAAAACGTCCTCCTCCACCACCACCCAAACGTAGTGATTCAACTCATTTAACGCATCGTGTTTAGTGTTTTCTGGCAACGTGCTTTAAGGCACGAGGATATTTTGGCAACACAAAATAGTTTTAACTACTAATAACAATTATATATAAATCTAATGTAGAAAACTCGAAAATAACTCGTAATTTTATAAGGGATTGTTTATAAAAAAGTCCCATGTATGATATTGTTATGAATTGTTATAATAATTAATTATTCAAATGTAGCATTTTTTAGTATGATTCCAAATTTTGCTCCAAATATGTCTCTTTTCAAATTATTTATTATATATTTTATATGGAAAAACAAATTCGTAACGAATTGTAAATTCCAAGATTCAATAGTTTTAATAGGGTCTCAAGTTGGGCGCCATTATATTTTGATAAATATTCTCATCAATCTTTATAATCCAATACTTAATACGCAATAGAGTAAAATTCCATTTATTATTATTTCTGCTTTGAAAGGGACGTTTTTAATAAGAGCCCCACGTTGGGCGGCAGTCCGAGTCACATTATTTTTATTATTTCTTATTTCTTTGTAGTTCTTTATTCGTAATAAAATTGAAATATATAGTTCAGATTTTGAATTAAAAAAGACGAGTTCTATCCACTACAAACTGCTACCTGCAGCTTAAAAAACTATTCTAATCTGTAAGATTTCAAAATTTAAATATTTAAGTCCAAACAAATCGTTCTAGTCCCACGTTAATTAATAAAGTTTTCTAATTCCTTATTTTATTAGCTCGTTATGGTTATATAGATTAAAATGGTTAAATATGTTTTGATGCAGTTCAATACTTTTTTGTGAACTAGTCTTCAGCCATCCGAGATATTTCCTCAAGGGCTATCTGGGTATTGTTCTGATGAAGCTCTGCTTCTTTTCTTATTCTCTGTTGTTGTTTAAACAATAACAGCTTTCCCATTAGTAAAATCCAGTAGTGATTGAGCCGCGATCCTTAATTTCTTAAGATCCAAAAATTTATTATTATATTATATTTAACAAAAATCCTAATCACCCAAAATCCGGCGGCCCAACCCCCTATATCTCTTGTTCACTTTATTTTGCCTAGGAATGCATAAGACAGCTTTTCCCGGAAAGATCCACAGTTTGAACATCCAATGATGCTGCCAAACTTGTGACTATAGTTCCATCGAAATTCCATTGTGTTGTCTTGTGAACCAGTTTATTCATTATAGTCTGTCCAGAATCTGGAATATAGAGAGATCTCCGGTAGGATTCTAGGGCTCCTACAGTATATAGTCCTGATTAAAATAAATTGGCTGGCATTTCAAACTCTGATCATTAAGATTTAATTAAAAGAATCTAGTTTATTATAAGGTCCCACATTGGGCCCCAAACTAAAAAGATTTCACTTGTATTATCAAAAAAAATTGAATACAACGCGTATTTTGTATGACTATTAAAAGTTTTTGATTTCTAAAAACACTCCGTTTTTGGTCGATAATATAAACGTTATAAAAAGAATGAAGAAAACTTTGAAGTGAATAAGGAATTCTGTGTAAAAAATCGAACAAATTCTCTATTCATTAAATTATCGAAAAAATTAATTAAAAATATTAAATAATGAGAGAAAACATTAGTTTTTGAAGGAGCTTCTGTCTACAGTTAATTGCAACACGTTCTGAAATATTTTCGTGGTTTATTTCAACATTTGGAGTGACATCATGGTGTCAGGATGAAATATAGGGAAAAATCGTTTTTGCAGTAACTCTGAAATCTTTATGGTGTTGATTAATGAGTTTAGAGTGATAATATGGAGTCGGATGAAACATATTTTAAAAGCCTCGTTATCTTTCTAGACTACATAAGTACTTCCACATAGACTCGAATACAGTTTACTGAATGACTTTTTTTATACCAATTTATAACAATTAAAACATTACGAACTTTGTTTTTTACGTAAAGTCCCCTTATTTTAAATACAAATGATTTTTTCATATTCAAAATTTTATTTCGAATTAAAAGTATTTGAATAGTACACATTTATTTTAACTTAACACCTCATTTTAAATTATTTAAGTATTTCATTTTAAAAGTTTATAAAAAAAAAATGCATAAATTTTAAATAATTTTAGGAATTTTATATAAAAAAAAATTCAAATTACTATGTTCCTTTTTTCAATTTAAAGTAGTTTTAAGCCAAATAACTGCTGCTTTTAGAGTTTTTTTTTATAATGAATTTGATACAAAATATTGTGAATTATTATCTAAAACTATGAATTGTATTTAAAACTTATGAATTTATGTCTAAAAGTATATTATAAAATGTATAAATGAATTAAGCCTTAAAGTATGCAATAAATTTTTTTCGAATATCATTTTTAAGTCAACAAACTGTTGTACAAAATTTACTAAATGACTTGTGTTATTTTAAGACACTTAAGAATTAGTGCATTACATAGTATTCAGGAAAAGTTTTACTAAATAATCATATTCTTTGCAGATTTACCGTTCTTTCTAATTTTTTTTTTAAATACAAGCATTTCCAATTGGTTAAAATTGAAAATAAATTTACGCAAAATTGGAGAATGTAATTAAATAAGATATTTATTCTGAAAACAAACTGATTTTAAAAGGACTATGATTATTATTTTAGTTTCCCAAAAAAAAAAAAAAAATGTTTTAAGAGCACATGATTGGGAATATTTAGTTATATATAGTACAGTCTCGCAGTAATCATAATATGATCAGTTAGGATCATATTATTTATCAGAAGGATCATTATATGGTAAAAATCGAAATTGCAATCAATACATGGTGGTTTGAAACCATATTTGTCTTCTGTGTGTAGCCAAATAACTGACCTGTGAAATCGTAATTACGATCACTTAAATAGATATTTCAAAATTAGCATTACATTTTTATATATAAATTACATGGTTCGAAGGACTAATAATTAAAATTTAATTTGAAAATTAATCGAATTTTTAGAAGAATAATTTTCATAATTAGAAGAATAATTTTCATAATTAGAAGAATAATTTGCAACTAAATTGTCATGAAAGACCTGTATTTGATTCAAAATTTGTTTAAAAATATTAAGAGAAAATACATTTTCTAAAAAGAAATAGGGTCATCAAATTTTAATTTTCGCCTAAAGTAATTTTTAAACAAAAAAGGATAGGAAATTTTTTAGAATTAGTCAATTTTTAGGAGTGGTCAAACCGTGCTCTCATTTTGTATAGTTAACAAACAATTTAGTTCGAAGGACCTAAATGAAAATAAATTAAATAATACTTTTTTGGAAATTGTCTAACCAATTTTCAGTCCTTATTTTTAGATGTTAAATACTGTTAAAGATAATTTCAAAACTAAAATTATAATAGTCAGCCACCTTTTAACATTGTTCTGTTAAATATTCAGCACGAACAATTTTCATTTAATAAACATCTTTTAGCTTACCGTGGCTTCTAGTAACTTTTTATTAAAAAGTGATCAAATTCAAAGGACCAATGGTCATTTCTTCATACAAAATAATAGAACCATTGCAAATGGAATTATTTCTATGAAATTGATTTACCGTGTCATATTTTTTATAAAAAGTTAACGGGTTTTTTATGAAAATCGTACCGATCGTAGTATGAATGTTTTAGATACATAAAATCCATAATATGCTAAAATTTATTTGATTTCCACTTCAAACATACAAAATTATTAAAAGTGCTACTTCATTTATACAAATTATACTGTTCTTATTATATATGACAATTTTGGAAAATAACCAAAAACTGCCATATTTTTTTCTAAATAAAAACCAAAAAAGATAACCTCAAACAAATTTTAATTTCTTCTGTTTTTGATTAAAGATTTGTCTACAAAAAAAAAAAAAAAAAACACCAAATAATGTTTAACAACTTCAACCGTCTAGGAGTTATATCTTATCAAAATTTTAAAATAATATACAAGTTATTTATATCTTAAATAACTATAATGCAGTAAAAACAACTGTTAAATACTGTTAACATGACTATTAGAAAACAATTACCCGTAGCGATTAAGCAAATTTTACTATACGAAATTTTTGGATTTTATTGCAAACATTTATTCAGATTTAACAAGTTTTGAAAAGATTTGTGTATGAATTTTCCATTTTCATTTGAAACATAAAAAATGGTTACTTCAAAGTCCAAAAACCAACTGATTTTTTCTAAATCACTAAAAATAGGTGCACCAAAACAGTTTAAGTTTCTTAGATTTGTGAAAAAAGATTTGTCTTTTAAAATTAAAATTTTTGAATAAGAGGCAATTTACACGAGGCAATTTTTGCATGCAATGTTGCGTGCAATTATTGTTTGTAGGCAAACGGGCTAGAGAAGCAAGCGGGGTAGCAAAAATTGCACGGTTTTCGTTTTTCAACATATTTTTTGACATTTCTTTTTGCTATCGTTCGTATTCTTGTTAACTTGTTTTATTCGTATTCGGCTTCTAAATAATATAAATAATGTGGAATAAAGAACTAGTGGAACTTTTACTTATAAAGTACCAGGAAAATGAGAATCTTTTTTTTTTTTAAATTATTACGAATAAATTAAATTTCAACGAATGAACAATTAAAGAAGATTGGCAAAATAAACGTCAAAAAAATTGCATGCAAAAACTCCTCGTTCATGATTTTTAGAAGCAACTTTAAAAGAGAATTCAAAAATTGCCTGCAATTAATTTCTTTGTGTAAATTGCCTCTAACTTCAGCAGTCTAGGATTCATTTACTATCACAATTTTAACTTTGATTGCCATTATTGTCGCACTTTGTGAATTGTTTGCGCAGAAATGCCTAAAAATTACAGTTAAAATAACTACAAATGTATTTAAATACAAGATAACTGATTTTTTTTTTTTTTTTAAATTACTAATATTGTTGAAATTTTATCTATTAAACAAATAACTACAATGTAGTAAAAACAACTGTCAAACATATGCAAAAGGACCATCATTAAAAACAATAACTTGTAGCGTTATTATCAAAATTTTGTCTTTTATTGCAAACCAATATTTATATTTAAGTGTTTTTAAGATAGTTTGTGTACTTTTCAAATACTTTTCTATTTTTATAATTATGATCTTTGTATACAAAACGAATTTTATTGTATTGCAATATTTTTAAATTTATAGTTTTTTTTTGTGTACATTAGTAAAATATATTTGGCATTAAGTAAAAATTTTTTTTTTTATAATTAGAAATCTAAATTTATATCAAAAATATCGAAAATATTGTAAATCTAAAATAAATTTTTGTTTAAATTAATAATTTAAAAGAGTTATAAATAAAAATTAGTTGCTTAAAAAAAAACACTACCATTAATGAAATAAAAGTCCTTTTTAAAGAGTGGAGATTTTTCAAAAAAGAACATTTTTTTTATTGAAAAATGTTAAAATATTAAAAAAAAGGTATTGTTCCAAATAGAGCCAAGGCGCCATAATATTTATAGTAATTTTTTTTTTTTTTTGTAATTTTAAACGCAAATAATATAAAAATAGACAAAAAAAGCATGGAATGCTTTATAAAATAAAAAAAATATATATCGCACTTGATCAACAAGAGGGTATTAACTCAAAATTTTTAAAATATCACTTTTTTCAAGAAATCAACTAACAACATCAATATTGTAAAAATTGTAAAAATTTCAGCGTATTCCGATTACTCTTTCATCTCGAAAACGACTTTTGAGACCATTTTCATGATAATGTCACTACATATTTCAACAAAAAGGTATTATTACGAGTTAATACAAAAGTTCAAATAGAAATGAATCGTATATTTTCATAAAAACGGTATTATTTTGATTTGAGTTAAAAATAATCAAACTGTTTTATTTATATTTGGTTGTATTTTGAGTTGATACTGTTTTGTTGATAAAATTTGTTTTATTCTATAAATTTAAATCGATAAAATTTCAAAAAAATGGTATTAACTCGAAAAATTGATTTTTTTTTTTGCAATGAGTGGTAAAATTTAAAACAAAAACAATGTATATATATTTTCAAATGGAATTTGCTTATTATGATATGTTTGAATTTTTAAATTCTGTTAAAATGTGGCCATAAACAGTTTTTTGACTCTACTGAAAATTTTAAAATTTTGAGTTAATACCCTCTTGTTGATCAAGTGCGTTATATGAAAAAAAAAACTAATGAAAAATATGTTTACCATAAAAATATTTAAAATATTTTACTAAAATAAAATATTACACGATTTTTAAAATAAGAAATTTTTTAAACTTCGTTAAAATGTTATTTTAGTAATTAATTTTTAATTGTAAATTAGCTAAAAACAAACCTAAATTTTGCTTTCATTTTATTTAATATCTATCAAATAAATGTTAAATCTTATTGGCAGTTCTTTGTACTTATAAATTAGTATAGAAATAATACAAAATTTACCGAAAACTTTCGTCATATTTAATAAAAAAAAAAACTCCATTTAATATTTAAAAATAATGCTTGTTCCTATAAATCAAAATAATTTCACATTCTTTTTTCTAAGTTAATAATAAAAGCAAGATAGAAAAAAATCCCTTAAAATAGGCTTAACTTCATAAACAATTTCCCAAAACTACATTGGTCCTTCGACTTATAATTTTTATTTAAATGTTTAAGTTTCTTTAAAAAAGTATTATACTCTTTGATCATGTAAATTATAAAACTGTATATTTTTTTAAATTAAAAAAAAAAACAAATCAACCGGAATTAATAATTTTATATTAAGTCCTTTAAAAAAACTATTTTTTTTATAAATTAAACTATAAAAGGTAATTGATTGTAATTATAAGTGCCATAGGCCAAAATCAAGCATACAAATTATAAAAAAATACAAAAAACTATACAATTTAGTATGTAAGCTATATATAATGTAAAACTTTATCATTTTTTTTATAATAATTTATATGGGAAAATCTAGGAAACCGTACGATTTCAAGTTTTAAAAATGAAAAATTTCAAATTTGTGGCGCACAATTATTTTCTAGATTAGTTTATTTTAAATACATACAAAAAGTAATAATGTGAATCAATTTATTTGAATGTGAATCAATTAATTTGAGTGCCTAAAAAGTTATAAGCAAAAACCTGCAAAAATTTTCGCTTATACATTTTTTTTTTAAATTTTTGGGGTTTTCGGGGATGCTACCGTTTTTGATTAACCTTTTCGTGTCAAGTTCAAATTTGGTTTCCAAATTTTTGCAACACATCTGGAAATTGAGGTCATAGTTAAGAAAAAATCAACTTAAAATTGTATCGTACATGCTTTAATTACTGGGTCAAATCTATGATTTTAATGATAGATGTTATGATAACTATAACACAGTGCAACAAATGAAGACTTTTGGAAAAATGCACGGACTCGACAGCATAGGTTCGATTGTACTACCAAAGGTAAGTAAAACCCTGTACTCGGTTTGGCCAGTTTGACTACCACACATGTGAAAATTGATTCGTATATGAACATATATGATCATATATGGGCTTGTATATGATCATATATGGAAATAGCTGGCCATATATGTCCATACAATAGTTCAATATATGACCATATATGGTCTCATATATGACCATATATGTTCGGATCCGAAATTTGAGGGTATATGGTCATATATGATCATACATGAGCATATATGGATCATATATGTGCATATATGAACATATATTATCATATACGACCATATACCCTCAAATTTCGGATCCGAACATATATGGAAATATATGAGATCATATATGGTCATATATCGAACCATATATGAACATATATGACCAGCTATACCCATATATGATCATATACAATCCCATATATGATCATATATGTTCATATACGATGCCTTTTTCAACTGGGCAGTTTTTTTTTATGGACCTCAAAAGATTTTGAAAATCAGTGCGCCATTCACAAAAAGGTGTCCTCAGTTTTTGGCCTACAGCTAATTCAGACTTGATGATATTGCTTAACTATATTTGGCAATAATGTAGTGAAGAGTCTACTGAATAAATTTTATAAACATTTAATGTGCAAAAACTCACTTTTTTCTGCACTTTTTTTTAAATATATAGGAGAAAATAATTTTTTTTTTTGCTTTTTTCAGCATAACTTACAGGGACTCATAATTTTTCACTAACAATATATAACAAAATTGTAGCCATTGTAAGTCTGAACAACTTTTGTAAACATATCAATACAATCTGTATGTGTCTAGGCATCCGAAATAGCTTACAAAGACCACTTTGTACCTTATAAATAGTCGTTTTTGACTAGACTACACTTTTATTGCATTTTTGTTTACTTTTTTTGTTATTGAAGAAAGTCTGAATAAGCTGTAGGCCAAAATCTGAGGACACCTTTTTTTGAGTGGTGCACTGATTTTTAAAATCTTTTGAGGTCCATAAAACATAAAAAAAAATGGTAGTCAAACTGGCCAAACCGAGTACAGGGTTTTACTAACCTTTGGTAGTACAATCGAACCTATACTGTCGAGTCCGTGCATTTTTTTCACTGTTGCACTGTGTAATTGAATGTAAATATTAAATAAATCGGATAATATTTTTTGGTCTCTGTATCCATTGGTTCTCCAAAACAATGTATCAAATGAATTAGGTGGCACATTCGAGGTTTAAAGAATTATGGGGTCAAATATGTCCTGAACGGTAAATATCATCATTATAGCTTTGTATACTCTACAACATTTATTTCTGTAAAAATATGTTGAAATCTCGCTTATATAATAGGGAAAGGTCACCATTACTATTATTCTGTGGAAGTGCTGAAAGGCTAGAATTATCAATTTCGTTTCTTCAACACTTTTAGCTCCAAAAATCTACACAGAAAAAACTAAAAACGGGTTCCAATTAAAAAATTTATTGAATCAATTAATATTTTAATTGATTTTGCACCTATCACGACAATGATACGACAATTACACCTTTTATAAAAATTAAGAAGGGAAAACAAGTTATAAATAACTATTACAAAAAAAAAAATATGATACTCACAAAAAAGTGTGTGATCTATACGTTGGTATGTGTGTTTTTTGCAATGCTGAGTCTGTTTGTGTGTGTGCTTGTTTTGTCTGTATTTTGTACTGAAAATTTTCTATATATGCATACAGTGAAAAAATATGAAAAAATAATATGATAATTGTCTAAAATAAAATATGTATTTATATATTTAAAAGTCAATTAAAATATTAATTGATTTAATAAAATATTTGTTTAGAAACAAGTTAAATTAAATTCAAATCAAATCTTTAATTAGATATTTTAGGTTGATAATTTTTTCTGTGTATGAAAAGCTACATAATTTAACCTTAAATGGCTCCGAATACCAAAATAATAATGCGATCCATTTAGAACTTACACATAATAATAGTACTACCGATATATACTGATTACAAAGGACTAACTAATTATATTTTCGTCTAAGGATGTGCCTTTGAAAAAATAAAAAAATTTTAGATCTTAACGCATAGACCTGATGAGAATTGTATTATTACATTTTCTTTATTTCTGAAGGCATACTACTAATCTATTTGATCTAATTTTATTAGTTCATTTGTCATTTATATGCCAATTTTACAATTACGTTGGCGCTGAAAGCTCAAAAATGAAAAATCTCTGAAATTTGTATTTATTAAAATAACTGAGTGAGCAACTTTTGGAGAGCTACCATTTACTCCCAACTGAGAGCAAATATTTTTTTCAGCATGTGAGAGATTTTGCTACATCAGGGTTATCATTCACCAAATGTTTTAGGCGATTTCATTTTATGCTAAAAACGGAAAGTTGATAAACTTCAAAAAGTTACAAGCAAATTAGGGTAAATTAGGGAAGTTTTTAATGGAGTAGAGCTCATTAACAGTATTAATAATAAAATTTAGAATGTTCGCCTGGTTAAATTCGTTGCCTCAAAGATTTTATTGACATGAATTTGTACGGTTCCTTAGATGTTCCCATATGTTGTGCAAAAATTTTTTTTTTATAAATTAAATTTCTTAATCTTTAAAATATACAAATATTTTTAATAATTTGTGGGTACATTTCTTGGCATTTTTTGTTTTCATATTTTGTATTAAACTAAAAATTTTATA
This sequence comes from Delia radicum, assembly GCA_021234595.1. Taxonomy (NCBI): domain Eukaryota; kingdom Metazoa; phylum Arthropoda; class Insecta; order Diptera; family Anthomyiidae; genus Delia; species Delia radicum. The sequence continues at coordinate 9,930,835 of CM037852.1, forward strand.
CATATTGCTTAGTATTTATTAAGTAAAAAAAAAAAAAAAAAATTTTTTTTATTATAATTTTAATGAAACACAAAAAATCTAAATAAATATTTTTTATTTAAAAAAAAAAAAAAAAAAATACAAATTGGTTCTTTTAATTGGCTTTATTAGGTAAAAAATTTAAATAAAATAGACAAAATTAATTCTAAATTCATATTCTAATATTTCAAATGGCTGTTGAACTACCGTTCGAATTTATTTTTAAAAAATCTACCCCTTTATTCCTAATCGCATTACGCTGAGAGAATTCTCTGCATGATAATAATGAATTTTTGCATAAAAGCAATGAAACTACATAAAACTAATGCAAGTTTTCATAAAATTGTATGAAAAATATCGTTATGTTTATTAAAAGTTTCAATTACTCAATGAAGAAGTTTCATTAAAAACCACTTTCATAAATAATTGTACAACTTTTCATTAATTTTATGATTTTTCTCGTCCATATTATAAGAAAAAGTTTCATTAGTTTATTGAAAATGTTCATTATTTTTCGTAGACTAAAATTCTCTCTGTGTGTAGGAGGTTTTCAGCACAAATTTTGTTTGAAAATTTAGTTTTGTAAAACATTTTAAACTATATGGTAATGAATAGACACTTTAATTTTACGGAAGTCTTGAGTTCTCGTTTTAAGAAAATAACAAAATTATTTCAACAACTTTTTTTCAATAAAAAGGAACAACATTTGATTTACCAGTACACTAAAAAAAAGTTAGTTGAAAATTTTGTTAAACTTCTATTTAAAATATATACACCCCTGTTACGGCTTCTAAATAAGAGCGAAAGTGAAAACTTTAGAATTTTTCGGTGTTATTGCGATTAAATCAGAACGTTTTTCCCTATTTTTTATTCGTTTTAATTCGTGTAAAAAAAGCCTGGTCGAAAGTAAAACGAATACCTTTTTTTCAATAAATTACAATTTAGGGTCAAAAATGGTGCTTAATATTAAAAATTTAGAACTTTTTTTTACTTATTTCTGATTTTATTGTATTTTTGGTTGTATTGTTTATACTCTAAAAAACTGTTTTAAAAAAACATTTTTTTGTTTTGATATTCTAGAAAACAAATTCTCAACAATGTTAAAAGCATTTGTTTGATATGTTTTTGGCACTTCGATAGTAATTTCGAAAAAAATTCGAGTTTTCGAAAGCTTTTAGGATTTGAAAACACCAAATTTCAATTTCGTGTGATTTCACAAATTCGTTCTAATTGCAAAACGTTCTAAAGTAGGGACATGGGCGATAACTAATAAACAGCAAATTTTTTTTTGCTGAAATTGATTTAGTTAAACGGTTTTACTAAAAAACTTATTTTGAACTAATGTTTAACTGGTTTTTGTTGCTACCAAAATTGTGCTTATAAACACATCCATAGCTTGTCTAGACGAAGTAGAGAGAAAATATACGGATAAAAGAATTTGGATGGATAAACTTGCCCAAGAAGCAGAAGCTGCCAGCGCAACTAACCGCTTAAGAGATCTTTACAAGCTAATAAAACTCATAGCTGGGAAAAATCACTCGAACAATAAACCCTTAAAGGACGCGAATGGTGTAATTAAATACTCCAGACAGGATCAAGTTCATGTGTGGGAGAATTATTATAAAAACCTTTTCACCCAAGATACCATCAACAATCAATCCATATGCAGGTGCAGAAATCATGACTTTCTTCTCCCTATTGACGTAAATACCCCTAATACAAATGAAATCGCAGGTGCTATAAACGCATTGAAAGTCAATAAATCAAGTGGGTTAGACAACCTTCCTCCAGAACTTTTTAAAGTTAACAGCACACTGACAGCAACGCTAATTCATCCCTTCATCTACCAGATGATATTAAGGATGGGCTTATTATAAAGTTACCAAAAAAAGGAAACTTGATGGAATGCTCAAACTGGAGAGGGATAACTCTTCTTAATATTATAAATAAAATCATCGCTCAAATTCTACATCGTCGAATCTTTAACGCTTTGGAATTAAACTTGCGACCCGAGCAAGCTGGTTTCCGGCCAAACAGATCGTGCGTGGACCACATAAATAGTCTTCGTATTATAGTAGAGCAATCTGCCGAATTAAGAGTCCCTCTGTATCTTGTTTTTGTGGACTTCAAACGTGCTTTCGACTCCATCAATCAATCTGCCATCTGGGAAGCCTTGAAGTGTAAAGGTGTACCCTTTAAAATCAGCAGCTTAATAAAAGCTCTTTACAGCGACGCCCGATGCATAGTTCTCCACGAAGGCCTAAAGAGTAATTGCATTGACATCAGCGTGGGTGTCAGACAAGGCTGCGTTCTTTCCCCCTTACTTTTCAATGAAACCCATTTAGGCGAAAATAAAATCGAAAATTTTAAAAAGTATTTCGGAGACTTTAAAACTTATTGGAAATTTGCGGAAAGGACAAGTAATCGTGGCCGATCTAGCGGAGGTTGTATGTACGCTGTTAACAATAGTTTGAAGGAGTATGGAATACTCCATGAATTCTGTAATGTATGTGAAGTAGATTGCTTAAAACTTCAAACAAAACATGAAATAATTTCAATTATACCATTGTATCTTAGAAGCGCTAATTGGGAAAGTGAGTACCAAGTAGTTGAACGTTTATTTTTATATAATAAAGTAATTAACCCCATAATAATTGGAGACCTGAATATGAGAATAGGAGAGCTACAACAGATACATGAAGAGTTAATTTGGAGTAAATTTAGTGCCGGACTAACTGTAAGAAGGTCAAAAGATAAAGTATATGACAGCAAGGGTAAACGTTTTTTAGAGTTATGCTCTGATTATGGTTTGATGGTGTTAAATGGCGTTACTAGAGGTGATGAAGAGGGCAACGTTACTTTTGCCAGTAGTAATGGACAATCTGTAATTGATATTTGTGCAGTGTCGCAAGATATACTGAAATACGTCAATACATTTACAGTCGAAGAAGGCATATGGTCGGATCACTTTCCAATTCACTTGAATCTCAAAATCGAGTTAGAAAAATCACAAGAAAAGCCCTTCAACATGTTACCAAAGCTGAAATGGATCGAGGAAAGCAAGGAACGTTATCAAGAAAAAGTAAAACAAAATTTAGAAGAAATAAAACAAGCAAATAATGTCATAAAGATAAGCGATATAATAAATATAATCAGAAGCGCATCAGGTAATTTTAACCAAAGAACTTTGAAAACAACAAATTTTAGAGAAAAATGGTTTGATAAAGATTGCTTAAATGCAAGAGATGAGTCTTTTCAAATGCTTAAACAGTTTAGGGAAACACAAGAAGAAGATCAAAGAGTTGTATATCTAAGAGCTAACAGGGCATATAAAGAGATATGTAATAAAAAGAAAATACAATACTATGCAAATTTGGAATCAAAAATATGCACAATAACAAATACTAAGGAATGGTGGAGCATTGTAAAAGAGTTAAGACAAGATACCTTGCATATGATCCCAAATATTTCACCATCGGACTTCAGAATGTATTTTGAGAACCTTTTAAATCCCCCGCAGCTATCAAGTGATATATCATACGCAGCATTGTGGCGAAATGATTCAGATTTAGATGCAGTTATTACAGTAGATGAGGTTAAAAGAGCATTGTCAAAGGCGAAATATAATAAGGCGCCTGGTATTGACAGAGTGCCATATGAATTTTTCAAAAATGCACCTATAGAACTTTTGCAGGAACTTACATTAGCGTATAATCTATCTTTAGACAGTGGTTGTGTAGATGAATCCTTCCTGATGAGCGTTATATTTCCAATATTTAAAAAAGGCGATAACGATATTCCAAGTAATTACAGAGGGATATCGTTTATGAACTGCGTTGCGAAAGTTCTTATGGGTGTAATAAGTGAACGATTATTTGCCTGGGTGGAAAAACACAAAGTTCTGACAGAATATCAAGCAGGATTCAGAAAAAATTATTCAACAGTGGATAACATATACAATCTTTCGGCAATAGTAAATTTAAAGTTTTACGAGAAAAAGAAAGTATATGCATTCTTTGTCGATTTCAAAGCTGCTTTCGATAAAGTATCTCGGAGACTACTTTTCTATAAACTTCATGAAATGGGCGTTTCAACGAAGATAGTTACTTTTCTAGAATCGGTTTATAGAATCACCAAATCCGTTGTGTGGACTGGAAAAGAGATGTCAGAAGAATTCGAAACAAAATCTGGTGTAAAACAGGGTTGTCTTCTGTCTCCTTTGCTGTTTGCGTTGTACATTAATGACCTGCATGAAGTTTTAGGTGGAGGCCTATCTATAGAAAATGAAAACATTAGATTACTTTTATACGCAGACGATATTGTTGTAATGGCGGACAATATAGACACGTTGCAAAACATGATTAACAGATTGGAAAAGTATTGTGAAGACTGGAATCTAGAAGTTAACCTGAGTAAATCGGAAATTATGGTATTTAGAAATGGTGGTAAAAATGCAAGAGAAGAAAGATGGATGTTTAAGGGCAATGAGATAAAGATAGTACCAAGTTTCTGTTATTTGGGAATGACATTGACTCCAAAAATGATATTTAAGCAACATATTGAAAGTAGAAATAATTCTGCTAAAAATAGTATGAACTCTACCTGGAATTGTTTCTTAAGCAAGGCTAACATCCCATTACGAGCAAAATGGCAACTCTTTCAAGCAGCGTGTAGAGCAATCCAAACATATGGGGCACAAGTGTGGGGGCATTCATACTTCGGTGAAACAGACAAACTTCAACGTTATTTTGTTAAGAAGATATTGTGTTTGCCCAAATTCACACCTACATATATGCTGATGCTGGAAACTAATATGGAAGATGGGCACCTTTACACACTAGATCTGCACCTGCGATATGTATGTCGTACTCTTTTTGAATACGGTTCAAATAGGTTACCCCACAAGCTATCTCTTCAACTTATTTATAAAAAAATATTATGGGTAAAAGACATTCAACAACTCTGTACACAGCTTAACATGACCTGGGAATTTCAAAATATATCACAAAATTATTTTAACTGCCAAAGTAATAAATTAATGGAAAAATTAAGAGTCTCAAACAAGAAAAGATACCTGCAAAGTGCAATTTGTACTGACAGATTTTACAAAAACCTGGATTTTTCAAAAGGATTATATTACATGATAGATGGAAACTCGCAAAATAATATAATGTGGATCTTCAAAGCAAGATGTGATTTGATTGAGTTAAATGCTACGCGTTTTGGCTCAAGATCAAAAATATGTTCTTTATGTAACCTAAATGAGGAAGAAAGCATATATCACTTCATAGGTCGATGTCCAGTTCTAAAAGAGTTTAGATACCGTTATTTTGTAAGAACATTTTTACATCGAGATACAGTCGTTCAAATTTTGGACGGCAGATACGCAGGTTGGGATAATCTTATATATTATATTATCAATGCTTTAAAGTACAGGAAAATATTAATAGATGAATATAATTATTAACAACAAAATTTTAATTATCATGTAAACCAAAACTAAACACGTTATGATTTTTAAATTGAGGAGAAAATAATTCTCTTGTTCGACAGACGACTATGGTCAATGTCGTAATATCTTCATTTTCAAAAAGAAAAGAAACAAATTGAAATCTGTTATAATTGTAAACTTTTTTGTATAATTTTTTTAATGAAAATAAAGATTTACTACTATAAGTAAGTACTTTTCAATGTTGTCCTTGATCTTGTAATGAGACAGTCCATTCCGAACGAGGGCGGTGTAAACTTGGATATCAATGCCAAACTAAACGATTTAGACTATGCAGATGACATTTGTCTTATTTCCCATAACTTCAGCGAAATGCAACGGAAGCTTGACCTAATTAGCTCATATGCTGACACAGTTGGTCTTAAAATAAACTCATCTAAAACAAAATCGCTACGTCTAAACACCGATAACACTCGTCAATTTAAACTTTTTGATCAATATTTAGATGATGTAAAGGAATATCTCTACTTAGGCTCTATAATTGATAAATCTGGAGGTAGTGCTGCCGACATCCAATACCAACTGAATAAAGCTCGACAAACTTTTGGTTCGCTCGGCAAAGTTTGGTCATCCTCAAATATATCCATAAGAATGAAAGTAAACATCTTTAATTCAAATGTAAAATCAACCTTGTTATATGGATGCGAGACCTGGAACTTGCCAATAAAAGAATCTAAGAAAATACAGTCGTTTGTAAATAGATGTCTTTGACGTATCCTGTAGGTGGTCTGATAAATAAAAATCCGAAAATATAGATGGCTCGGTCACACTTTCCGTAAACCACAAAATGACATCACAAGGAAGGTGCTTGAGTTCAACCCCCAGGGTAGTAGAAGAATTGGTCGTCCGAGCAACACCTAGAGACGAAATACGCTAAGGGAAATTCAAGATGCAGGGTATTCCTGGAACCAAATCAAACACATAGCCGAAGACAGAGCGGAATGAAAAAAATTTGTTGTGGCCCCATGTTCCTCCTTGGGAATTTAAAGGATTATATATATATATATATATAAGTGTCAGCAAAACATTTTGCTTAATTTACTAATTTTTTGCTAAAAATCAACTCACTGGTTTTCAGCAAAACACATTTGCAGATATAAGCAATTTTTCTAAAAGGATCATCCCAGCAAAAATTTTGCTGACTCTACTAACTTTTTTGCAAACATTAGGGACTTTTTTGAATGTAGGTTATATCTTCCTTTTTGTTTCTCCTCGTAATAGTAAAAAACCTGTTCTTGCAGGAGAAACTTACATGCCAAATTTCAAGTTGCTATACTCAAAATAATATGTCTGTTTGCTCAATAGAAAAATTGATTAATTTAACAAAACATTTTTCTGCTTTTTGTCTTAAAAATTATTTTTTAATACAAAAATTGGTAAAACTACATATTATTTGTAATTTTACTGGGAAATTTTCCGAAGTTGGTCCATATCTACTACTGTAAAGGAGCAAACATTTTGTCCATTTGCTCAATCTCGGTTAGACTTCGATATGACATGGGCTATTTTATAACTTAACCACGTTAAAAAAAAATTCGAGGGTTCAAGACATTTTTGGATAGAGTTGGTTTAAAAGTCGAAATTTTCATCTATTTTAAATTATATCTTCTAGTTTTCAAGATATGAGCCATTTTCGAAAATCGGGAGAAGACGAAATGCGCCTTCTTAAAAATTTCGAATACACGTGTGGCGTCATCTACCGGATCATAGCTAAGATATAGCAATATATTTTAAGAAATGATTGAGATTTCTAGATTAAACAGTTTGGGCAGGTGGTTAGGGGGAAACATTTTCACCTTTTGAACACTAATTTTTAACAAATTATTGGCGAAAATTCTAAAAAATACCCTATCAGAAAATTAAAATATACTTTAGAGCACTCTTAGTATATATTTTTGTTTTTAGCGAAAGTACTTTGGCAGGCCGTTAAATAGGGAACTTTTCTCCTTTTAATCCCAAGATTTTTATCACTATCCAGGCGAAAATTAAATTGTACAATATTAATGTATTCGGCAAAATAAATAGTTTGAAATGCATAATTAACCTCACCAACTAGTGCTGGTAAAATAATTAGTGGGTATTGAGTATTTGTCTTATTTTTAGATACTCGATGTTTAAAAGTGACTACTCGATATTTTCAGAGTTGTATTTTGGACAGAAAAACAATACATATATGCTACTCCGTCAAAAAAATTAGCAAGAACTCTGCTGTAAGAAAAAATCAAAGTTAAAACGTTTAAAGAAAAAAAAATTCAAATTTATAAAAAAAAATATTAAAAACATATTTTTAAAATTTAAATTTTCACAAAATTTTTGAAAAAATTAAAGGGAATTTAAAATTTAAAAACCATTAAAAGTATTGAGTATTCAAATTAAAACTATCGAGTAGTATCGAGTATTGAAAAGGAAGCGAATTTACCAGCACTATCACCAACCCTTTCGCATTTGGGGGGATTTTCGGATTGTGCTTTGGGGGGATTTTTGGAAAATGAAAATGTTGGCACCAGGATCTTTTTTAGGGCACGAGTCCTAGTATACGAACCAGCGTACAAATTTTATTAAAATAATTTTATATTTGCTACCTGTGGCTTGTGAACAAATCAAATTTTTGTGTGGGCCCTTATATGGGATCTAGGTCTAAACATAGACCGATTCTAATCAATTTTAACGAAAATTAATAAGAGTTGTCCTTCTTCTCTTGTGATTCAACTGTAGCGTGCGAACAAACCCAATTTTTGGAGGCCTCTTATATTCAGGTACAGACATAGACGGATTTTGATAAAAATCACTAGGATTTAAACTTGGGCCGATACGCGCTACTGTACATAATTTTATTTAACCCTCTAACCGGCAAGCTCGCCTCTAGGCGGGGTATTTTAAATTGGCCATAAGTTCGCCAAAAAAGTGTTTTATTATTAAAATGTAAGCTATGTATATCGATAGAGAACGAAGTTAGCCACATATTTTGCGAAGTAATGTTTTGTGTACATGTCATGGTTTGGAAGCGAGAAAACGTTTTAGTTAAAATTTTCAGTAATTTCAAAAAATAAATATTTTAAAACAACCACAATTTTGAAAAGTCCTTAAAACACATTTATTTTAACATGAAACCATTCATATTAAACACCAAGGAAGATTAAAGCTAAACTTTTGGAAAATACTCTAAGTTTGTTCCAAGGACATACAGGACTTTAAAAGGATACATATAAAGGACATCATCTTATCTTGAAAACGAGTGGACGGATTTTTATGAAATTTAGCAGAAATATTATATTTGGTAACACTATCAAAGCTTTAAAGTTTCGTCAATATATATTAATGTTAAGGTTCGTTTTTGCTCGATTTCGCGTTTTTCGAAAAACGAAAATCGCCATATCTTTTTATCTAAAAGCTCAAAACGGCTAATTTTTGGACTGTTGTTATATCTTTGCAAGAAGAATAATTTATGCCTTAACTTTTTAAATTTAATAGATTAGTTTTTGAGATAGCCTCTAAACCTATTTTGACCCATATCGCCTAAAATAGGCAACAAAAAAAATTTCGCTAAAACAAAATATTATTTATTTCTCGTGCCGAACAAGTGGAATAAATTTCAGTCCAAAAAAGCTTAGGCCGGTTAGAGGGTTAAATTTCTTTATATTTGCGACATGTAGCGTGCGTATAATGTATATTTTTGACAGATCTCTAGGTCTAAACAAACCGAAATTAACAAGCTTCGTCCTTGAGTCCTTATGAATCAGTCTACTAAATTTCACTAAAATATAATTATATTTGCGATCTGTAGCATGGCAAAAATGCAAATTTTTGGGGACTTTTTGACGTCTAAACACGCACCGATTCTAACTAAAATTAGTGCATTTTGATCTTGGGCTGATATGAATCAGTGTTAATTCTCTCAGTCGCAGAAACTTGTCTATAATGCTTCTAAATGCCAAAAAAAAGAGAAAAAATATTTTTTAGCCAAACTGTTCAGTCGGATACTACACTGAGAGAATTCTTTGCATGATATTAATGAAACTTTTTATTAAACTAATGCAAACTTTCTATTAAAATAATGCAAATTTTTATAAACTGTTATGAAAAATATAATTTTATTTATTAAAAGTTTCATCCACTTACTGAAGAAGTTTATTTAAAAAAACAGTTTCATAAATAGTAAGTAGCTTTTCATTAATTTTAAGAAATTTTTCTTAACTTTTCCTTTTCACTTTTCACGTTTCATTTTTTATAGCAGGGATGAATTTGTTTGTGCTCAAAATATGAAAATTGGGGTTTTAAAAATTAGCAAAGTTTAAAAATTAGTTTAAAAAATACCTTAAATATTATATAATAATGATGAATTTTATAGAATTTTAATGGATGAAAGACAAAAATAAAAATTTACAATAAAACTATAACTTTGTCGAACTTTAGACTCCGAAATCCTCAAAATGGACGAAAGAGAGCAATATTATATAGTTTCTAGTTAGAATTTCAAAAATACCCAGAATTTATACATTTTATGTTGTCTCCAAAATTTATTTTAATAAAAATTTAGATTTTTTTTTAATACGAAATTTTAAATCTACAACAAAATTAAAATTATAATGCCTTAAAATATGCAAAGAAAAAAAAAAAAAAAAAAATAAAGCCATACAATAATATCACATATTTATTATAAATATTTGGATGTATTAATAAATGTCTAAAAATAAACTACTAAAAATTAAAAACATAATAAAGTTTAATAAAAAACTTAAGGAAAAAGGTTTATTGTATCAATAAATTAAGAAAATTGAAATAAATAAAAAGAAAGCCTAAAAGTATGCAAAAAGAAAACAAAGTAGAAATGTTAAATAGAGAAAAATAGATATCACCACAGAGGTTATGATAAAAACTAACAAAATATTGTTGGAAATGTGTGACAAAATATAAAACTAAATTAAAAAATTTATGGTGTAAACAATTTTAAATATTTTCTTTTTTTCTCAAAAATAAAAAAAAAAACAAAATCATCCTACAACTTATGCAATAAATATTATAATCAATATAAAATATGCTAACAAAAAAAAAATCATACATAAAAGACTTTAAACTGGGAACTTATAGCCACTACAGAAAACAAAACTACTTTAAAACAAATTTTTTGATCATAATATACAATACATATACAACATCTAACAAATACATACACAATAATATTTGAAATAAAATCAAATTAATAATAAATCCTAAAAATATGCTATATAATTTTTTTGATATTACAAATTAAACAAAAGACAAACCAACAGTTGCCATACAAATAATAAATGTTGTAGTTTTTTTTTAAATTATAAAATTTTGAAGAACAAAATAAAAAATAAAAAAAAAATAAGAAAAATCGTAAAATTTAATAAAACTTTTTGATAAAAATGTTTTTGTATTTCTATAGTAAAACGATTTTCTTAAAGCTAAAGTAAAACAATTTTATATTTATAATTGTAACCAATTTTTTCTTTTCTCATTTTGTAATTTTTTATAAAATTCAAATAAAATATTTGAAAAAAACTCGAAATAAAAATATTGAAATAACAATACTACAGGAAGTTTTAATTGAAGTTGTTTTTTTTTAAACATTTATATTTTAAATTCGAAATTTACATATGGGCATTTCCATAGAAAGGTCAACAGTGGCCCAAAAAGTGGACAAATGACTTGTATTATTAAAGAAAAATACTTAAATTTTATTAAATTAAAAAGTCCAAAGCATGTCTTATTTGCCATGATGTTGCCTTCATGTTTTTAGTAAACTTTTTTCTTTATCAGTAACATTTTCTTTTAAATATTTAATTCTTTAAGAGCGATGATGCAAGTATACTGCTACCCTCAAAATATTTGTTACACCAACAATTAACTCCAAAAAATGCCAACGAAGTAAATAAAAATCAATAAACTACAAATTTTTGATTTGGATTTCATTGAATGTCGCGTTCGTCACCGCAAAATAACATTTATTCTAATTACTTCTGCGTCGCTGGTATTTGGTGAGTAAAATTTAATATATATGTATGAATAATTTAATATAGAAAAATCTAGGACAGAGTTAATTTTTTATAAGACTTCAAACTTTGTCACGTCACCTGGCAAATATTTTACTTTTGTATAGTAAAATATTGATATTAAAAATTATCTATTTTTTATGTAGAAAAATTGAAAACGGACCTACTTAAGTCACAAAACTGTATATATTCTACTAAAAAGCAAATTTTTTTATTCTACTAAAAACGCAGTTTTTTTTTTTTTCAAATAGAGTCCCTCTCAATTTTGTTTAATTTAGAGCAACATTTAGAATATAAAATTAAGGCAACATTGCTCCGATCAAGTACCACCTGTTAATAGACTGCTGTCAAATATTAAGCAAGTTCATCATTTACTTTGCGTTTAACAGCTGTTCAAAACATACAACCTCGTGGATTTTTTTAAAAATGGAAAAAAGTGAACTTCGAGTGCTCAATAAACATTATTTTTTGCGTAAAAAAACCGTCAATCAAACCAAGGAATATAATAATTTCAATAAAATTTTTACTATTTTCTTTAAATAAAATAAATTTCCCTGTGGGTAATTATTTTTGATTTTTAAACTTCCCTCGTAGTTATATGAAATGCAACATGGCTTCCATCAAGTACCACCTTTTATTAAACTGCTGCAAAATTTTGAGCAAGTTCGTCATGTACTTTGCGTTTAACAGCTGTTCAAAATATACAACCTCGTGGATTTTTTTAAAATTGGAAAAAAGTGAATTTCGAGTGCTTATTAAACATTATTTTTTGCAAAAAAAAATCGTCAATCAAACCAAGGAAATGCTTGATACATACTATGGGGACTCTGCACCATCGATTTCAATGGTAAAAAAGTGACTTTCGTTGTGGTCGCACAAGTACAAATGACGCTGGACGACCAATTGAGGTCAATAAACCCGATAATGTCGAAAAAATCCACGATATGGTGTTGGCCGATAGAAGAGTAAAAGTGCGTGAGATTGCTGTTGCGATAGGCATTTCAAATGGCAGTGTGGTTTCGATTTTAAATTATCAGTTGGGTTTAAGAAAGCTGTCTGCAAGATGGGTGCCGCGTTTGCCCTTAATTGACCATAAACGTAATCGTGGCCAATAAGGTGATGGCAACAGTTTTTTGGGATGCACGCTGGGTAATCCACATCGATTACCTTCAGAAGGGAAAAACGATAAACGGCGAATATTTTGCCAACTTATTGGACCGATTTAACGAGGATTTAAAAAAAAAAACGACCCCGTATGGCCAAGAAAAAAGATAATGCAGGGGTGCACACGTGTGTAGTCTCAATGGCAAAATTCCATGAATTGGACCACGAATTGGTACCTCATCCGCCATATTCTCCGAATTTCACCCCCAGTGACTATTTCCTATTTCCAAACCTAAAGAAATGGCTCGGTGGAAAGAGCTCCAACGATGAAATTATTGATCAAACAAATGCCTATTTTATGGAACTCGAAAAATCCTATTTTTTGGAAGGGATACAAAAATTGGAGAAATGTTGGACTAAGTGTATTGAGCTAAAATTAGATTATGTTGAAAAATAATTTTTTTTTGCAAAAAAAAAATTATTTATCCGTCCTCGTAACTGAATAACCAAAGTATCTTTGCAGATCAAAGAGTTTGCTTTAAAAAATGGCATCGACTTGTTTGTCCATATCTTGCTATATTTCATTTTAAATGCATATTTTTCCTTATTTTGCATTTTTTTATTGAATTTTTCTTAGTTTTCCGTAAAAAACTCACTTTTAATAATATTTTATATATGCCCACCGAGCATATAGACTAATTAGGACCAAAGCTGCTCAAACCCTTTTAAGAGTCCACTTAAATTTTATATGCAAACTGTGATTAAGATAAACAGGTTTTAGTGTTTTTTTTTTATGGCGTATTTTTGAGTACAAATAATAGTGCTCGCCACGAAAATTTGATTTTGGGATATCATTACTTTTCTACGGTTTTTGCATCAGTAAAAAGACTAGTTTTTTTTTATTAACATTTCAACTCCTTCCACATGCGCGCGGTGTCCAAAAGCGCTGATTTAGAGTCCCTTTTACTAAAGAGCAAAATGGGATGTATTTAATTAAATGAAATTTGAACTCAACATTCGATTTTACGCAAAAATTGCTAAAAAAAATTGTTTTCACAGTTTTTAAAGTGCACCGTTTAGGCAATAGAGTGAAAACTCACTTTTTTTAAAACTAAATAAAGGTAGCAAAATTTTGTTAAAAATAGTTAAAAATTTTGTTTTACACACACAATGAAACAGTAATTTGAGCTACGAAAAATGCTACAAAATTTTTCGATATATCGCTGCCCGTTATAAAGTTGTTAATCAATAAAATATTGCATTTTAATAAAGACATTTTGAAAACTTAATAACTTTTTACTGTCTTACCATAGAGTGAAACTTATTGAACCATTTTTCTCAGCTAAGAATGCTTTTTGATAAATGATGCACTTTAAAATCGTAAAACTAAGTTTTTCTAAAATAATTTTTGGTGTAAAATCGAAAGGTGAATTCAAATTTAGTATAAAGGTCTTTTTGCTCTGTAGGAAAAAAGATCCTAAATCGTAGTTATTTTAAATACCAAAGTTATTTTAAAGATCAAAATTTTACTAAATTCATGATTTTTTTAAAGATTAAAATTTTACTAAATCGTATTTTTTTTCCAGATGGAAGTTTTACAATATCGTAGTTTTTTAAGATCGAAGTTTTACTAAATCGTGAAATAAACCTTTACTATATCGTGGTTTATTTAAAGATCGAAAATTTGTAGGTGTTGTTAAAAAAAAAAAATATCGAAGTTTTACTAAATCGTGGATAAAAATGTTACTAAATCGAGTTTTTTAAGATTGATTTGTTATTAAATTGTGTTTTTAAAAAGATCGAAATTTTGCTATAGCGTGGAGCAAAATTTTGAATAAATTGATTTTTTTTTAAGATCAAAATGTTACAAAATCGATTTTTCTAAGATCGAGGTTTTACTAAATCGTGTTAAAAATTTTACTAAAACGTGTTTTATTTTTAAACTATAATTTAGCCAATCGTTTTTTTTTTAAGACCGAAGTTTTACTAAATCGTGGGTAAAAATATTGCTTTATTTCAGGATCGAAATTTTATCAAATCGTGTTTTTTTTTAAGTATTGAAAATGTACTAAATCGTGGATAAAAATTTTACTAAATCATGGTTAATTTAAAGATCGAAATTTTATTAAACCGTGTATTTCTAAATATTGATTTTTTTTCCTAAATCGTGAATCAAAATTATATCCTTATAAAGTAATCGTTGATAAGCATTTTTACTAAATCACGTATCAAAATTTTATCTAAATCGTTTAAAATTTTTAAAAAATCGTTAGTCAAAATTTTATATAAAACGTTCATAAAAATTTTAGTCAATCGTGGATGAAAATTTTAACCAAATCTTGGATTAAAATTTAATATAAATCGTACACAAAATTTTAACTAAATCGAGGATGAAAATTTTATCTAAATCGTTGATAAAAATGTTTATTATATTTAAATCAGGGACAAAAAATTCCAGATTGAAATTTTATTGAAATCGTGGAACAAAATTTTTACTAAATCATGAATAAAAATTTTATTTAAATCGTTGGTCAAAATTTAATCTAAATCGGTGATTCAAACTTTTACTAAATAGTGGATCAGAATTTAGTCTAAATAAACACATAAAACGCAGTATTTAAATCTTGCGAATTTGCCAGAATTTGATTGTGTGGCAAATATTGGGTTTTTACATGAGGTTTGAAATTTCAAGAAATTGAAAATTATTCTAGTTCGAGGCCGTACTCTATATTTCTTTATTAGGATATTGTCCAAACATATAATCTGGGCTTTTGTTTTCAGGAATGTGTTGATAGATCTATTTCGGGAATTTTCTAGGTTCCCATCATCAGAACACGTTTTGAAAGAAGTAAAAATCCCATTCAAACATCAAACATTCATATAACCTGGTTATCCCACTAAATGAGAACTAATATATGATCTCGAAGTTAAAGATTATCACCATTGATCAAAAATGAATTGAAAACTTGTTCGTTATGTGCAAGATCTACACGCTTTTTGTTTTTATTCTCCTTTTTATTTTAACTCTTGCTTTTTTTTTAATTTAAATTATTTTATTGCACAATTAAAGGTCAAAAAAAACATAATTTTTCTTTTTAATAAAAATTATATCAAACTTTCAAGAAGTTTAAATACAAACTGTCCCTGATAAAGCTCTATAAAATTAAAATATTAATGACAAAATCAATAGAACACATTTTTGTATAAATTTTAACTCTTGAAACCTGTCAAAACATTAATTAAAAAAAATACATTTTTCCTAATGAATCCTTAACAAATGCAAATATTTTCCAACAAACTTAATAAAAAAAAGGAAAATTTATATAAAAAAAAACACACACATACATAACCAAAAATTGTTAAAGTATTAGTGAAACATTTGCAAAAAAATATTACGAATAAGAATGAGTTTTTGAAGTGTAAAAAAAGAAAAAACAAGGAATTCAATGATGATAATAATGGTCAATGAATATGTATGAGTTTTCAGTAAAACGTTAATATTTTTTAACAAAGAAAGAAAATAATAAAGGGTTTGATGATGGTCTTTACAACAGATTTTTCTGTAATTTTTTTTTTGGTTTTGTTTTTTGGGGGATGCAAATTATTTTAACTTTACACTTTGCCAAAGACCAAAGATTTTTCATTAAAAAAAAAACTTCTAGAGACTATCCTTTTTTTACGTATTTTTTTATATATTTTTTCTATGAATTGTTCATTGTTGTGGGTGTTTTTTATGAAAAAACACTTTCAATTTTTAAAAGTAAGAGTTGAAGGTTTCCATTTCTTTAACATAATTTTTAATGGTTTTTAGATTTTGGTGGGGTTCTGGGGTGGGGGAGGGGGAGGTGGAGAGGAAACGCACTTGTCTTTGTTAAAAAAAAAAATATGGAGGGAAAAGTGTATAACACGAAAAAATAGGCAATTAAACAAAAATAATAGTAGATAGAAATTAAAAAAAGTACAGTTGCTTACAAAGAATCATAATTAATTATAGACATTTTTTGAAATAACTCAAAATATATAAATGTTAATTTTAATTTTGTAACATAATTTAATACTTATTTTTAGCAACACTTTTCGTAAAGATTGGATTTTTACAAGAAAATCTACACTCAAAAAATAAGTTAGTAGAAAAGTTAGTAAAAAATCTTGTAAATCAGGTATACTATTTTTAGTAAATTTTTTGCTAAAATTATGTTTTAAATTAAAATTTTAGTTATACTTAGTCAGCACTTAACTGTTTTGAACTAATATTTTACTAATATTTTACTAATGTTTTACTAATTTATTTTGCTAAACAAATTGTGCTGATTAGCACATCAATAGTGTGAACGACAACCAGATTAAAAGTTATACGCAGAATGAATTAGATGTCAAGATGTAGTAGTGACGAGGCAAATTGTACTAAAAAGTACAACTCTAGTAAGACACATAAATAAAATCAACCATGGAAGATTTTTGTATCTGTTTTTCATATATAAAACAAAATTGTGGATTAAAACAACTTAAATTTTGCGTCGTCACCGGCTTGTGAAAGTAATTGTATATTAATTAAATAAAAGACAAAATATAATATTTAAATTTAAAAAAAAATTAAATGTGTATTTGTAGTCAAACTGAGTGGTCAAGTTGATAACAAGTCTTATAACGAAAGACAAAGACATACATCTTAGGTAAATTTTTGTTTCTTTTTTCTTATTGCAAAAAAACGGGTTGTATATGTTACATTTTGTTATTTTTTCGTTTCGTTTCTAAAATTCTCTGCGGCATTAGTGTTCCTTTAAAAGATAGAATTATTGAGACAACCATTGATGTAAGTAGTTGAAAGATAATTTTGTTTATGTTATATATAATTATTGCAGATATTACATTAATTCATGTCGTCAATGTGGGAGTATGAAAATTTTTATATTTTGTAACGTATTGTAAATTATTTTAAAAAGAATCGTAAAAATATGTTTTATGATTTTCAGCAAAATAAATAAACTAAAGTAAAAATTTTCTACAAATTTTTTTGAGTTTTTTTCAGTCTACTAATATTCAGCAAAAATTTTAATAATGTTTAGCAAGTGTTTTTTAATTTCTAATCCACTAAGTTTTAGCAAAACTTTTGCTGAATCTACTAATTTTGTTGCTAAAAATCAGCTCGCTGATTTTCAGCAAACGATTTTGTTGACATTTGCAAGCACCCTCCTGACTAAAATTTTGCTGACTCAGCAAAATTTTTTGCTGACTTTACTAACTTTGTTATTTGAGTGTATGAATAAATACCAAAGCTATATATGTATGAGGGAGGATCAATAACTCCGTGACTTTTTGAATGAAACCCCGTTTTTTTTTTGCAAAAAAAAATGTAGTTTTCAACATAATCTCTTTTTAGCTTAATACACTCAGTCCAACCTCAATGATATTGTCAAATTAGATTTTATTTGTTGCTTTTTAAAAAGTTTGATCATTGTCATGATAGACAATACAATTCAATGATTTATTGTAAAAACATGATGAGCCACATTTTATTTTTGGTATGTTTTCGCCTTTTAAAGGTTAAAAAATGCAAAAAATATGAATTTGGCAGGACGTTTATACTCCAGGAACTTGCAGTAAGTATTTAAGAAAGACTTCTATCAAATATTAATCAATGGAAGTCTATAAAACAGCGAAAACCATAAAGCAATAAATGTGGCTTATCAAGTTTTTACAATAAGCTCATCAATTGTTTCATTTTGATTTTTAAAATGAAACAATTGTTTTCATAGGCTACACCCTAATCCTCAGTTAACCGCAATAAGCAAACGATGATTGGCTTAACTCAAACCGCCGACAAAATAAACTTTTCGAGAATTTTGTCTGCTTCAGTGTATAAACTGGACGATTTGGTAAACCTAATCATAAAATCAAAACTTTTTAACCCAGATAGCGCTTTTTTTTAAAACTTAAATTTTTATTTCGAAACTTAAATCTTTAAAGGGTTCTTAACATTTTTTATAAAATAACTTTTTTTTTTAAACCTATAGATTTCCCGGAATCGGGTGTCCTTTTAAAAGTACTTTCCAAAGACAGTACACTTTGCGCTGCAATACAGCATTACGCAAGCTTTCCATTTATTTATTGTTTAACTAAGATGTTACTCTTATTAATTTTTAAACAAAAAATAACAATTAACTAGATGTAAATGATTTACTTACATGTTTTTTTCGATTACGCAATATTAGATAAAATCCCTATTCTCAAAGCACTCAATAAGCAATTAAAATACCCGGAACTGCTTTTACCAACTAACGCTTTCGAGCTGCGAAGCTAAATAACAAAGCATAAACAATAATAATAAAAAAAATATGTGCATTAATGCAAGTGCATAACGGCGCTTTTCTCTCATTTGTCAGATGTTCTTTTAACAGGACGGTTGCGCCAAGTGGGTTAAGAGGAACAATTGTTACATATCAATATACTTTGTTGTATTAACGTTTTCTTATTGCGAATAACTAAAGATTAGGGTGATGCCTATGAAACAATTGTATTGTTTATCATTAAAATAATCAAACTTTTTAAAAATCAACAAATAAAATCGAATATGACAATATCATTTTAGATTTTGGAGTTGAGGTAGAACAATATTCTAACTAAATACACGATAACGAACAAATTTTCCTACCCTTCTTTTGTTTAATTTTATTAAAATGAAAAAAAAAAAATTGTCCAATTTTTTCTTTACATTAATTTTGTTTTGTCTCTAACGAACCCTTTTCCAATTTTTTTTTTATATCATTCGAATTTTTAATGGATTTTATTTCTGAGTTTTGTTGTTTTCTTATAATTTCTTTTCATTTATTTCTATTCTTTTAAAAAAAAATTTCCCCTACTTAAACGGATATTGACGCATATTGAAAAGTACTTTAAAACGCGGATTTTTTTTACCATTTTTTTTATCTGCTGCTTGTGGAGAATCAGTCCTTTTTTAAGTTTTCCATTAATTAGACAAAGGTCGTTTTGAGTTTTTTTTCTGCGTAGTATTTAAGAAAAAGGGGTTAGAAAATAAAATAAAAGTTTTTTTGATGAAAAAAGGGTAAAAATCACAATTTTAGAAAATATTGCGTGTAAAGAATTGAAAGTTTTTTTTTGCATATTTTTAGAAAATAAGAATACATTAAAAATGTTTAAGCTTTGTGTTTTTTTAAGCGTCTTAGAAAGTATATAAAGAAATTGCGAGGGTGTTTTTGTTAGCACTTGTACTTTTTACATGAGTCCTGGGAAACATAATTATTATCTTTACAATTGAGTAAACAGATTTATCATTAATTGTGTCAGTTTATTTTTTTTTCTACAAAAAAGAGCTTAATATTAAATTACAAGGAATTACGAATGGTATTGTGGTGGAGTTAAATAAAAAGAAAAAAAACTATTCTAAAAGTAGGCTTTAGATATTTAAATTTAAAAACTCCTGAAAGTAGACTTTTAGAAATAATTAAAATATTTTAAATAAATATAGCTAGTTTATGAAAAATTTACAAATTAAAATCTTTTTATTGAAATTCTACATAAAAATTGGTGAATTTTTATTGAAATAATATTACATTTTTTTTTGTTGATTTAATTTTTTATTTTATTTAAATCAATAAAGTCAAAACTCTCTATTACAGTTAAGCTAAGAGTTGAAAACTATTCTAAAAGTATGCTTTAAATATTTTAATTTAAAACCTCCTAGAAGATGACTTTTGAAAATCATTTTAATGAATAAAGCTACACTCATAATAATCCTAGAATAAGAATACAATATTATTGTTAAAACAACAAAAACTTTCTTAAAATTGATAAATTTTCGAAATTTTGAGGTTAAGAAGAAGAATAAAAGTTTTTCTCTAAAAATTATAAACACTATTAATTTTTAAATCAGACTAGACTAGTTTCTGCCTTTTTATGGACAGGTTCATCTGTGATTTTCCATTTAAATTGTATTATTATTTGTGTCTTATAATTGTCAGATTGTCTCTATATGATAAATTTTTCAACAACCTGCGGCTGTAAGAATCAAACCTGCGTTCATATTACATTACAAACGTAACAATACCAAGTCATGACCGTTTAGCGATCACACCCAAGTATGGCCTCGAATCTAATGCAGCTAAATTGCAGTTTTCTATCCTATTAGCTTTTTCTGTTATTATATATTATACTCAGATGTGACAACACTAACAACACAAACATTCTATTTTTAGATTTTTGTTTATTTTTTTTTCGTTTATTTTACGAACGTTTTGGTGTTTATGACATTTTTTCGTATAGTTATGCATGGATTATTTTCATTGTAATTTAATTTTTATCAAAATTCTGGAAAATTTTTTTATTAAAATTCTGCAAAAAATGTTCTAAATTTACAAATTTTTAT
Source organism: Delia radicum (assembly GCA_021234595.1). Taxonomy (NCBI): domain Eukaryota; kingdom Metazoa; phylum Arthropoda; class Insecta; order Diptera; family Anthomyiidae; genus Delia; species Delia radicum. Next base: position 9,951,866 of record CM037852.1, read on the forward strand.
TAAAATTATATTACAATGTTGTATTAATTTGTATTTTTTTAACAGTCGAGGTTTTTTTAAATTCCCCGGTAAAGTTAAGAGTTAAAAACAAAAACTTTTGAAAATAATTTAAATAAATGAAGCTTGTTTATTAAAAATTAACAAATAACATATTTTTTCATTAAACTTCTGCAAAAACTTTGGAAATTTACAAGTTTTTATTAAAATTCCATTAAAATTTTGTATTGATTTTTAAGTTTTTTTTAACAATCAAGATTTTTAAAATTCCCCGTTAAAGTTAAGAGTTAAAAACAAACTCTATCCCAAAAGTAATGAAATTTTTTCACTAAACTAATGTAAATGCAAAGTTTCTGAATGCCTGCGAAGGGGATTTGGCATCTATGTACATTCTTTCTGACAGTCAGGCTGCACTGAGGGCCTTAATGGTTTATAAGGTGTCGTCCGGGTTGGTCATGGAATGCATTCAGACTCTCAATAGGCTCGGTAGAGGCAACTCTCTAACTTTGGTGTGGATTCCTGGTCATTAGGGGCATGAGGGCAACGAGAGGACAGATTGTCTTGCCAACCGCGGGGCCCGAAAGCCCTTTATTGGTTCTGAACCATTCTGTGGAATACCTGCGGGCAATGTTAGGGAAAGGCTCAGGGCATGGAGAGAGTCTGAATTCTCTGGTTACTGGGAAAACTCTCCTGGTCAGCGCCAGGCTAAAAGATTGATCTCTTTTTCCAGTAGGGGGTCAAGGCGACTCTTGTCGCTTGAAAGGGGGGGGGGGGGGGGGGGGGGGGGGGGGTTTGAGGACCCTGGCGTCGTACTTAACTGGACACTGTAATATCAGATACCATCTGCACAAGAAAGGTCAATCTGACACGGATTTGTGTAGGTTTTGCGAGATGGTGTCTGAGACCTCGGAGCATGTTCTCTGCGAATGTCCCAGGCTTTGTGATAGGAGACTTAGGTTTCTAGGTGATCGCTTCATTTCGCCTTCTGACATCGCGAACATTTTGCCTAATAGGATAATTGGCTTTATAGGTAGCTTGAATCTGTAGGTAACCTTAGGCAGCACAAAAGACCGACATTGGTCGCGGTGCATAGTGCCTTTTGATATAATCTAATCTTCTTAAACGTTATGAAAAAGCTTCATAGTTTTAATTAAACTATTTCTAATGAAACATTTTCATTAGTCGTATGAAATTTAAAAAAAAAATATGGAAATTTTCATTCAATTTTATAAAAAATCTGCATTGATTTAATGAATTCCAGTAACAATTCATAAATTTATTGCAAATCTTCATTGATATCATGCAGATAACTCTCACAGTGTAGACTTTCTTAATTTTGTTAGTTAAAACAGGGTGACTATTAAGAACATTTTCTTAAAGCATCAACACCTCTCTTCAGTTTTTACAATACTTCTTCTCTATCAGTGGTTCAGAAGATCCTTTTTCAATTGAATGTTTTCCCAATTTTGACTAATATTTAAAATTATAAACAAAATTTTCGTTTAGAGGCCCTTAAATAAGTCTTTACCGAAGCTTTTTTTTATTGAAACTCTGCATTCAATTTTGTAAATTTAAAATTTTTTATTAAGGTTCTATTCAAATTTGGTATGACATATTTTCATTTTCGTAAAAACAATCAAGGTTTCCATTTTTTTTTTGATAAATATAAATTTGTGCAATCATAATAATTCATGCATAAAAATAATAAAAAAACTTTCGTAAAATTAGCAAATTTTCGTTAATTTTACAAAAATTTTACAAAAATTTTATAAATACGAAATTATTGTCAAAACAAACAAAATTTTTATATAAAATTAACAAATTTTCTTCTATTTATTTCTAATTTTTTGAAAGTTTTTGAAATACGAAATTAGAAAGGTTGAGGTTAAGAAGAAGAATAAGTTTTTTTTTTTCTCTAAAAATTTTATTCGTTAAATAAACAAATATTCGTTTATTTTACGAAAGTTTTGGTTAATTACGAATTTTCTTCTAGAAGGTCTTAAAATAAATTTGCCAAAGACTTTTTAATTGAAATTCTGAAAAAAAGTTTGTAAATTAAAAAAATTTAAATTTATTTTCATCGGGATAAACATTAATTGCATTTATAGTAATTAAATGTGCTAAAGTCCCAAAACTTATTTAACAAATTGTGAAAAGCAATCTGATGTAGGCGTGTCCCTATCCGGATTTCATTCCTGCCTAAGGAAATCTTCAGGGGACTTTGTTATTAGAATTTCTAGAGATATTTGTTATGTTAAATCACAAACTCAATGAGAATTTCTTGTCCTCGTCTAGGAGCGAGATTCAAAATTTAAAATATCAAAGAAAAAACAAAAACAACAACAAAAAATTGTCACAATTGGCTTTGTCATCTTCCAAATACTACTCTGTTTTTTTGACAGACCTAGCAATGTAGTGACGTTTATTCAAGTAAATCAACAATAGAAAATCATATGTTTTCTATTAGTGTCAGTTACATTTAAATTTGCACAAGCACCTGCATATTTGTTATTTAAATTGATTTTCATCGGGATAAACATTAATTGCATTTATAGTAATTAAATGTGCTAAAGTCCCAAAACTTATTTAACAAATTGTGAAAAGCAATGTGATGTAGGCGTGTCCCTATCCGGATTTCATTCCTGCCTAAGGAAATCTTCAGGGGACTTTGTTATTAGAATTTCTAGAGATATTTGTTATGTTAAATCACAAACTCAATGAGAATTTCTTGTCCTCGTCTAGGAGCGAGATTCAAAATTTAAAATATCAAAGAAAAAACAAAAACAACAACAAAAAATTGTCACAATTGGCTTTGTCATCTTCCAAATACTACTCTGTTTTTTTGACAGACCTAGCAATGTAGTGACGTTTATTCAAGTAAATCAACAATAGAAAATCATATGTTTTCTATTAGTGTCAGTTACATTTAAATTTGCACAAGCACCTGCATATTTGTTATTTAAATTTATTTTCATCGGGATAAACATTAATTGCATTTATAGTAATTAAATGTGCTAAAGTCCCAAAACTTATTTAACAAATTGTGAAAAGCAATCTGATGTAGGCGTTTCCCTATCCGGATTTCATTCCAGCCTAAGGAAATCTTCAGATTTCATTCCTGCCTTATTGAAATTCATTTTTTATATGACATTTTTTTATTTTTGTGAAAACAAACATGGTTGCCAATTGTTTTTGATAAAATACAAATTTGTTCACTCATAACAATTCATGCATAAATATATTAAATTAACAGCAAAAGCTTTCGTAAAACGAAAAAAATTTCGATAATTTTACATAAGTTTTCGAAATATATAATTAAAACAACAAAAATTTTCATTAAATATACAATTTTCTTTTATATCACGAATATTTTTGAAATACGAAATCATTGTCAAAACCCTTTCGTTAAATGAACAAATTTTCGTATATTTTACAAAAATGTTGTTTAATTTAACATTTTTTTGTATTTTTATGCAATGATTGTTATCAGTGTTATACTATCCCCTTTACATAGGTTTTTAGTTTTTAAATCTTTTAAAATACTTCTTAGTATGCTTTACTTTCTAAAGTATTAAAATCCTTAAAATTTTTCCTTAAAAGTATACTTTATAGTTTACTTTAATTTCTTTTTTTTTAAACATCCTTAAAGTATACTATGTTTATGATAAAGATTTTACTTTTCTAAAATACACACAAAAGCCGGAACAACAGTGAAAGTGGTTTTAAAATGTAAATCACCTTAAAAAACGAGATTTCCCTAATAGGGTGAGTATGAAAGAACAGGCATAAGTGTTTCTGCCAAAAAAAAACTTATATGGACAGACTCGTATGCTATACATTCACATACATATAGTTATGGTGTCTGTATTATATTGTGCTAACAATGTCATATTTACCAACTATAACAAAAAAAGTTGTTGCTTTTAACTTATGCTTCTCCAATTCGCCGCCCACTCCCTTACAGGACCAACTCATACGTTGTTGTATACACTCGTGTTAGGTATATATTTTAAATAAGATTTGATAATATTTAAAAAGCATCTAAACATTTAAAATTCCATTTACTCCATCAGTAGCCGTAGATCTATTGATTTTCAAAAATTTTCTTCCTTTCACTTTAAACTACAATTACAACCATTTCCTAATATATTTCAAAAAACATTTAGAAGTGTTAAATCCGAATCTATTTAATGACAATGCAATTTAATGACAATGTAACACAAGCAAAATAGAAAAGAAATTGAAAGAATAACAGATTTATACCGAGTTTTTAAATACATTTAAAAAACCATACAGCAATTTAGCAAGTTTTTATATATTTTTACCAAGTTGTTTCATTTTTTCTCAAGAACATATAAAAATATGTGGATGTGAATCTTTTAAAGTCTCGACAATAGAACTTTATAAGTTTAAATTGCCTATTAATTAAAAGTTACAAAAATTTACAAAGATGTTTGTATAAATTATGAAATACATCGAGCAGTTTACCAATTTTTTTACATCTTTACCAAGTTCTTACTATTTGTCTGCTAATTGTTTGTAAGGATTATTTATTGGAAAATTAAAATCATGTTTAATTGTTATTTAACATACATACTTGGCAAAAGGGGTTTGAATAATAGTTGGTGCATGGTTAGAAATCGGCAAAACGAAAAATTTAAATTTCATATTGAAAATTCTAATTTTAAATAGGAAACATTAATCGAAAACTAATATTTTTAAACAAATAACTATTATCATAGAATTAAAAAATGTTTGTCATACATATTGATAAAATTGCTCTTACGAATTTATTTGTTATAAATTATGTTAAAACTAGGGAAAGTTTACCGAAAACTTGTTACATGTTTGCAAGTTTATCAAAAATGTGGTATATTTGAGAAAGTTTTTGGCATGACTTTTATAAAAACCAAATAGTGCAGAGAGCTTTTTAGGAGTAAATTACGTAAAGGCCAGGGTATTTTTACAAAAAACTTAGTAAATGTTCGCAAATTTACCAGAAACCTTGCAAATATGATAGTTTTCACTTTTAATTTACTCATATATAAAAAAATTTAGTAAATAAATTTGTTTGCATAAAATATTATAAAATTTACCAAAAACTTGTTAAATGTTTGCAAGTTTATAAAAAAAATGGTAAATTTGTAAAGTTAATAAATGTAAAAACTTGGGAAAATCACCAAGAACTTTGTAAATGCTGGCAAGTATACCTAAAATTTGACATGTGGGAAATTGAATGCATAAGTTATTTACAAAAATTTGTATGTGCAAGTTTATAAAAATAATGGTAAATGTGGGAGAGTTTCTTCAAAATTTATGTTATAAAAATAGTGTAAAGAAATTTTTGAGTATACATTTTGTGAATACTAGAAAAAAAAAAAATAACACAAACTTAGTAATTGTTTGCAATATTACCAAAAACTTGGTTAATGTGGAAAAGTTTTGAAAAATTTATATAAAAAATTATGAAGGAACATTTTTGAGATTGCGCACCTAAAAAAATACGTGCATAAGATTGTTTTGTCCAAGTTTTATTTAAATTGCAGATTTACCACTGTAGTTTCTTTGTTAGTTTTAAAAATGCATTATATGTAGTATTTTCTACATCAGTCTTTTTAACAGCCTCCTCATGTTAAACATCAAGAAATTCTGCAAATGGTGTATTACAAGCTTTCCTTGGTAAAAGGCAAATGTTGTCCATGCATAATACCCTTAAAGCATGTGCGTACACGCATGTGTCTGTGTGATATTTGTGTATATGGCACATATTAGGGGTGGGGGTTAGTTATGCTACTTTAGAGTAGTACATTGGTGGGCAATTTTACAAATTCGCTAAAACACATACTCACATGGGAATATAAGCTCATATGTGTTTGTTTTTTTGGTCATGTCTACATAAAATATTTTAAAATTACAATCACAAAGTGGGTGGAAAAGAGTGGTGGACAATTTTGGTGCATAAAAGGTAAGTTTATAGGCAGGAAACTATGGTGGGCTTAAAAAGAACCTAAAGAAAAATAAAAGTTAAACAGCTTACAAAAACTTAGGTAAATTTATTAATTTGGTAAACCCGACTTACTAAAAGAAACACTATTGAGTTCAATATTTTGATTTATTAAGAACTACTACGAAAAACTAAGGCAAGGTAACTAATTTGGTAAAACCGACGTAGTAAAAATAAACACCATTATATACAATATTTTGATTTTAGAAAAACTAAGGCAAATTTACTAATTTGTGTTCAGTTTTTTTTTTGTGAATTACATAAATTTAGGTTAACTTAGGTAACTTAACATGTTAAACTATATAAAATTACCTAAGTGGTAAACAAATATAAACATTTTACTAATAAAACCAACATTATTTACCTAAATACTTTGAAAAAGTTGTATTATCTTCTTTCTGCATTTGTTATTAAAGAATTTGTATTATTTTTTATTTTGAACACAAAATTTTTGCTGGGTTATTTTAATACCATTGTATATGTTGAATATATAAATTTTTGCTTTTATATTGTGTTATTGTAAAAGTTCATATTTGTTGTTATATGCTTGGTTTGTTTTCAAACTAATTAAGTTTCAAAAATTTCACTATTACTTGAAAGATTATTTTACATAATATTTTTGTATCCAAAAGAATTTTTATCATAATGATTTAGTTTTGCCTTGAATAACAAACTCATATTTAATTTATGAGTTTCTTTTTTTCTACTCCAATTACAAAATTTTGTAAAAAATTTATTCCTTTATTCTGCATAAGTATCGAAAAGTTTACAAAATTTTAATTTTTAAAATTAAATTTGGGTTGAAACTAAATTAGGCTAAATGATTAAAAAAGTTTGTGCATAGATATTTTTTAGCATAAATTATTTGAAAACTTAAAAAGTTTTTTACAAGAACTTGGTAAATGTTTGCAAGTTTACCAAAAACATTTTAAACGTGGGAAAATTTTTGCATAAATTAGTGTATTAGAAAAAAGTTTACAAAATTTTTTTAAAGCAATTGAGTTAGAACTGATTTGTGCTAAATGACTAAAAAGTTTATGTATAGAGATTTTTAAGCATTAATTATATACAAAAAATATGTTAAAACTAGAAAATTTTCAAAAAACTTGGTAAAAAGTGGAAAAGTTTTTTACATAAAGTTCATTAAAAAACTTTCGTAGAGAAACTTTTCATAAATCCTGTAAAAACTAGAACAGATTTACGAAAAACTAGGTAAATGTTTGTAAGATTACACAAAACTTGATAAATATGATAAAAATTCACTAAAAGTTTAGAAAAAAATTAAAAGTCTAAAAAATATACAAAAGGTGTTAAAATGTTAAAATTGAGGACACAAAACCTTGAAAATTGGTAACAAGTCGCCAAAATTATAAAAAAAAACGCTAACATTTAAAACATCGTCAAAAAAAACATGAGAAAATTTAGAAAAATCACTAAACTGAAAAAAACTGCAGAGGCTAAAAAAATCTCCGAAATGGTGAAATGAAAAACAATAAAACGGAACTATTTTTTAAAAATCAAAAAAAATTCCAAAAAAATTCGCTAAGATTGTAAAAAACAACAAAACTGTGGTAATTGGTAAACATTCACTAAAACGGCATAAACATATCGGGAAATTTTTAAAAATAAAATTTAAAATTGTTCATTCTGAAAAAATCTCCAGGACGGTGTTAAAATTTAAAATGTGTGTTGATGAAATTGAAAATGCAAAACCGGGAAAATTGGTAAAAGAATCGACAAAAATTAAAAAAATTGTTAAAAATCACCAAAAATTAAATGTAAAAAAAGTAGAAAAAGCGCAAAAATAAAAAAAAATGGCAGTCTTAAAAAAAAATCTCCAAAATGGTGAAATGGAAAGTACCAAAAAAGCTAAATTTGTAAAAGTTCGCCAAATTGGCAAGAAAAATTCTCTAAGATTTCACCAAAAAACAGATTAGAAAATGGGGAAAAATTGCTAAAACTGATAAAATATCTAAAATGCTTCGAAGACGCAAAACACGCTAAAACAGGTGAATAGCTAAAAGTTTTCATAAATTTTATGATCACTAAAAAAAAGTTGTGAAAATGGAGAAAAATAACATAAACTGAATAAAAAAGCTTAAATCTTAAAATGTATTCAAAATGGTTTTTGGTCGAAAAGAGGATTTGGAGAAGGGAACATGCTTCCCTAATCCGACACATGTCCCTGAGGACTTACACTTAAGCCAGAATGTCGGCTTGTTGTGCGCTCTAAACAATCGGTCCTATGTCACATTCCTACACCAGGAACTCCGTCGCACTGACGAAATTCCTTAACTTCTTCCATCCTATGCCCCTATGATCCCCCATATTGGGTCACTGGATAGTATTTCGACCCGGTTCCCGGCAAATGCCGGGCATTCACAGAGATAGTGTTCCACGGTCTTCTCGTTCTCCCCACAGGCTCTACACACTCTCGAGGCCGCCCTGCCAGTACGGTGGAGATGGGCCCTTAGCGTCAAGTGTCCCGTGAGGATTTCCATCAAAAGACTCCGTTCCTTCATACTGAGATTCAGAATTTCCCTCATCTTGTCCGTGTCCGGGTTGCCCCAGAGAATACCCGTGGTCCTGCCAACACCCGCATTCTCCCAGATGGTACTATGCATGGTGTCAGCCCAGTCTAGGGTTGCCATTCGTACTGTTTTAAACAGTACATGTACTGTTTTTTGAAAAATGTACTGTTTTATTCACAACACCTAAAACAGTACGCAAAAGTACTGTTTTTTTGGATTTATACTGTTTTTTTTTGTATATTTTACATATTTTTATATAAACAAGTTTTTTTGCGTGTACAAAGAATATATATTTTTTTAACCATGTTTTTTTTGTGTGTACAATAGTTTTTTATATAAATTTTTTGAATCTACCTGTATTAATTCCACTTCGTTTCTTTGTGCATATATAAGTTTGGTTTGTTTACTTTTCAAGCAATGGATGTTTGGAAACACAATTTTTTTTCATGACACTGCCCAATGCAAAAAGTAATGGCGTCCAAACTAATAATTTTAGCCAATTTGACGAAATTTAGTCAATTTGATGAAATTTAGTCAATTTTACTTCTTTAGAGGATGTAAACTTGACGAAATTTTGTTGATTTGAAAAAAATTTGTTAAATCTTAAAAAAAAATTACAAAATTTCGTTAAAGATCTACAAAATTTTTTTTGTTGATTTTACCTACGCTATTTGGTTCGGTGTATCAACTTTTTTTAAGTAAATATGTGATGTATTGAAGTAAAAGTTATGTTAACAATAAATACAAAAATGTACTGTTTATTTTTGAAAAGTACTGTTTTTTTTTCATCAATGTACTTTTTTTTCACTTTTCAAATATGGCAACCCTAGCCCAGTCCACCAGCTCCGCCTTGAGAGCTCGAAAAGGTTTAGCGTTCCCCAAAGTGACTAACTCCAGGGAAGATCCTCCCCTAGCCAAATCATTATCGTTTCCCGCTATACCACAGTGTCCCGGCACCCATATAATCTCAATGCGTCCCCGTGCAGAGAAATAGTTAATTTCCCCTTTACACCTGAGTATCGTCATTGATCCCACAGAGTCCGTAGATAGAGCCCGGATTGCCGCATGGCTATCCGTGAAAATCACAATATCACCGGTCAAGCCCATGATATTCACCTGCTTAATGCTATCCGTAATCGCGGTGACCTCCGCCTGTAGTACGGTATTATCAAAATGGTTTTAAAAGTTCGATGAAATAAAAGACAAGGGTGGTCTAGAATTAGGTATTGATAAAAAAAATTCTCCACAAAAAGTGAGTATAGGGTTTGAAAGCACTATATTTCCGATTTCAGAAAAACCTATTTAAAAAAAATCTGTAAACAAATTTAAAAGTTATGCAACCTTGCCTACAAAATTTTAGAGAGTGTAAGACCTTAGGACTAAAATATATTTTTCTAAAGGCTTGAGGTCCGCTGAATCCGATTCTGTCATCCGAGAACATCAGGTTTTTGAGATATCTTAACATAAAGTTTATAAAAACCCGGGTTTTTTTATATATTTTCGGGACGTTAGAACATTGCGTAATATAATATAGAAAGGTTAAACCGGAAGGAATTTTTTTTTTTTTTTTTTTTTTTTTTTTTTTATTTAATTCATTTTACAAACTCAATTTCCGTAGGTCCAACAAAAATTGATATATTATCCCTATACGAGGGCTTTCCAAAAAACAAAGTCTTGGTCTTATTTGCATTGATTACCAAACCATTTCGATTCATTCAATCAACTGTCTCATTAACATAATAGTTAATGTTTGACTGAAAAACATCTAGAAATTCCTTATCACCCGATAACATCAGCTGCAAGTCATCAGCAAATGCGAAGGAAGTACACATACTATTATCATATATATAAAAAAGGTCATTAAGAAACATCACAAACAAAAGTGGCCCTAAAACCGAACCTTGCGGTACTCCAGAGACTACTGGTAGAGTCCTACTAGAACTACTACCAATCGAAACATATTGAAAACGATCTTTCAGATAAGAGGATATCAGTCTGCAAGCACTAGTTGAAAATTTAAAATAATTTGCCAACTTTGCAATAAGTATCGAATGCGGAATTTTATCAAAAGCTCTACATAAATCAAGCGACAGTAAAACTGACAATCGGCCGTTACTAAGCGCACTACGTAAACTATCAGTTAAATTAATTAACAGTTGTGTGGAACTACGTCCACGTCTAAAACCATATTGACAATCATGTAAAAATCCATTGGAATCTAAATAATCAGTAATTTGGTTCTTTATCAAAATTTCAACTAACTTAGCCAAAATAGGCAAAATTGAAATTGGTCGGAGATTGTTTAATTCATCTGATGTGCCATGTTTCCTGATCGGCGTAACCCTAGCCAATTTCCAATTATAAGGGAAGCAAGATGTAGTCAAAATCCTATTTACGATATGCAAAATGTGATTACTAAAAAAGGGAAATACTAATTTTAAAAATTTCATTGAAAATCCATCACAGCCTGCCGAATTCGATTTAATTGTTGAAAATGCAAGAATTAACTCATCAATAGTAACACACCTAAACATAAAGCCATGTAAGCTTGAGTCAAGGACAATATCATTGGAAACATAATTATTGTTTTGAGAATCCACAAAAAACCTATTTAAACCATCAACATCCGAATACTGTACATCGGTATTACCATTTGTTATACCGTAACTTCTAAGTTTAGACCACATCTGTTCTGTAGTAAGATTGTCAAAGATTTTATTGTTGGATTCCCTTTTGTACTTCCTCATAATCGACTTGGCTTTGTTTCGAGCTCTACAAAAAATCTTCCAATTCTGATCGGTCCTATCATTCAAATAAGCTTTATGTGCCAAATTACGTAAAGATAAATAATATGTAACTTCACGAGCCTTTATCCACTTAGATATACTGTTTACTTTACTGTGCTGTACGAATGGAACTATAGAGTGAACTGTGTTAAGAAAGGAATTCAAAATATTAAGATGTTCATCAACATTACTCGTCTCATATAATTGGTTAAAATCAAAGGAACTTATAACATTCAACAATTCCTCATTATCTACCGCATTATAATCAAAGTATTCATAAAAAATCTCAGTTCTCACAATCGGAAGAGAGAGACCCAAAAAAATTAAAGAATGGTGCGAAACACCTGGGCATTGAACCTGTCCAATTTTACCAACTTGTGCAGGATCAGAGACGAGAAAAAAATCTATTAATGATGTCGAGTGATATCTTAAATCAAAATGAGTCGGAATGGATCCATGTAAACAAGAAATATTAAGTCTCTGGCAAATTTCACGAAATGCAATTGAACGAGACTCATGAAACATATTACAGTTGAAGTCACCCATAATCAAAATATTATCATAAGTTAAAATAAGATCACTGATCTCATCTTCCAGAGTAGATATACTGCCATTGGGCAAGTACACACAACCAACTAACATTTTACCACCATGTACCAGTACCTCAACAAAAATTGCCTCAAATCTACCATACATCCCACTAACATACACAGTTCTAAATTTAATCGAATCCCTAATATATAAGGCAACACCACCTCCATTTCTATTTGGACGATCACTCCGTGCACACTTGTATCCTGGGATATTCACAACTTCATTACTTATAGAAGGTTTCAACCATGTCTCAGAAAACCCTATAAAATCTAAAAAGTTACCACTAACAATATTGTTTATCTCATCAAATTTAACAGAGTTACTTCCAATACAAAAGCTTGTGCAATTTAGATGAGCTACTTTAATAAATACTTTATGATATAACGATATGTTATAACGTTCCAAATATAGTATAAACCAGGGTTTTTTGTAAAAACTAAGCAAATGCGGTAAATTTAGGAATATTAAAAAAAAACAAATAATATAAAGGCAAATTTTGGAGAAAAATACTATTTGGAGAATTATATTAGTATAAATTTCAAAAGAATTTCCCAAAAACTTTGTAAATGTGTGAAAGTTTTTACGAACATTTAACAAAATCTTGGTAAACCTTTTAATGCTTTTGGAAAATTTATATTAACAAATTTCTCTAGAAAATTTTTGATACGTTATTGATCGAATGACAAAATCCAATTCATTCTATACGAAAGTTTGTTAAATCACGATGTTAGGCCCTGGATAACTTTTAATAACTAATTGTTAATTTAAATTATTAGTTGTTATAAACATATATATCTAGATTAAAAATGTATTATTTAACATTTAGAAACAATTCTTAATTTACAACGTATAATTAAAAATTTTACAAACCAAAATTTTCAAAAAAATTGTATAAATACCAAGTAAAATTAGAATTCCCCGAACAAAAGTCCAAAAAATTTTTAAATGTGCATTCAGGATGAAGGTTTATTTAATTTTTTTATTAATAACTAATTATTACTGTAAAAGTGGGCAATTATTTTAAATAAAAATGAAGAGGTATGTATTTTTTGTTTGCATATTTTGTGTGTTTTATTTAGTCACCCGATTTGGACTACATTTTTTATACGATCTACAAAAAAATTAACAATGGCGTATTGAAATTTTTTTTTTAGCGAAATTATATTGTCGATCTTCTGGAGGCCAGGACTTTTGTGAATGAAAATGATCGTTTGGATGGTGATGTTCATACTGTACGCATAAGTCGCGGCGTAAATGGTTTTAGCGGTTATTTCGATTTTAAAATGGATGTTTTGGAGGATTTTTACTACGAATTTAATTTATCGTATAGCGTTAGTGGTAATAGTGATTCATTTATTACAACACCATTTCGTACACCAAAAAGATCTGTAACGGAAGTAATAAATATCTTCTATAACGAATACGTTGATCCAGAAGATGAATGTTTAAATAATGCACCCGTTGTCAATGGAACATTTAAGTTACCCTTTGCAAAAAGACGCATCGAATTGAATAAATGTACGATAAAAACTAAAAATTTCCCAAGTTATATGAAACCGGGTTACTATGTGGCATTTTTTATGTTAAAATCGGATATTTTTGATTTAGCACAAAAAATATTTGCTAAAATTGAACCAAGGAATTAGATAAAATAATAAAATTAATTAATTAAATAAAAATAAAGATAAAAAAAAATATAAATATAAAATTAATTTTCATATTACAAATAATAAAATACCAAAATAATGGAGAAAATCGTTGATATCGTATATTTATATTTTAAATAGAATTTTCCCATTTGGGGAATCGGAAAAAATAAAGTCGCGAAACTACGAAATTGTAAGAAGTTCCAAAATAGAAAAAATGCCCTTAAATTTGATAAAAGTCCCAACATTAAGAAAAAAACTCTAATATTGCTAGAAATCGCTAATATACGAAGAAAACGTCAAATAAAAACACTGGAAAAAAAATCAGTAAATATAGCTAAAATTTTTCAAAATTGCTGAAAGAAGGCAAAATCGCCAAAAAAAAAATTGCTGAAATTAACTAATGAGATGTCGCTTCTTTTCTCACTACTAGTAATGATTCTCTGCATTATTTTATCACAAATAATAAGCACTTTCTAATAACTAATTTCTCCATTATTTTAATACAAAAAATAATGCGTTACCCATAAGTACTTATTGTCATCATTATTTTATATATAAAGTAATTATCTCAAAATTTTTTGAGAATATATCTTTTGACTCATTATTTTTTTAACTCTAGTAAGTACATATATAACTACTTAGCATTGATTTTTTGTAAGCTGGAAAGTAAAGACATTTTGTCATTGATGTTTTTATTTATCAAGTATATTATGTCGGGATAGCTTAGATGATAGAGCGCTTGGCTAGAGTCCCAGGTTCGAATCCACATTTTACACACATTTTATTAAAAAAACCCCAATTAATAATATTATATGAAGCTTTATGTAGGTCATCCTAAATATGGACCCATATAATTGTATCTGTTTTTAAGAGTTTAGATCTAATCTGATTCAATTAGATAAATTTAAAGTACAATTTGATCCGAATTATGGCCCGATAGAATTGTATTAGATTTCATCAGTTTTGTATCTAATTGTATCAATTTATATCTAAACTGATACAAATACATATAATTAGTGTCCGACCGAACAGTTCGGCCAGAAAATGCATTTGGTCTGTATTCGGTATTTTAAAGCATTATGGACAAATTTGGCGGATGGAAAAATGGTTATTGGACTGATTAGATGCTATTTAGAGTGTCAAATTTGAAGAAAAGTCTGTAGTTAAGCAATGAATTCACTTTTCGGCCTCAGAAAGTTCGGCCAAATCGAAAATAGTTCGGCGGCCGAACTTTAAACTTTATAGCTAAACTTCGGATTTTCTCTTAAATTTTATACACAAAATCGAATTAAATCGGCTAAACAAACATGTTTCCAATACCAAAATTTGTCATCATTGCCTCTAGATATCAAAAAACCGACAAAATATAGTTTTTTGGCCGAACTGTTCGGTCGGACACTACATATAATTATATAAAAACTGGATATTATTGTACCCGGATTTTGACCTTATATAATAGTATATGATTGTATGTGAACTGATACATATAAATATATTTAGATCCAAGTTTTAGTCTGTTAAAGTGGCAACTTTGGATGAGAATTTTAAAGCCACTTAATTATATTCATTTGGTAAATAATTATAGCCGTTTAAAAGTACTGGGTTGTAATAAACGGAACAGCTGGTACATAATGAGTTAAAAAACTAGAAATATAGCTTAAATATCGAAATAGAAAATAGTTCTAAAATTGGAATTACGCAAAGTCGAAGAAAATGAAAGCCAAAGTAATGAAAGTTGGTAAAAATTGCTAGAAAAAATCTTTAATATTGGAAAATAACGTTTTACTTTTAAATTTTAAAAAATTAAAACCAAAAGTTTATTTTTCGACCTTTTATCATTTATTATGATGTGAGCAAGATTATTCAAGTTCAAGATCATTTGAAAAAAAGTTTTCTGTCCGCTAAATAGATAAAGTCTGCTTTAAGTTAGCGGACATAAAACTTTTTTGATTAATAAATAAACATTGCACGGTTTTTTGTTTAACAAAAAACAAATGATCTTGAACTTAAATAATCTTGCTCACATCATAATTGGAAAATAACTCTAAAATTGTAAAAAACGTCCAAAATAGCAAAAAAAAAAACGGAAAAATTTTAAAAGATTGCTTAAATTGGATTAACATAAAGTCGAAAAAATTACTAAAATCATGAAAGCTGATAAAAGTTGCGAAAAAAAAAATCTTTAATATTGGAAAATAACTCTAAAATTGTAAAAAAAATTACAAAATAGCAAAAAATTTCGCAAATATTGTAAAATTCGCCAACAATAAGATAAAAAGGGAAAACAATTTTCATGTTTTTTCATCTGTTTTCTTTATTGTTCTTTTTTAATAAAAAAATTATTCCTAAAGTTGAAAAATATCACCAAAATAGTGAAAAAGGGGGAAAAAGTTGAATATGCTGAAAATTTTTATTTTAATTTTAAAAATCACCAAAAATAAAATAAAAAGTAGAAAATTCGAAAAAACAAAAAAAAAAAAACGCCAAATGGCTTAACAATTTTGCTAAAATTTTAAAAATCGCTAAAGTATAAGATGAAAATAGGTGAAAGCTCTCTAAAAACCGAAAAATGGCAAATTTTAGAAAAAAACTCTGAAATTGAGTTAAAATGGAAAACACCAAACCAGGTAAAGTTCAAAATTGCAAAAAATTCGTTAAGATTTTAAAAATTACCAAAAAAAAAAAGATGGATAAAGGATAAATACTAAAAAAAAACGCTAAAGTCTGGAAAAAAACTTGAAACTAGTGCTAAATAAGTGGTAAAAATTCGCCAAAATGGCTTAAAAATGTTAAAAATCGCTAAAAAAAAATAAGATGAAAATAGGTGAAAACTCTCTAAAACCAAAAAAATGGCAAATTCTAGAAAAAAAATCTCCGAAATGGAGTTAAAACGGAAAACACCAAAACAGGTAAATTAGTTAAAATTCATCAAAATTGCAAAAAAATCGTTAAGATTTTAAAAATCATCAAAAAAAGATGGATAAAGGATAAATACTAAAAAAAACGCTAAAGTCTAGAAAAAAACTTGAAACTAGTGCTAAATAAGTGGTAAAAATTCGCCAAAAAGGCTTCAAAATTTTAAAAATCGCTATAAGAAAAATAAGATGAAAATAGGTGAAAACTCCCTTAAACCGAAAGAATAGCAAATTCTAGAAAAAATCTCCGAAATGGAGTTAAAATGGAAAACACCAAAACAGGTAAATTAGTTAAAATTCATCAAAATTGCAAAAAATTCGTTAAGATTTTAAAAATCACCAAAAAAAGATGGATAAATGCTAAATATTAAAAAAAAAACGCTAAAGTTTGGGAAAAAAAACTTCAAATTAGTGTTAAAAAGTTAATGAAATGAAGATGCAAAACAGGAAAATTGATAAATTATAGCCAAATGGCAAAAACGTCGCTACAATTTTAAAAATCATCAAAAATTAGATGAAAAAGGGTAAAATAATAGTTAAAACTGAAAAAAAACGCTGAAAACTGGAAAAAAATCTCCAAAACGTTGATAAACCTGAAAAAATGCCGAAACTGGTAAATTTTTAAGAATTTGGCAAAATGACAAAAATTCGCTTAGATCTTAAAAAAGGTGAAACACAAACCTGGAAAAATGTCAAAATAGGTGTATTGCTAAAAATTCGCCGAAATGGCAAAACAAAAATTGCTTAAATTTTATGTAGCACTAAAAATAAGATGAGAAAATGCAGAAAAAATAGCAAGAATTGCAAACAAATTATCTGAAAAATCTTCAAAATGGTATTAAAAGGTCGATAAAATGGAAGATGCAAATGAAAAAATGCGCCAAAACGGTTATATTTGAAAAAAAGAGAGAGAATGAAAAAAAATTCACTAAAATTTTAAAAATCACAAGAAAAGAAACATGAGAAAAATCAACTAAACTAAAAAACACTAAAGTCTGAAAAAATCTTCAAAATGGTGTTAAAATGTCGATAATTTTCGGTAATTTTTTAAGAATTTTCGAAAAACTCAAATTTATCATGAATGGCAATTGTAAAAGGAAAAACACCAAAAGCTTGATTTTTAAAGATTTTTTACTGCGCTACTATTCGCGTATAATTGTTAATCTTCATTTCAGAAAATAGCAACCCCACTTTCATATTTTAGCTGTCATTTTCTTTAAAATATATTTTATATAAATCATATTGGTTGATATACAAATCATTCTATTATTTTCTTAATAAGCCTAAAAAATTATTTCTGCAATTTTTAAACTGACCATAAAAAAAAACATGTAAGAATACAAAATAAATCCCCAAACGAATATTTATACTACCCTTACGTTTTAAAATATATAAAAAAAAGAAATCTACATACATATTTATCATATATGATTGTTAATTCCAGCATAAACATATAAGGATTTAAAAATCTTATATATAAAAATATGAAATTTAAGTTGTTTTGGTCAAACTCCGTAAAATATACAACAATTTTAAGGGCATTAGTTATGCTAAAAGTATGCTATAGATTTTTTTTTTTTTGATGGATATTATTTAAATTGTTAGAGTTATAGTTTCTATTCAAGATTATTTTGTTTTTTTTGGTTGTTGAAAGATGGAAATTGGAAAAAAAATACATAATTTGTATATGAGTTATTATGTTTTTAGGCCTATAAATGAGAGGCAATATTCAAAATTTTTAAACATCAAAATTTGGTCTTAAAATTGACTACTTACTATGAAAGTTTAAAAGTTAGAGAATTTACCACTCTTAGTAATTGTCAAAAATATTCCAAAATTACCCTTCGACAACTGCTGGCATTTGCTTAAATTTGGATTAATGGACCATATATTCCGTTATTAACCCAGCACCATTCAATGGCTATATAGTTTTACTGAATCAAGATATTTAAGTTGTTTAAAACCCGTAAAATAATTCAACATCTGCACTACAATCGTTAATAAAAAATATATTGGAAAATCGTTATCCAGAGTTGCACAATAATTAATTTAAATCGCTAAAAATTTAAACTAGACAAAATTGCTAAAATTTGATAAGCTCAAAATTTGGAAAAATTCGCCCTCCTGGCAAAAAAGTAGCTAGAACATTAAAACTAATGAACAATAAAATGAAAAAAAAAACTCAAAAGTTTAAAACACCTCTGAAATGGTATTAAATTAAATTAAATCAAAATCTAGTTTAAACTGGATTTCGATGGCAAATGTAAAAATTTTTAAAGATCTAAAAAAAACGCTTAAGTTTGAAAAAGTTTCCGAAATGGTATTAAATTAAATTAGGTTGCGTTTATATTATGCTCGAAATCCAGTTTAAACTAGATTTTGAAATCTACTTCGTGTATCATTTTATACACTACCATATGATCAAAATCTAGTTTAAACCGGATTTCGATGGCAAATGTAAGCGCAACCTTAGCTAAAATTTTATAGATCTAAAAAAAACGCTAAAGTTTGAAAAAATCTCTGAAATGGTATTAAATTAAATTAGATTGCGTTTATATTATGCTCGAAATCCAGTTTAAACTAGATTTTGAAATCTACTTCGTGTATCATTTTATACACTACCATATGATCAAAATCTAGTTTAAACTGGATTTCGATGGCAAATGTAAGCGCAATCTTAGCTAGAATTTTAAAGATCTGAAAAAAACGCTAAAGTTTGAAAAAATCTCCGAAATAGTATTTAAAGGCAGATGAAATAAAAGAAAAACTAATAAATCCGTGAAAAATCACCACAAATTACAAAAAAAAAAAAATCGCTAAGATTTTAATAAAGAAAATAGAGAAAAATCGTTAAAACTGGAAAATGGTTAAATCTGAAAAATCTCCGAAATGGTGCTAAGAGATCAAAACGCAAAATATGAAAAACACCAAAAATGCTGTTGTAATGGTTAGTGCGTTAGACTGTTACACAGATGGGCCCGGGTTCGATCCACGGCGACGACAATATCAATTTAGAAAAATAATATGTATGAGTTTTCTTTCACTCATACGTATAGCAGCGTCCACCTTCGCACAGTGGTTCCAAACACAAAAAACATGGTAATAAATATAGATGTTTTAAACTACTGGTCCAATCGGGAAATGGTGTTCCCAAAAATTGAAAAGCGGGAGCTAACCTTTAAGGATAATGTTTCTGTGGTCACCCTGTTTTAACACAGGGTGTGCTACAGGGTGTCAAAGTTGACCATCTCGAGTATGAAAGAGCTTTAAAGGGGTATAACTTCTATAACCATGCATCGATTTTAGTGTTTTTTGGACTTTTTTAAATCTAGGTTACGAGACAAAGCAAAAACATGCTTCATGTACCATAGTAACTCTTACAGTTAAAAAAATATTTCACTTTGAATTTCAAAATCTTCATTTTTCGCCTTGACTTTTTTAATAGTTTTGCCAATAGATTATTCATTTTTCAAAGAAAATGCTCAAAATTTTTTCAAGTCATTCTAATGACCTTTCTTAAACTCCTAAAGAAAACTTTTTTGAATTATCTTAAGCCGTTTCGCAGTGATACTATTTTAAACTCAAAAATTAAAAGTGTGTTCTGAAAAATGGGGTTTTTTGGTCAGATAAGGGGTAACTTCACACACCTTTATATATATTTTGCTGATATTTTTTGGATTAGTTTTTTACATAGTTTGATAGAGTAGACTTCAAAAATGCTTAATGGTATAGTTTAAAGCATTTTTGGATATGCACCCTACGTCCAGCATTGGTCGAAAATGATGAATTTTTGAACGGAATTCTATGTTTATGACCGTGATAAAAAAAAGTCACGCCACTTAGACACGATTTGAAATTTTTATACTGTAAAGAGATTTATTCTAATGAGTTTGCCACTTCATTTGCCGCCGCCCGCTCAAAAACGTAGCCTGGAGAGCAAATTTTGTGGAAAAAGTCATTTTTTCAAAAGCCTTTTTTTGATTTATAAAAAAAGCGTACTTATATTATCAATTTCAGCAAGATTTTATTTTATTTTTAATAAAACGTAAATAATTGTCCTACATTCCAAAAATCTTTTCGATATTGCTTATGGTTATTTTTACATAAAACATCAAAGTTCAATGTAGTATATCTAACTATAATTAATTGTACATTTATTGGCTTTTGCTTTCGGTAATGTTAAAAAATTTAAATAATTTCAGAAATTTTTTTACATATTATTAAATTAGACTTAGTTATCAATTCAACGATGCATAAATCGTTTATCTAGTGTAATAAATGAATTCAAACTATTGCGCTTAAATCAGGCATTTCAGGTCAAATTGCAGTATTTAACAAATTTATATATTCAGGTATACAGAGCGTGTTGCATTATATTTCTCTAAAAGGGTTACGGGTTTTTTTATTTTTTAATACTATTTCAAAAACCTAATAAGATATAAATGCAGGTAGAAAATGCGTTTTATGATGTAACATTTGCATAACATATTGTTTTAATGGGCTAATATAATGCGTTTTTTTTTATTTTACCTATTTCAGTTTTTTGTTTTTACAAATCCAGTACCTGCTCGATTTTTTGTTTATAAAAAAACAAATATTTGTAATATATAAGCGTAGTAATTTTAAAAGGAGGTTATTTGAGTTAAGCAGTCATGGAGGTTACAATAAAATATAGCTCCCTTTGTAAAGTAATTTGGGATACTCTTGCCAATACTGATATACGATCGGAAAAAATAGGAAAACTGATTGATACCATTGTCTACTCGTATGGCTTAAATATAAAGCCAGATGAAATTGAAAATTTTTACATCAACTATTTTACATCAAATCATCAACTTCCTTTACCAGTGAAGATGCATTAGCTCTTTTTCTAAATTTGGGGTTAACGAGAAATAAATATGGTATTTTAAGAAAAGCTCTCATTGAAAAAGGATATGATATTTTTCCTAGCAGTAAAGCAATAAAAGAAACAAAAGAAAATATTTTAAAACCAATAACATCCCCAGTGCATGCCTCTATTGAAGGCGCAAAAGTTGAACTATCACAGTTAATTGACAATACTGTTTCTAGAATTATGTCCACATTTAGCAGCAAAGATATTGAAAGATGCAAGCAATCTGATGTCGTGTTAATGTTCAAATGGGGCTGTGATGGCACATCTGGGTTTTCCGAATACAAACAACCATCTGGAAGCAGCAAAGAAAAAAGTTTTTCATCAATTTTTATGGCTTCTTTTGTGCCGTTAAGAATGCGGTTGTATAATAAATTACCTTCAACCTCGTCTGCAAATGATATATGGACGAATTTAACCCCTGGATCTAAATTTTTATGTCGTCCAATACGATTTGAATATGTAAAAGAAGACATGATTTCAACACAAAGTTTAGTAGATTCAATAGAAAGGGAAATTTCGAGCTTGTCTCCACTTTACGTGGAAATATCTGGACAAGTTATTAAAGTTTCATTTCAACCACAACTTACAATGATTGATGGAAAAGTTGCAAATGCAATTACAGACACAACATCTACTTGGAAATGTAATATATGTGGAAAATTAAGTTCACAGTTTCATGAAGATAGTGATACAATTTCTATGAACGAAAACGCTCTGAGGTTTGGGATATCGCCACTTCATGCCAGAATAAGATTTATGGAATATTGTTTACACCTCGCATACGATCTCAAATACCGCCTTATTCCAGGAAACCTAAGCCTTTCCGTAAACAAAAACACTGATCTACACAACATGAGAAAAGAAGAGAAGAAAAGAATTCAAGATGAATTTAAATTAAGACTTGGATTAATCATTGATACGCCCCTTCAGGGGTTTGGAAGTTCCAATGACGGAAATACAGCAAGGCGTTTTTTCGAAGATCCAGAAACTACCTCCTCAATTACGGGTCTCGATAAAAACCTACTAAAACGTTTTAAAGTTATATTAGCAGTCATTAACAGTAAAAAACCTATTAATGTGGCTAAATTTAAACTCTTTGCCAATGAAACAAAAGACATTATACTCACCATGTACTCTTGGAGGCCAATGACACCAACAGTACATAAAGTATTAGCTCATGCCAAAGAAATAATAGAAAACAGTATGTTGCCTTTAGGCGAACTGACTGAAGAAGCCCAGGAGGCCAGAAATAGAGACGTCAAACATTTTAGGCTTTTTAACACACGTAAGTGCTCCAGAATAGCTCAAAATTCCGATTTGATGGAATTTTTATTAATATCATCGGATCCAGTACTTTACTCCATAAGAACAAAATGGTTACCAAAAATAAGCATAGACATTGAAAAGGAAGATTCTGAATCTATGCATATAAACGACCTTTTAACTTTTGATACTTCAGACTACTTTGTAGAAAATGTGTAGTCCTTAGGAATATATTCATATTTTTAGCACAATTACTACTGTACCAGTTAAATTTAATAAAACCTTATCTTTAGAACAAAAAAAAAACATTATTTTGTCTTTCAAATAAATGAATATATGGTAGTTATTTACCTGTTTTATATGGAAAATTAGAACAATATATTATGCAAATGTTATATCATAAAACGCATTTTCTACCTGCATTTATATCTTATTAGGTTTTTGAAATAGTATTAAAAAAATAAAAAAACCCGTAACCCTTTTAGAGAAATATAATGCAACACGCTCTGTATACCTGAATATATAAATTTGTTAAATACTGCAATTTGACCTGAAATGCCTGATTTAAGCGCAATAGTTTGAATTCATTTATTACACTAGATAAACGATTTATGCATCGTTGAATTGATAACTAAGTCTAATTTAATAATATGTAAAAAAATTTCTGAAATTATTTAAATTTTTTAACATTACCGAAAGCAAAAGCCAATAAATGTACAATTAATTATAGTTAGATATACTACATTGAACTTTGATGTTTTATGTAAAAATAACCATAAGCAATATCGAAAAGATTTTTGGAATGTAGGACAATTATTTACGTTTTATTAAAAATAAAATAAAATCTTGCTGATATTGATAATATAAGTACGCTTTTTTTATAAATCAAAAAAAGGCTTTTGAAAAAATGACTTTTTCCACAAAATTTGCTCTCCAGGCTACGTTTTTGAGCGGGCGGCGGCAAATGAAGTGGCAAACTCATTAGAATAAATCTCTTTACAGTATAAAAATTTCAAATCGTGTCTAAGTGGCGTGACTTTTTTTTATCACGGTCATAAACATAGAATTCCGTTCAAAAATTCATCATTTTCGACCAATGCTGGACGTAGGGTGCATATCCAAAAATGCTTTAAACTATACCATTAAGCATTTTTGAAGTCTACTCTATCAAACTATGTAAAAAACTAATCCAAAAAATATCAGCAAAATATATATAAAGGTGTGTGAAGTTACCCCTTATCTGACCAAAAAACCCCATTTTTCAGAACACACTTTTAATTTTTGAGTTTAAAATAGTATCACTGCGAAACGGCTTAAGATAATTCAAAAAAGTTTTCTTTAGGAGTTTAAGAAAGGTCATTAGAATGACTTGAAAAAATTTTGAGCATTTTCTTTGAAAAATGAATAATCTATTGGCAAAACTATTAAAAAAGTCAAGGCGAAAAATGAAGATTTTGAAATTCAAAGTGAAATATTTTTTTAACTGTAAGAGTTACTATGGTACATGAAGCATGTTTTTGCTTTGTCTCGTAACCTAGATTTAAAAAAGTCCAAAAAACACTAAAATCGATGCATGGTTATAGAAGTTATACCCCTTTAAAGCTCTTTCATACTCGAGATGGTCAACTTTGACACCCTGTAGCACACCCTGTGTTAAAACAGGGTGACCACAGAAACATTTTCCTTAAAGGTTAGCTCCCGCTTTTCAATTTTTGGGAACACCATTTCCCGATTGGACCAGTAGTTTAAAACATCTATATTTATTACCATGTTTTTTGTGTTTGGAACCACTGTGCTTCGGTGTTTCCATACCACTTAACCCCACCGAAGTCAAATAATAAATCAGGGCTTTAAACCAAAAATCTTCAATAAGTTCGCCAACAACTCTCCATCAGGTGGCGAGCAACAACTGTTCCAAGACTTGTCATCTAGCGCAATTACAGTGTTGCCATATATGAACATATTAATAAATAGGAAGAAATTTCTGAGTGTTGCTTCTCTTTAAAAAAAAAAATGCAAAAAACATTGCTAAAATTAAAAAAATGTTCATAATAAGAGGAAACATGCAAAATAATCGTTAGGACTATGAGTTATTCATATACACAAAGTCGAAAATATGCCACTAATAAAAATTATAATGTCGGGGTTTTAAAAAACGGTGTAAAACTGCGAAGATTTTCAAAAGAACTTAAAAAAAAATATTTTAGATATATGTATATTTTTGAATCAAGATTTGTTTATAAAATTATACAAAATTATTTTTTATTAAATATCTTCAAACGTCTAGGATTCTTATTCTATTGAAATTTCATATTTTTATTAAAAAAATTACAATCTTTTTTAAATTAAGCATTGTTCTTACCTCAAAAAACGTCTGTAAAGTCAGCAACATTCTTTGCTGGGAAGATCCTTGCCGAAAAATTTGCTAATATCAGCAAAAAAGTTTTTTATAGTGTACACAGAAAAAATCAAAATTCAGTTTCAATTAATATGTTTATTAATTCAATTAAAAGTTTAATTCAATTCAGTTCTATTAAGAAAATTCTGGTATCAATTAAAATAATTTGTGACTATTTAATTAAATTAGTCTCAATTAAGATACTTTTCTTGACAATTAAATTGAATATTGTTTTTAATTTCAAAAGAAAATTTTGTAGGTGCTATTAAAACTTTAATTGAAGTTGTAAATAACTCGTCAAAAATCGGTAAATCGAAAGAAGGGCTAAATTTGAGAACAATAGCTAATTTTAACATAATTTCAAAATATAAAAAAATCACCAAAAATTAAAAAAAAAGTCTCTAATATTAAAAAAAAAAAAATCGTGAGAACTAAAAAAATTGCTAACATTTCTCCCATTAAAATTGAAATTGGAAAAGATCTTCAAAATCGGTAAATCGAAAGAAAGGCTAATTTTGAGAACAATAGCCAATTTTAACATAATTCTTAAATATAAAAAAATCACCAAAAATTAAAAAAAAATCTCTAATATTTAAACAAAAATCTTCAGAATTAAAAAAAATCGCTAACATAAAAAAAAACGCAAAACTTTAAAAAGTCGTCAAAATTTAAAAAATCTCCCATTAAAAAAAAAATCTTTAAAATTGAAAAAAGCGCAAAAAATTGGAAAAAATCTTCAAAATCGGTAAATCGAAAGAAACGCTAATTTTGAGAACCATAGCCAATTTTAACATAATTCCAAAATATAAAAAAATCACCAAAAATTAAAAAAAATCTCTAATATTTAAAGAAAAATCTTCAGAATTAAAAAAAATCGCTAACATTAAAAAAAACGCAAAAATTTTAAAAGTCGTCAAAATTTAAAAAATCTCCCATTTAAAAAAAAATCTTTAAAATTGAAAAAAGCGCAAAAAATTGAAAAAGATCTTCAAAATAGCTAAAATTTAAAAAGAAACCGCTAAAATTGGAAATAATAGCCAAAAATTTAAAAAAATCACCAAAAATAAAATCGTCAACATTTTAAAAATAGCAGCAATTGCAAAACTGTTTAATATTAAAAAAAAAAAATCAAAATCTAAAACAAGTCAAAATTTAAAAAATCGCCAAATTAAAAAAAAAATTTCAAATTTAAAAAATCTCTTAAATAAGAAAAATTGTAAGAATTTAAAAAAATCGCGGATATTTAAATTGAAATTAAAAATAAAAATCGACAAAATTAAAAAAATCAATTTTTTCATTGTAGCAATTTGTTTTAATTTTGCGAATTTTTTTAAAATTATTGTAAATTCTCTTTTAAAATTGAAATTTCGTATCATTTCGTAAATCGAGAATATTTAAATTGAAAATAAAAATCGACAAAATTAAAAAAGACGATTTTTTTATTGTAGCAATTTGTTTTAATTTTGAGAATTTTTTTAAAATTATTGTAAATTCTCTTTTAAAATTTAAATCTCGTATCATTAATACTGGGAAATAGTAAATATGGGTAGACAGGGGTGGAGTGCGTGGGAATGATATAGAAAAAATGTTAAAATTTTAAAAATCATTAGTAGTTGAAAAATTTTTCCATAATTGAAAATAACGCCAATACTTAAAAAATCACTAAAATTGAAAAACCGAAAAATTCAAAAAATTGATTTTTTTCTATTTTTTGGTTATTTTTTTTTTTGTAATTTTGTTAATTATTGGAAATTACAGCATTTTTTTAGTTTGATCCTTGGGTTTTAGGGTTCTAAAAAATGGAAATGTTGTGAGCACCAAATTCGTTTTTAATTAAATATTTAATATATATTATTAAACGTTTAATTCAAAGTGAGCTTGAAATAGAACTAAAGTTTAATTAAAATTTTATTAACAATAATTTTGTTTGTGATGTATACCAGCGGAGAATTATGTTTCGAAAATGTCCATTGAAATAATTTTATGATTTATAATTCATTTAGAAATTTTTTTCGAAAATGTCCATTGAAATATTTTTATGAAGAACTACCGCGCTTTTTATTCAAAAGTTAATAAAAAAAGAGCATTTTAAACCCAAACATTTTGAATTTTTTAGTCCCCATTTAATATAACAACTTTTATTAAATTGTTTTATATTAAATTTAAAATTGATCGATATTGATTTAAAAATGATACAAATGTTGCTTAAAGTTTTTGTTTCTATATTCCAAAAAAAAGGGGTTGATTATAATGAGATTCTAACTTAATTTATAAGTTTTTTTTGTAAGGATTTTTATGTTAAAAGATTGAATTTCTCTTAAAAAATAACTGCCCCCTTGCAAACTGGTTAACTTTGAAAATACAAAAAAAAAGTCCAAGAAAAGAAAGGGTAACAAAAAAAAAAAAAAACAGATAACAAATAAAGTACACTGAGAGAATTAACTGCTTGATATAAATGAAGTTTTACATAGAAGCAATGAAGTTGCACTGGAACTCGTCCATTGAAACTTTTCAATAAATTAATGTAAGATTTCATAAAATTTTATGAAAATTTTCATATAATTTATTAAAAGTTTCATTCACTAAATAAAGAAATTGCATTAAAAAACTAGTTATATAGGAAGCTTTTCCTTAAATTACAGAAATTTTCGTTTCAATTGTGAAAATTTTCATTATTTTTCGTTCACTAAAATTCTATGTGTGTAGTAGTCGACGTCGTTGCTATTGTCGTCCTTCAAAGTCTCTTTAACATAGTTGAGACATAACGAATGGTCAAAGGATGCTACATACTACTTTTATTTTTAAATAATACTATTGCAAAAAAAAAAAAACGTCCTTACATTTTACAAAAAATATAAGCCTGTGCGCGTGTTTTATATTCCCCAAAAATATAAAAAAAGAAAATCTATTCAGCCTCAACATCATCTGCAGGTATTATTATATAAGGCCAAGTCATATGTATATGAAGGGAGGCTTAAAAGTTTTACTCTCTGTTGCTATAAATGGACACAACTGGATGTTTTCTGACCATCATCATCATCATCATCTCCATACTGCATATATAAATGTTGGTTTTTTATACTTTTTGCAAAGAAAAAAGGGTTAAAAAACAAAATTATTTATAATAAAAAAGAACTCACTTTCACTCTTTGCCAAGGCAACATCCTACTATTTCCATCCTTTAACTGGGTGGCAAAAGGTTGATAAGCAGACTTTATCTTAGGCACATGTTGGTTTTTATACGGATTTTGTTTATATTTTTTTTAATACGTTTTTGTTGGTCATGAATTTCGAACGTCCTGCAAAATTATTTTGTATTTTTTTGCGTACGTCTCTACGCATAATAATGAAAATATCATAAAAAATGTAAACACAAATAAACTTATATTTGTTCCACAGTCCACCACCACCATATTCTTTTTTTGTATTTGGTGTATAAAAAAAAAATTTGGAAAAAAATTATATATAAAAAATATATGTACAAGTACATAACTATATATTCGCATAATAAAATAATATATACAAAAAAAAAAATTTGCCTCCCAAAAATCTCCAACTCTTTTTTAAATACAGTGGCTAGGAAAAAATGACGGACATAACTTAATTTATTTTTAAAAGTTTTTTAGTGAATTAATAATAATTTTGTAAAATATTCATTTCGTTATTTGAAACACACAATTAAAAATTGGACTTCAGATTTAAATAACACTAGTTTACAGTGATTTTGACCCACGACATATGGCATATATTTTCTATGTAAAATAGTGCGCTGTATCCGAAAATGAAGTAGAAAAGTCCAAAAGTAGAACAGTTTTTAAGACATCGCTAACTTTTCATGCATTTTTAGTCAAATGCAAGTAGCGTCTAAAGTTGTTAACCGATTTTATTTATTATTTTCTTTTTGATGGAGCAGACTTGAACTGCAAAGAGAGAAATAAATTTTAAAACAATTTTAACTTAGCGAAATTTACAATAGAATTTACCTTTTTTTTCTAAATTTCGTTAAAATTTAAGCAAAGTTGTCAATATATCGATAAATAGCTTCTAAGGCGATAATCGGATTAAAAAATATTGTATGGAGAGTTGATAAAGCGTTTATTTAGCTTTAATTTAAAAATAAAAACATTCAAAGCCACCGTCATGGTTCGGAGATATTTTTATTTAAGTAAAACCACGTTTTTTAAAAATCGAAAATTTCAAAAGTTGGCGATATCTTAAAAACTATTCTACTTTTGGACTTTTCGGATTCAGTACGCTATTTTACATGGAAAATAAATGCCAAATGTCGTGGGTCGCAAATTTTTTTTAAATTTGTAAACCAGTGTAATCAATAAAAGTAGTAAAAACAATCTAAAGTCAGTTAAAACAATCGTCCATATTAAACTGACAAAACTTTTTTTTGTAGCTTGTTTTTCAAATTTGACAGTTTGTTTCTCTTTGAAATTGAAATACACTACACACACAAGAAACATATTTTTATTTTCTATGTTTGTATGTATGTGTCGACAATTTCTGGTAATTCTTGAATTGAAATAAATTTGTATTTAAACAAGAAGTTTTGCTATAAAACAGAAGTGAAATTATTTGAAATTTTTTGTTTGAAACAGAAAAACCATAAATTCAACTTTTTGACTCCATCGAGAGATTGGTCCTCTAAAAAAAAGTAGCGATATTAGGTCTTTCATTACATTATTAAGTTTTATCAAAATCTAAGGACTCATAACTGACAAAACTTTTTTTTGTAGTTTGTTTTTCAAATTTGACAGTTTGTTTTTCTTTGAAATTGAAAAACACTACACACACAAGAAACATATTTTTATTTTCTATGTTTGTATGTATGTGTCGACAATTTCTGGTAATTCTTGAATTGAAATAAATTTGTATTTAAACAAGAAGTTTTGCTATAAAACAGAAGTGAAATTATTTGAAATTTTTTGTTTGAAACAAAAAAACCATAAATTCAACTTTTTGACTCCATCGAGAGATTGGTCCTCTAAAAAAAAGTAGCGATATTAGGTCTTTCATCACATTATTAAGTTTTATCAAAATCTAAGGACTCATAACTGACAAAACTTTTTTTTGTAGTTTGTTTTTCAAATTTGACAGTTTGTTTTTCTTTGAAATTGAAAAACACTACACACACAAGAAACATATTTTTATTTTCTATGTTTGTATGTATGTGTCGACAATTTCTGGTAATTCTTGAATTGAAATAAATTTGTATTTAAACAAGAAGTTTTGCTATAAAACAGAAGTGAAATTATTTGAAATTTTTTGTTTGAAAGAAAAAAACCATAGATTCAACTTTTTGACTCCATCGAGAGATTGGTCCTCTAAAAAAAAGTAGCGATATTAGGTCTTTCATCACATTATTAAGTTTTATCAAAATCTAAGGACTCATAACTGACAAAACTTTTTTTTGTAGCTTGTTTTTCAAATATGACAGTTTGTTTTTCTTTGAAATTGAAAAACACTACACACACAAGAAACATATTTTTATTTTCTATGTTTGTATGTGTGTGTCGACAATTTCTGGTAATTCTTGAATTGAAATAAATTTGTATTTAAACAAGAAGTTTTGCTATAAAACAGAAGTGAAATTATTTAAAATTTTTTGTTTGAAACAAAAAAACCATAAATTCAACTTTTTGACTCCATCGAGAGATTGGTCCTCTAAAAAAAAGTAGCGATATTAGGTCTTTCATCACATTATTAAGTTTTATCAAAATCTAAGGACTCATAGCTGACAAAACTTTTTTTTGTAGTTTGTTTTTCAAATTTGACAGTTTGTTTTTCTTTGAAATTGAAAAACACTACACACACAAGAAACATATTTTTATTTTCTATGTTTGTATGTATGTGTCGACAATTTCTGGTAATTCTTGAATTGAAATAAATTTGTATTTAAACAAGAAGTTTTGCTATAAAACAGAAGTGAAATTATTTAAAATTTTTTGTTTGAAACAAAAAAACCATAAATTCAACATTTAACTGAAAAAATCAAGTAATACGGAGGTGAGATTTTTTATTTCATTATTTTAAAGGGATTTCCCCTGACTACAGTGAACTTTTTGACTCCATCGAGAGATTGGTAATCTAAAAAAAGTAGCGATATTGTCTCTTTCATCACATTATTAGGTTAGGTTAGGTTAGGTTAGGAAGGGTTATGTACCCAAGGGCACAACTCCACTCGGAGACCAATACGGTCCATTGTGAATCCCTTCAGAGAAAAAACGGTGAGAAAGAGTAGAAATAGACAGAAAACATAGCTTGAAAGATAAAAATAAAGAAAGGTAGAAAGTATATATTTACTCCCCAGAAACCGGATCCTAACGTCCCCTTACTAGAAACAGCCGTTCTATCTCCCTGACAAATCTCAGCAAATCAACTGGATTGCATCCAGCGACACACCCGAGTTCGTCGTGAAATCTATCTCCTAGCCATTTCTGTCTGAGACCCTGTAACCTAGGACAGTGGCACATTATATGCTCAACCGTCTCCAGTTCCTCAACGTCCTCGCACAGCCTGCAAAAATCCGGTATGTCCCTGTCCCATCTGCTTGTGAAAGCCCTGACAGCACAATGACCGGTCAGGAACCCCGTAAGGGTCCTGAGACCTTCTCTGTCCAGTCCTAGAAGAACCTTGGTTGCCCCTGCGTCCAAAGCGGGCCATAACGCCCTAGACACCTTGCAGTCCATTCTGTTCCTCCATGATTGGTTAACGGTTTCGCGGAATCCCTTCCGTATAACCTCAAAGTAGTAACATAAAGGGGGCTTTACCCCCCGTCTCTTACCGCCAAGTCCAGATTTGAACCCTCCCTCGCAAGTTCGTCCGCCAACTCATTGCCATCCACCTTGCAGTGTCCGGGTACCCAACACAGCCTCACCGTGAATGCCTCCATGAGCTCCCTCAGAGCACACCTACACCGTGCGACCAGGCGCGAGCGCACCGTGTAGTTTGTCAGTGCTTTGAGTGCCGCCTGACTGTCGACATAGATTGTCACCCTAGATCCCCCAACGATGTGTCCCAGTATCACTTCCGTCGCCCTCCAGATCGCCAGGATCTCCGCTTGGAAGACACTGCACTCATCTGGGAGTCTGTATGATCTTTTCACGTCAGTGTCAGCAATATAAACACCGGCACCCGTGCCCGTGTCCATTTTGGATCCGTCCGTGAATACTGCCCACCCCTCAAACAGCACATTGGATCCACGCCAGACCTCCCTAATCGGGAAGTCCACCGGAGGTGTTCCACCGAAGTCTAAGGTCAATATCATATGATCCGATATTCCCTCGAGACTACTACCATGATCAAGCAGTCCTACTTCGTATAATATTCACATTATTAAGTTTTATCAAAATCTAAGGATTTATGGCCAGAAATTTTATAGAAAAAAGTAAATTTAAAACTAAAAATTATGTCACTGAATGGATGGACCAACTATTTCGTTTTGAACCCAGCACTTTTAAAAGGATATACTTTTTTACCGAATAAAGTTAACCAAGTGGTTTAAAAACGTTAAAATAACTTAGCATCATGACAACAATCGTAAATAAAAAAGTGGAAGAAATTTGTTATAAAGAGTTGCCCAATAATTTTTTTTAAAAAATAAATGTTTGCACACTTTTGACAGGATCTTTTGCAAAAATCATTTAAAAATATACAAAAGCCTAAGCCATTATATTTTTAATTTGTATGTCGAAGAAAGAAAACGAGAATTAATTGTTCTGCTTAAATTAGTTCTTTGATTTTATATAATTTTAGAAAATCTGACCGATCATTTTTATTTTTTGAAAAAGTCGAAATAATCCAGAATACAATTTTAAAATATGACAATTTTTAAATGCCAAAAAACACGATATTAAGGAAATTTTAAAAAAAATGGTTAACTAAAAACATAAAAATTGTATGTAGTTTTGAATCAAAAATTGGCCATTAAATTATACAAAGTTAAAATTTTTGAAATATCTCCAATCGTCTAGGATTCATAATCCAACAAAGTTCCAACTGTGGCTGCAAATTTTTTCACTAGAGGTTGTTTTAAGGCAAAAAACATGTGCAAAAATGTCTAAATGAAGCATTGTTAATAAGGATGGATATATGATTAATTTTATACCGGTGTCCGATTTCTCTTTACAGCTACTGTTGTACTTAGTTAGGTCACTTTTGGAAATATAATTTTATTCTTTAATAAAATTATTTTAATTTTGTTTTAAAATAAAAAAGTTTAGAAAATACAATAAAAAAGTATTTGCAAGTTACATGAATTTTGGTTTTAGTAAATTTTTATTAGAATTTTATCAGGAGACCTTATAACAATCGTTCTCAAACTTGCAGTTTAAATCAAAATTAATTGAATTTCGAAAAAAAATCTATCAAAAATGAAAAAAAAAAAATTCGGGAAAAGGATCTGGTCCCAGTTGATATGCATAACAGATCCTAAAGTTACAGGGACTAGTGCTTGGTCATGAATTTTTATTCTATTAAAATTTTATTAGAATTTTATCAGGAGACTTATAACAATCGTTCTCAAACTTGCAGTTTAAATCAGAATTAATTGAATTTCGAAAAATATCTATCAAAAAAAAAATGGGGAAAAGTATCTGTTCCCAGTTGATATGCATGACAGATCCTAAAGTTACAGGGGCTGGTCCTTTGTCATGAATTTTTGTTCTAGTAAAATTTTATAAGAATTTTGACAGGTGACTTATAACAATCGTTCTCAAACTTGCAGTTTAAATCAGAATAATTTAAATTTCGAAAAAAATGTATCAAAAATGAAAAAAAAAAAAAATTGGGGAAAAGGATCTGTTCCCAGTTGATATGCATGACAAATCCTAAAGTTACAGGGGCTGGTCCTTGGTTATGAATTTTTGTTCTAGTAAAATTTTATTAGAATTTTATCAGGAGACTTATACCAAACGTTCTTAAACTTGCAGTTTAAAACAGAATTTATTGAATTTCGCAAAAAATCTATCTGAAATGAAAAAAAAAAAATTTAGGGAAAAGGATCTGGTCCCAGTTGATATGCATGACAGTTCCTAAAGTTACAGGGGCTGGTCCTTTTTCAGAGTTTCTATACGATAGGGACCAGTCTCTTAATTATGGTGTTGTCACAAAAGAGGGTCAATTGACACATTTTAGATACCTTGTAATAAGTTAGACGATGTATCTAAAAATACCCCCACGGGCCAAGGTATCTGTCCTTGGTTTTGACTTTTTATTTGAATGGATTCGATCACTTTAACATGTCGTTGTCATAGTAAGCAGTCAATTGGCACATTTTATAGAATTAGTAATGAGTTAGGTAATGCATAAAAAATTAATTTGGCGTCAGTAGGGCTCGATCACGGAACGTTTTAAGGTTGCAAAAAATTGCAATTATTTCGAATATTTTGTATGGTAATTTACGTACAAATAAAAAAATGTTAACATTAAATTTGTAATGATTTAAAATTACGTCCTTGAGGAATTCTGAATCAAAATTTTACATGAATTCTTAATCAAAATTTTATTTCCTTTAAGATTTTAAAACAAAACTTTAATAAATTTTTTACGGTTTTCAAGGTTTTCGCGTTTCCGCGTTTTTTTGTGAATTTTAGATTTTTTTTATTAAGAGCCAATGGTGCACGATTATTAGTGTCCGACCGAACAGTTCGGCCAAAAACCTATATTTTGTCGGGTTTTTGATATCTAGAGGCAATGATAACAAATTTTGGTATTGGAAACATGTTTGTTGAGCCAATTTAATTCGATTTTGTGTATAAAATTTCAGAGAAAAGCCGAAGTTTAGCTATAAAGTTAAAAGTTCGGCCGCCGAACTATTTTCAATTTGGCCGAACTACAGACTTTTCTTCAAATTTGACACACAAAATAGCATCTAATCAGTCCAATAAACATTTTTCCAGCCGCCAAATTTGTCCATAATGCTTTAAAATACCGAATACAGACCAAATGCATTTTCTGGCCGAACTGTTCGGTCGGACACTAACGATTATAAAAATTATATTAATTTAATCATTTTTCTTAACCAGACCCGGATCCAGGAAAAGGTTTTGGGTAGGGATGTTAGAGTATTTTTAATTAACGTTTTAATCTTTTTCCCATTTTTGTATCGAAAAATTTTATTATTTTTGGTGAGGAAATGTCCCATTTTCCTTCCTCCTCGATCCGCGCCTGTCCTTAACCCTTTCGGCACGGTTGATACAATATATCCCAAAAAATTCAAGTGGTTTTCACCATACCGTATTTAGAAAACTTTTTATAAATCAAAAAAATTAATAAACTTTTCTTGTGAGTGTTTGTAATTATGAGTACTGCTGGGACATTATATCTTAAATATCATATCAGAACCACCACTAGTGGCGAAAACTGAAATTCTGACCCCCCGGTTAACAATCAACATACATGTATACATATGAAGAAATTCGAGTTCATAAATGTCCATATACCTACATATGTGATTCATATATGCTCACAGGTATGACCGTGTACGGAAATGTATGGACATGTATGATCATACATTTAAATATTACCTCAATTTTCGTTAATGTGCACGCATGAATATATATGGTCTAACATATAAACATGTATGAATCATTTATGAACACATATGAATCATGTCCGAATGTATGTGAACATGTATAAAACATGTGTGCTCATGTATGGATCCATATATGTCGATTTTTAACAGGTTAGGTATAAATGTTTAATTTTTCGTAGTCTTTAGTTTTTTTTCGGTTCGAAAGGGTTAAGGGAATTGCAGGTAGGACAATGACATTTTTGGAATTTTTCATAAAATATGAGATATATTCACTTTTCTTATTAACTTTTTAGATAATGGAGCAATTTTTTAATTTAAATATATTTTCGAAAATCGATCTTTAACGTTTTGTGGCAGTGTGGAAATTTTACGGAGTAAAAGATTTATAATATAAGACTACAAACTCCACTATTTTGCATTATCGCTAAAACCCGATTTTTGTTTAAAAAATTAAACTCATAATTTTAACTATCGCCAAAATATTTTTTATTTTTGATGTATCAAGTTCTTTGGTATTAAATTTAATATTAATCGTTTATAAAAATTTTAATTTTTATTAACCTGTAGTCGAAACTTTATCGCTATTGAGTGACCTTATGATGAAAGTTTTCCTATTAAGGTCGCTCAATAGCGATTTTGGTTATTTTCACTATTTACACTATTAGTATGTAGTAGCATTAATTGGACCTTGAAGCTGTGAAAAACACGTGGGTGTAGATTCTACATAAAAGGCTCTGCCGTCTGAGCTAATGTTGCCTATGCATTTTGACTCCTTAACAGCAAATTTATAATGTTTGCGTGTGTGTTACAATACAAATAATAAAAAAATTCTATTATATAACACACAACAGGAAAATAAAAGAAAAAAAAAATAAAACCCCATTTCAATCACGACAACCACCGTTTCAATAACTTTAATTACTGAAATTTCGCCAACAACGAACATTTCTAACGCAATTAGAAATTGATAGCTCTTTAATTGAATTATTTTTCAATTAAATAATAACTCCTTTGATCAAAACGTGATCAATATTGTATACATTCTAAAAAAGCAAAAAAAACAATTGGAGAAAAATTGCCATACCAAATGTTTTTTTATAGCTTGAGTTTGATAACATTGAATTTAAGCCCGCATGTAATTCTCATTTAGTTAGCAGATTTATTTATACTCATGTCATTTTATTTATACTCATGACAACATTTTTTTGAATTTTATTTTACGACAATACAACTTGAGCATGTATGTTTTTCCAGTATAGTATGTAGTATGTTTAGTGTCAGCTGTTTTTGTTTACTATTTAATCAGCTGTTTTTGTCTTTTAATAATTCCGTTTTGAAGAATTTTTTTGCGCTTCTGCAACATTTAAAACAAATAAATTTGTCTGTGCCAATAAAAAAGGAAATTTGTCAAATTAATAAAATGGAAGCAAAAGGAATTATGTCGGTAAGTTTTTGTATAAAAATATCAAAAAAAAAAATAACTTAAATGCTGTTTCAGATAAAACCGAAGCGGGTATTGAAAAAAACAGTTAAATTCTTATTTGTTTTTACCATCGGATTCATATTTTTCGCACAAAGCTGTAATAATTTTATCTTTTTCGGTTTTTGCCAGCATTTTTTAATATTTTTTTTACGACGTTTTGATTTTGACGTTTTTGGAACTTAAGAATTAAAAAATACAACCTGCTGCTCACATATGTACTATTTTTTTTTGCATATGACTTTAAGGCACCAGGTGAGTTCCCTTAATATGTTTTGAGCGATAGTATAAAATACTGTCAGGCAAGTTCCGAATATGTGTAAATATTTAATTGATTCAATTAATTTTTAATTGAACGCTTTTAAAATTTTCAGCAAAGCGATTTGATTGAAAAAAGTAGGGAATTATTTGATTCTGTGTAATCTATTCAAATCGATTATCGCTATTTTATTTCGGTAACGGTCTTTTATCGGTAACGATATTTAAGTTATTTCATTAACTTTTTTTTTAGCGATAATGTTATTTTAGTTATTTAGGTAACGATAATTTAAGAATAACGGCTTTTTAGTTATTTCGCTACCGGCATTTTAAGGATAATGGTAATTTCAATGCACACCGATATTTTTAAGCCCATTTTGCAATAACTGGCTAAATTATGATCAAACTTTTAAAAAAATATATCTATTTACATTCATTTTTTATTGCACTGAGCGAAATTTACAAAATTCCTTTTAAATTAAAAAGAAAAATTAAAAAAAAAAAAAAAAAAAAAAAAAAAAAAAAAAAAAAAAGTGCGCCCTGGTAGGATAGTTGGTAGCGTGCTGGCTTATTAGTGCGGGGGTCGTGGGTTCGATTCCCACCAGAGGCACTGGTCTGTTTTCGCTACAACGCGCCGAAGGCCATAGTAGCTAGTGCTCGGTTAGGGTAATAGTATATAATTTGTAATTATATGATTATTAATTAATAAAAAAAAAAAAAAAAAAAAAAAATTTAAAATAACACAAAATTTTAAAAAAATTATCAAATCTGAAAATGAGCAAAAAAGAAAATAGGTTGGACTTTCTCCTTCAAATATAAATATAAATTTCGTCGAAGGATAAAACAAAATTTCCTGTCAAACACGTGCGTTACAGGGTTAATATCTTCTTCT
Organism: Delia radicum; assembly: GCA_021234595.1. Taxonomy (NCBI): domain Eukaryota; kingdom Metazoa; phylum Arthropoda; class Insecta; order Diptera; family Anthomyiidae; genus Delia; species Delia radicum. The sequence goes on from CM037852.1 coordinate 9,990,070, forward strand.
ACATTTTTTTTTATAATATTGATTACTTAAAATTCTAAGTATTTTGTAATTATAACCCCTTCATACAATACAATTTTCTCAATCATTTTTTTTTCCAATTTTCGCTAAAACTTTATTAAGGGGTTTACTAGCTTAAGAAATTGATAAAAACGACAATATTTAAGGAATTATAAAAATAAATAGTTTATTCAAAAAATTCTTTTTGTGATAGAAAAACACAATATTAGACATTATTCTAAAAATTATAATTTAGAATTCGGACTACCATGCCAACCCAGGTACCGATTTCATTATAGACTTTATTTTAAGGCAAAATCGGGTGCAATCGTGGATCCCTAAGTACTCATTTCAGAAAAAAATTTGAATTTGTTTGCACACACGAATAAATTCTTTAGTACCTAAAGTAGCCGGACTTTTAAATGTTTGATTTGCCTTGAAATGGTACAAGGGTAAATTCAGAAACTAAAAAAGCCAAAAACATCGTGGTTTTTTATTATTCAAAAAAATACTAGGAAACAATTTAAAAATATCTCTACGTTAGGGACTTCATGTTTTAATTTAATTTTAATTTAATTTATTTCAAAAAACCAACCGAGCCCTTCGGGCCATATATAGTTGGTAGACCAACATTAACAATCAACTTCATTATGTCACTTAAAACTATAAAACCTTAAATATCCTATTTTCTAACAATATAAAACAGTTTGTATATAGCAAGTTTAACTTACAAAAATTTAAGAAAAAAGTTTAAAAGAATTATTAAAGAATAAAGAATATGGCATAAACTCACATGACAAAAAGTAATGCAGTTTATAGAATTTTGAAAATTTTTGGGAATTTTTGAAAATTTTTGGGAATTTTTGAAAATTTTTGGGAATTTTTGAAAATTTTTGCACATCAAATATCATTTACAGAAGCATATTCTACAAGTTTACACTTGAATGTTTTTAAAGATAGATCAAAAGATCTAAGTGGTAAGGGTAAATGGTTCCAACACTTAGCTACACGAACATGAAATGATCGTTCATGAATAATATAATTTCTAATGGGATATAAAAGTTGAGGGTTTCTTTCAGTGTTCAAGAGTATAAAATGTCTATGTACATATTCAGGGCAATTAGAGAGCATGACTTTATGATAGAATAATAGCAATCGAATTCCAACAAAATTTTTAAAATTGCATCCCAAAAAATCAGAAATATGCCTCGAAACATGATCATATGGCTTCAATTTGTAAACAAAACGTATTATTTTATTAAACAGTAAATTACATTTATTGAAGTCATCGACACTACACCCAGAAAAAACTTTAATACAGTATAATAAGTTGGACATTAATAATGAATGTGCTATGCGTTTTCTAATAGAAAGTGGCAAATAAAGATTTAGGGCATATAATCTACGCAGGGTAAAATTTATTTTGGAACTTAACCAGGTTATATGTCGACCGAACTCTAGATTGTTATCTATTAAAACGCCTAGACATCTCATAACTTCAACGAATTCAATAAGCTCGCCATTAATCGTAATAGATACATCCACTTCAGAGTTATGTGGTTTAAAAAGCGTAGCTTTTGTCTTGGTAGAGTTTATATTCAAATTACAATTTAACATCCAGGCAGAAATATTAGATAAAAGCAAATTTATGTCATATTCGAAAACATCAATGAGCTAAAGATGGCCCGAAAAAAGAAGTTGTATATCATCCGCAAAGACAAAAGCATCACACTCAAAACCATGAAGTACGTTAAAAAAGTCGTCCATATATAACATAAATAGTAAAGGCCCTATAACTGAGCCCTGTGGTACTCCACTGGTTGCATCTAAACACTCCGAATTCGAGTCATTACATTAGTCCTCTAAAAATCATTAGTCCTCTAAAAACAAAAAATAAAAAAAACTGATTGAAAATCGGGCCACCCATTAAGGCTGCACACAGTGGCTCGATATTTTCAATATCTTGTTTTGAGAAAAAGCATTTAAAGGAAGTAGTTATTGCTCATGTAATATGGGGCAAGGGGTTTTGTTTAACAAGCTGTAACTTTTTTATTTCTGCGATTTTTTCTTCAAAATTTTTATAGCGTATAAAAAAAAGAACAAACTTTAGAAATATAAAAGAAAAACAATTTTGAATATATAAAAATCTGAAGCTACTAAACCCCTTAAGTAGTGGGAGGCACAAAAAAAGAATTTTTAATTATAATAAATATCTTGGAAAAAATCACAAAAAAAGGTGGAGGATTTACAAAAAAAAAACTCCAAAAAAGAATAAATAGACAAGAACAAAAAAAAAAAATAATAAAAAAAAACTCTAGGAAAAAAAACCAAAAGGAAACATTAAAAAAAATCGAATAATTTTTTTCATCTAAGAAGCTGAGTTAAAAAAGGGGTATTAATGGTAAACGAAAATTGACATTTATATAAATTAAAAATGACGAAGAAATTGGTATATAATGTAAAAATTTTTTATTAAAGAAGAAAAAATGCTAAAAAAAAGTAAAAAAGAAAACTAAGTAGTGCATAGAAAAAGCTCTAATAACATTACGCATTGATAAGCAACATAACCCAGCAATAATTTCAATTGCTGCAAGTAAATACTAGAATAACTAATAAATATTCTAATTAGAAACCAACTAGAATTTTATACATAAATAAATATAAGTTAAAAGGTAGCCCTAAAAGTAGGCACTACAATTTTTTTAATATGACCTACTGTTTGTTAGATTATTTATGGGGAATATTTAAAATTATTGTGCAGCATATTTTTAAGGGCCATTTTTTTTTTATTAAAAACTACATAATTTTGGATGCTTTTCAAAAAAACTTAAAATTTAAATGGGGCTTCTAATCAAATTATTATAATTTATAGTTCTGAGTACATGTTCCTTCAAATACTTTGACAAGTGCACTTTTTTTTCAAATAATCAAACATGAATATTACTAAAGTTTTGCTGGTATAATTTGTAGAAAAAAGTATAAAAAACGCACGAATTATTGTAATAATGAAGCGAATTGAATTTTTTTTGGACACGAGTTAACAGCAAAAACATTCATATAATTTCTACCCATACACACACACATATTCAAAAATGTTGGCTTAGGGAAAAAATATTTTGCTTAACACAAATTGTATATAAAAATTTAAATAATCGCATATTTACTATGTTTTTAAATATATAAGCTATATTTATTCGTCTATAACCCGATTTAATTACCTAAGGTCAGGGCAACCTGATATATGCTGTTTCATGTTTTTTTTTTCTGTGCGTCATATTCAAAAATGAATGAGATATTTATCCTTTTCAAAACAATTGACGAATTGTTGCATCGATTTCTTAGAGCTTATTTTGCTTATTTTGAGCTTATTTTGCTCTTAATAGAATATTTTTGCATTTTTTGTTCTTAGGGCATATTTTTTAGCGAAATATTTTCTTCTCCAACTTTTTAGAATCCGCCACTTTAATATGCGGTACAGGTGTTTATGTCAGTAAGTCATACCGTAGCACTTCAAAATATGTATTTAACTATGTTCGTCTGTTAAAAACGTGTTCACAACAATGAGAAATTTGAGTAAAATCGGTTGGCGGACTTAAAAGTTATAAATGAAAAGATACAATTATTTTAAATTTTTGGCGAAAAGTTTTTAACTCAACTTTATTTACGCACGTTTTTTTTAGAGTAAAGCTAAAATTTTTTATTTGCTAATTCTTTTTAATTGCAGTTTTCTTTTCATCGAAAAATTATGAAGTGATTATGAAAGATTTTTGCAGAATGCTTTCTTTCCCGCTAATTATTTTTCGTATTTTTTTTTTGGCAGGAATTTAAAGTTGCAACATTTTTTTAGTGGAATCATTTTTTCATCAGACAAATTTTTTCCGTAAATTCTTTATTTGCGTAATTTAAACTAAACTTTGTGATTGGCTAGTTGTTTAACTTTATATCTTTTTTATAGCAAAAATTGTAAAATTATTTACAATTATATGGTCTTGAATTTTTTTGGTTTCTTTTTCTTTTTCTTTAGCAATTAGTAATTTTGTGATTTTTTTCGCGAAATATGCTTTTTGCAAACTGTTTGCGAAAAATTTTGTTTCCTCGAACTTTTTTTTTTCAAAAATAAGGTTTTTGTTCCAACTTTAGGGATGTAGGATATACAAAACGAGGTTTTAATACAAAAAGTCGTGAGAAAGATCTATAAAAGTTGTAAGTAATCACATTTTCAAAGGAAAGTAATTGACTGCTGAAAACCTCTAAGTTATAAAAAAAGTCCTTAAATTTCAAAAAGTTTTTATTAATATATGAAAATATTTCTTTTATTTCCATTTGCTTTAATTGCAAAACTTTTTTATAATAAGTAGTAGAAATTTTAATGTGAAAATTTTCGGAATTTTTCACAAGGAAGCAAATTTTAAGGTGTTTATATGTTTAAATAGCATGATTAAAATGTTGAAACTATTTTAAGGATTTAAATAAATAGTTACACAGAAAAAATGTCTGCCAATAAAATGCTAACAAAACCTTTGTTTGATTAAAAGTTCAATAATAACTATGAAATGTTTAATTGAAAATTTAATGACAAAACATTTACCAAAAATACAACATTTTCTAGCCGATCCTAATTAGAAATTTTTTGGTCTTTCTCTTACATTTACTAACAATTAGTGTTTCCTTTTTATAAAAGTAAAATTTTACTAAAATTTTTAAAAAATCGTCAAAATTTAAAAAACGGCTTATACTTAAAAAAAAATAATTTGATAAAACCTCCAAAATTTTAAAAAATCCCCAAAATAAACAAAAAAAAAAACGTCAGAAGTGAAAAAAAAACCAATTACTAGAATTTAAGAAACGCCAAAACTGATATAAAATTTGAAATTAAAAAAATTTATCAAAATCACTAAAATTAAAAAAAAAATATTTGAGAAAAATAGTTTTTTGATTTTTTTCGGTTTTTTTTGTGAATAAGCCGATGTTTATTTTTAAATTTAATTCTTTTTAATGTTTTTTTTTAATACGAAAAGGGAATAATCACAAAATTTCAATTCTTTCTAAAACAAATTTTTTAGTAGTGTAAACTTATGTCATTTGAATTTGACAGCAAATAATGCAAAGCCCATGTTTTTGATTATTTTTGCAATACACTGATAGAAAAAACTTAGTAAACATTTCTAACTAAAACTACTAAAATTTAGTTAAAATTTACGTTGCAGAAAAATCTGCTAAAATTAGCAGATTTTTATGCTATATATTATTAAGATAAGAATAGCAAAAATAAATCTGTTGAATCTACAAATATTTAGTTATATTTGAGATAAATTTAAGTTAATTCAAAGTAACAAGTAAATTTTCTAAAACCAGTAAAACAAATAAATATTAGTATACAAAAAAAAAAAAAAAATCATAAAAAAGTGAAATTTTTAAAGTTTATTTTTAGTTTCTTTTTAATGCGCAAAAAATCTGCCTTTCTGAAATAAACAATCTACAACTTTTTGGCAAAAATTCCTACTGATTTTAGCAAAATATACAGTTATTAGCATACAATTAAATTCAAGCTAAATATAGCAAAAGTTTTGTTGTTATTACACGTTTTGTTTGCAGTTTTTAGTCTACAAATATTTAGTACAAGTTTTTGCTAATTTTAGCAGAGTAAATTGCCTTTTTTAACTTATCAAAATTCAACTCGGATGTTTTTAATGCACGACATAACGAAATGTCATTTTCCCTTATCTAATAATTTTGAAATCCTAAAAGTATGCTTTAGTAATTGTTTAGAAATAAAAAACAAACAATAAGAAGCAAAACAAAAATATATAGGAAGAGGTTGCATAAGTATGTGTGTTGCTGTTCGTTGTGTAATTTCGAGTTTGAATAAAATTTCTTTTGACGTTTATAGAGTCCATCCATGATGGTCCAGTGTTAAGCATTTTTTTTAGCAATTCTATTTTTGTTATAATTTCACTTTCATTTTTTTTTTTGTTTGGTTATAAATGTTGTTATAGTCTTTATTGAATGTGTATGTGCAAATAAACCACCCCTTTTACGAATACATATAAAATGTATGTGGGCTTGTGTTGCATGTGAATATGATGCTGAATATTTTTTCCTTAAAAACAATTTTTTTTTGTCTTATTTGTGTTTTAAATTAGAACCTGAGGCATATGACCAGCGTGTCTTGAATTTTTAAGTTTTTTTTTTTTTTTTTTTGCGAAAATACTAAACACAAGGGTGTATATTCTCGTACTTTATATTTCCAGTGACTTTGACAGTTTTTTTTTTACGAATTTTTCCTAATGGATTCATGTAAGAAAAAATAACTAGTAGTAGGTGTTTTTTTTTTTTTGGAAAACCATTGTATAATGTTGTTTATAGAAAAAAGGGTTAAAAATATTTCGGTTTTTTGTTGAATATTTTTTATTTAAGATGTTGAAGTTTTTCTTCTTCTTTCTTGGTTAAATATTTATTTTTTCAATATTTACTGTAAAAGAAATGTAAAAAAGAAAATGCTTTTGAAGTTAATCACAAAAGCACTTAAATATCTTTTTGTTTTGTTTTTGAAGTTTTACTCTAGAGACTTTTCAACTAAATAGACCAGTGGGTCACCAAACATCAAAACGGATGATTGGCATTTAGAAATAGAGAGATCATGTTACCAGAAAAATTAAAGAAATGGACACAAGGACGTTCTAATACAAAAAAATTACAATCTAAGTTTCATACTTTTTAATCTTCTAAACTAATTTTGAAGAAAATTTTATAAGCCATAACAAATTATATATATTTATATAAGGTAGAAATAATTATATATTGGACCACTAATAATTATATCTAATTATATATTTTAATTATATATAAACTTTTTTACTCGGGTTATTAATTTTTAATACAGTACAGCAAAAAAGGTTTCAGTTGCGATCACCCATATGTGAAAGCAAAATAAATTTTGATATAAATGTGGATCTTTATATAAATCTGTAAAAGTTCAAAACTTTTTATCTTCAGATATACCTTAAAAAAGAGTTCAAAGCAAAAATTAACAAATTTTCTTATACATTTAAAACTTTATCTCATAACAAGTGAAAACATTAAAGTCAGCCGAGCTGAATTTTGTCTACATTCTATCCATTGCGCTGAAAAATACTTTCGAGGAAAAAGAAATTAGAAAATTATAGAAAAAAATACACAAACGCAAAATTAAAAAAAAAAAAAAAAACGCGGAAAAAATTCTCTGAAATAAATTCAAAGCAAAAAATTAACAAATTTTCTTATACATTTAAAACTTTATCTCAAAACAAGTGAAAACATTTAAGTCGGCTGAGGAAAAAGAAATTAGTGGAAAAAATTATGACAAAAAAACGCAAAAACAAAATTTAAAGGAAAAAATTAAGGCGGAAAATTTCTCGGAAATAAATTTCGTGGAAAAATTTTTTGCCCAAAAAGCATTTCGTGGAAAAAAATTCGTTAAACAATGTTTTGGAAAAAAAAATTTGGGGAAAATTTATTCAGCTTTTTTTTTTAATCGATGAATTTTGCAGAAAAAATACGCGAAAATAAAATGGAAAATGAAAGAAAAAAAAAACGCGGATAAAATTCGCCGAAATAAGTTTCTTTTATTTCGGTAACGGCATTTTAGGGGTAACAATATTTCAGTTATTTCGGTAACGTTTTTTTTTTTTTATCGATAAACGTATTTAAGTTACCTTGGTGACGGTATTTTAGCCATATAGGTATTTTAAATTTTTTGGTAACAGTATTTTAGGGTTAACGTTAATAATGTGATATTTCGGCATAGGTATTTTAAGGATAGCGGTAATATCAATACACACCAATATTTTTAACCCCATCATAACCGAATTCTACCGACTTGCTAGTTCATGATCAATCGGTTTGAAAATTTATTTGTAGACAGCGTTTATTTTCTTTTTCTCTAAGTAAAAATAAAAGTATTGCTATTTTAAGGGTAACATTATTGCGATTAATTTATTTAATCGATACAATGATCAACGTTTTTTTAAATGGTAAATTGTTATTTTTTATACAATGACGTCATAATTTAAATAACTGTAAAAAATTTGGAGTGTACAAATTTTGGAAAAAAAATATATGAGGAAAAATATTTTGAACCTGTTTTCAATTTATTTTTGATCAAACATAAATTAAAAACAGGTTCATTATGTGCAAGCTCTACCTTTTCATTGCACAATTAAAGGTCGAAAAACATAATTTTTATTTTTAATAAAAATTATATCAAACTTGAAAAAAAAACCAAGTACGGTCTTAGTTTACTAAGACACTTGTTCAAATAAAACAAAACAAGTGCACAAAAAAAAAGGAGAATAAAAACAAAAAGCATGTATTGTATTTCTACCAAAGGTAGAGCTTGCACATAATGAAAATTTTTTTATTTATTTTTGATCAATGGTGATAATCTTTAACTTCGAGCTCATATATTACACTCAAAAAAATAAGTTAGTAGAAAAGTTAGTAAAACATCTTGTAAATCAGGTATAATATTTTTCAGCAAATTTGTTGCTGAAATTATGTTTTAAACTAAAATGTTAGTTATACTTATTCAGCACTTAACTGTATTGAACTAATGTTTTACTAATATCTTACTAATGTTTTACTAATTTATTTTGTTGAAAAAATTAGTGCTGACGGGAGAAATTATACTTAAAAGTACAACTCTAGTAAGACATATAAAAAAATCAACCATGGGAGATTTTTGTATCTGTTTTTCATACATAAAACAAAATTGTGGATTACAACAACTTATATTTTGCGTCATCACCGGCTTGTAAGTAATTGTCTATTAATTAAATAAAAGACAAAATAAAATATTTAAATTTAATAAAGATTAAATGTGTATATGTAAGCTAAATGTTTATATATATTAATAATCTTGTGTGATCAAATTGCAAACAAATATGCAATAGGTAGACAGACTAAAGCGAAAGACAAAGACATACATCATAGGTAGATTTTTCTGTTTCCTTTTTCTTATTGCAAAAAAGGGTTGTATATGTTATATTTTGTTATTTTTTCGTTTCGTTTCTATAATTCTCTGCGACATTTGCGTTCCTTTGAAAGATAGCATCATTTAGACAATAATTGATGTAAGTAGTTCAAAGATAATTTCGTTTATGTTATATATAATTATTTCTATTGTTTTTAGATATTATTTTAATACATATCGTCAATTTGGGAGTATGAACATTTTTATATTTTGTAACGTATTGTAAATTATTTTAAACAGAATCACAAAAATACGTTTTATGATTTTCAGCAAATAAATTAACTAAAGTATAATTTTTCTACAAATTTTTTGAGTTTTTTTCAGTCAGAAAAAATTCAGAAAAAATTTATTAATTTTTAGCAAGGGTTTTTTTTTAATTTCTAATCTACTAAGTGTTAGCAAAACTTTTGCTGAATCCACTAATTTTGTTGCTAAAAATCAGCTCGCTGATTTTCAGCAAAAGATTTTGCTGACATTAGCAATTTTTTTGCAAGCACCCTCCTGACTAAAATTTTGCTGACTCGGCAAAATTTTTTGCTGACTTTACTAACTTTTTTATTTGATTTATTTTTTATTTATTTAGTGGGAAAACTAGGTTATATGAATGTTTGATGTTTTGCATGGGATTGTCACCTCTTTTAAAACGTGTTCTGATGATTGGAACCTAGAAAATTCTCGATATAGATCTATCAACACATTCCTGAAAGTGGTCAATTAATAAATTTGAAAACAAAAACTCTATAGATTATTTCTGAGGAATATATCCTAATAAAGAAATATAGAGTATGGCCTTGAACTTGAATAACTTTCACTTTTATTTTATTTTGAGTTTTTTTTAAAAGGTTATTTGTAACTTTTTATAAAAATGTTTCAATACCAAAAGTTTCGTATAAAAAAGAATTCGCGTAAGGCATAATAAAATTTTATTGAAAAAATTGTCCCGGAAAAAACATTTATTTTGACTTCTTTTTAAATGCAATTTGTAATTTTTTATACAAAATCATCATAATTTTAATAAATATGAAAAAAAACTAAAAAATTGCCTGTACGGATTTAGCTCATTTTCAATACCAAATTGATAACTTAAAATTTTGCGAAAAAAATTTCGTGGAAAAAATTTTGAGGAAAAAATAGTTAGCGTTTTTTATTGATATATTTTAACCGCTTATCTAAATGCTTAATACGCGGAACTAAACAGACTTTCGCTGTATCACAAAAGGAATGATAAACTGATATATACACACAAAAAAATCGTTGCCAAGAAACTAATATGCATTTCAAACTAATAAAGTTTGTTGGCAATATAATTATAAACATTTAACCAAGTTTTTACTTGTTTATATTTAATATTTAAATAATTTATGTGAAAAAACTTTATTAGTTAAAATGCTCCTAATTACTTGGCAACGATTTTTTTGTGTGTACATTCCTGCACAGTGGTGCAGAATATTACTCATACGTCTAGTGAGTGTAATATTTCCCTCGATTTCAAATGTTATACACAAACAATTTCAATTCACTTGCAAGTGTTTTCATAGTCATTTTATAAAACACTTTAAAATTTTTCTATTAAATATATTTACTTTATTTTAAATTGAATTCATAAAATAAAAAGAAATTGAACATGTTTTTCCAGCATTAAATAAAAAAAAGAAAGATAGAAAACAAAGTCATGTAAGGAAGATGTAACTCTTTTATTTTTGGGGCATAAAAAAATCTATAAAAAAATGCTCGTCCACCAAAAAAAAAAAAAAAATAGAAAACAGAAAAAATTCTGAGAAGCACCCTTGTAATACAAAATATTTTTACATTAAAATTTACTTTTTGTTAGCAGATTTTTTTCTATATTTAATTTTGCAGTGGTGGTAGTAGTAAATAGAAGACCAACTCTGGCTGACCATTGTATTTATAAACATACAAGGACACAGAGGAATAAAAAACGAAAGTAAAGGCTTAAACACAATTTTGTTTGTATATGTCTTATACAAAAAAAAAAAACAACTCACGAGTTTTTACGATTCCCTCCAAAAACAGTCTCTGCCTTAGAAATCTTAACAACTTTTTATAGAATTTTTGTTGGTATTTTTTATACTTGCTTCTTAACGTGGTCATTAGAGCGGCATTTTTTTCCAACTCTCAATTTATATCAATTATTGTTGCGATTATTGTACACCAGAGCTGTGAATGAATCATTAATTTTTGATTTCAATTCATTACGAATTTGAACTGAATTTTGAATAATTCTTTTCACAAAAAAAAAAGAATTGAATGAAATTTCAATTAATTCAAATGAATTTGGTAAAAATAAATTGGAATTCATTTCCAATTCAAATGAATTCGGCAAAATGAATTGCAATTCATTTTCAATTCAAATGAGTTTGGCGAAATGAATTGCAATTCATTTCCAATTCATTTGACTTGAATTGATTTTGAATGAATTAAAATGAATTAGAAAAATTAATTGCAATTCATTTTCAATTCATTTGTATTAAATTGATTTTGAATTAATTCAAATGAATTAGAAAAAATATTGCACCGTGTTATTAATCATATTTATAAAATTTTCTTATATGTGATGAAGAGTTTCATAAAATTCATTTGAATTAATTCAAAATCAATTTAATACAAATGAATTGAAAATGAATTGCAATTAATTGTTCTAATTCATTTGAATTAATTCAAAATCAATTCAAGTCAAATGAATTGGAAATGAATTGCAATTCATTTCGCAAAACTCATTTGAATTGAAAATGAATTGCAATTCATTTTGCCGAATTCATTTGATTTAAAATGAATTGCAATTCATTCCAGCCAAATGCATATGAATCGATTCAAATTTCATTCAATTCGTTTTTTGGCAAAAAGAATTAATTCAAAATTTTACTAATTCAGTGCATGAATGATTCGCGAATTAATTCAAAAATGAATGATTCAGTCACAGCTCTGTTGTACACACAGAGAAAAAATTTGCTATTTTCCAACAGAAATTTGGTTACTAGTACTCAAATTCGGTTATTACGATTTTTAGTCATTTGGTACAACTGAACATTAGTTTTCACAACAAAAGTCGGTTAATTTAACTGAATTTTAATTCCAACACCCAAAATATTTAGAAATCGAATGTAAATAGTAAACCATGTGCTTGATTAGATTACTAAGAAGACAAGAATGGAGCAAAATTGATTATTAATAGGTTTTTTGTTAAAGTTCTGCCTATTATGGAGGCTCTATCTTTTCTAAAACTTCGTGTTCTGATGAGATCTTTAGCCAGATCGAAATACTACTATCAACCTAGCTAATATGTTTGATTTGCTTTATTTTTGTAAATATACGGAGGTTGAAAGCTCGTTATAAATTGAAAAAGTAAATATTAGTTGTTACCATTAAAATACACTTTTCAAATCGGTTGGTACTTTATTTCTCTGTGTGTCTAGTGCTACACGTAAAGTTATGTGGTGTGAATTTTAGAAAAATCGGAAAGCTTTAACCTATGGCGCTCTAAGGCTAAGTTTTTGATTTTTTTAAATTTTTCTTAAATTTCTTTAAAAACAATATTTGTTGCCACTCATCAATTTTAATTAAATTTTTATATCGGTCTAACGGTTTTCGAGATATTGCGATTTGATTTGTACAAAAAATGGTGATTTTTTACTCTGTTCTAGAAACTTTTTTATAAGCGAATTTAAGAAAATTTATAAAAACCTAAAACTTTGGTTGCAGCTTGCCATGAGTTAAAGCTTTCCGATTTTTGGAAAATTCGCATCACTTAACTTTTAGATCTATTGTTATAATAATTTGAACAATAAATTCAAATTTTGGAAAAAAAGTTTTTCTTCATACAAAAAAATGGTACTCTAATGGTCATGTATGAGGGAAAAAAACTTATATAAAATTAATAAAAAAAGGGTTGCAAGGACGATACAATAAAAAACACTAACTACACCAACAACAACAATAACAGAAATTTTCCAAATTTTCAAATGGACCAAAGAAAAGCAGCATCATTAATTCGCCAACACACACAACCAGACTCTTGCACACACACAAACATCAATTACTGTTTGTTTGGTTGGTTTCTTATGCTATACCTTATGATTGCGTGTGTGCGTGCGTGTGTATTAGTGTAAGTCGTGTGTTATGTTGTATAGATGTTAGCAGACTTTTAAATTGGCTTCGTTTTGTTGTTGATGGTCGTTTGTTAAACTCTTTCCTTACTTGTTTTTTTTTTTCTGACACCATTGCATCCCACCCACCACTTCCACCTTCCCATTTTCTTATTCATACATTTGATTTACTTTGTTACGCAAAATATATTTTGTGTGTGTGTGTGTGCGTAACTCACCCCACATATTTTTTTACTGATCAGTTAACAAATTCAGTTTTTTTTATATGCACCCTACAATTAAAGGAAGGTAGAAAATAACAAAAAAATTTTGTGAAAAAACAAGACATTTAACATCGATAACACATATTTTTTTGACAAAACTTTGTCACGATAGCAAAGTCTTAACTAAAATAAACTATAACAGCAGAAAATATTTAATCTATTATCGATAACACAATTATTATTAAATATATTACTGATTAAACAAATTTGCTTGTAAATTAGTTATCGATAAGACATTTTTATATGAAATACTTTTAAAGGTTTACATTTATCAATAACAAAGCTTCTTTGTAATAACATCGATAACACAAAATCCTAAAGGCTTAAGATAAAAATTATGCGAAGCTCAATTTGTCATCTCTAATAGTAAGGACATATCTTTCTTTAACAAAACTACCATCTCTAGCTGTAAATCATAACCACTTATTGTAATACAAGAAAATATTGATAATGAAATGTTTTAGTTGTTTATCGATAAAACTTTGTATAGATATCACAGTTTTATACAAAATAAACGATAACAGTAGAAACTAGGAAATAAGTTATCGATAACACAGTTTATTTAAATAAGTAATTGATAAAAACAAGTTTTAATGGTAAAGTAGTTTTCGATAACAAGTTTTTATTTAATACTTGTTTATTCATCAATAACAAACTTTTTTTTAAATCAATAATACAAAATCTTTAGACACGAGATAAAAAATTTCCAAAGCTCAATTTGTCATCTCAAATTATGTGAACAGAATTATCTTTCCCAGACTTGCCATTTCTAGCTGGAAATAATATGCATTATTTGTGATTAAAGAAAATATCAAAGACACAATGTATGATAAGAATTTGTATCGATAACAAAGTTTGATCTGAATTAAACGATAACAGCAGAAAATAGGAATTTATTTATTGATGACATAGTTTTTATTAAATAATTAATCGATAAAAAACTAATTTTATCGATAACATGTTATAAAAAAGTTCTTTTGAATTAAATCGACAATGCAAAATCTTTAACACAAGTGCTAGAAATTTCGTAAGAATCAAATTGTCATTTCTAATTATGTAGACACAATTTTCTTTACAAAATGACCAAATATTAGGCATTATTTCAAAAAGAGAATATACCGATAACACAATGCATTAGAGCAAATTCAACAACGATTACACAATTTGTATCTATAAAACTTATTTAAAATTAACGACAACAGCAAAATCTACTGCAGGTTAGAGGTCTAGTGAAGTAGAATTGTCAATCTCTGGATATTTGAATATTAGGGCGAGTCGATTTTAAAATCGCTCAACATTCAAGGAAAATCGTATTCTAGGGATCAAAATAAGAAACTTTGCCGAAGGAACCATACCTCTAAAACGAATTCTGATGTCCCGACTTTTGACCCGTAGGGTGAAATTTTGAAAAATCCCACTGTGACCCATTTAGAGTGCCCCAATCGAATCCAACCCAATCGAATATATTTATACACTATTTCTTCCGGAGAAGAAATAGAGACCCTAATCTTGGAAAGACTCCTCCTACTTTTTGAAATATCTCTATCCCAGGATTTGCACATTTTGCTAAAAAAACACGGCTAAAAAGGACCTCTTTTAACTTAAATTTTAACCCCTAGAATGATGATTTATGCATTAATCTGCTAGCGCGTCTCCCGGAGAAGAAGTATCTCCCATAATCTTGGAGAGATTCCTCCTACTTTCTGAAATATCAAAGTGGGCTTTTTCAAAATTTGACCCTACGGGTCAGAAGTCGAGACATCAGAATTCGTTTTAGAGGTATGGTTCCATCGGCAAAGTTTCTTATTTTGATCCCTAAAATACGATTTTCCTTGAACGTTGAGCGATTTTTTTGCCTCCATACAAATCGACCTTCCTATTGAATATACTCCCAAAATCTGAAGTTCTTGTTAAAAAATTATTTTTTAAGGCTTCACAGACTAAAAAATTTAAAAGTTAATTCATTTTAAATTTATTTTTATTAAAAATTCAAAATTTTGAAAAATGTTACTTTTCATTTTATTTAACCCACTTAAGCCTGGAATCAAAAATGACCCACAAATATGATACAAATGCAAAAACGTGTTTTTTTTCAAATTAATTTAAAGATTTTTTAAAATGCCTAACTTGGAGATGTTGATTGCCATTTTTATAATAAAGAATTAAAAAAAAAATAGAAAAATTATAATTCGTGTTCATGTGTAGAGCGACTCCTTTCCAGAACATTTTAAGAAAATTTTCCAAAAATTTAACAAAATTTGTATGCTTTCAATAAAGTTTGCATAATTTTCTGAAAAATTTAATTTAAATTTGATTTCTCTATAATTATACATTATCTTTACTTTTATTTTAAAAAGCTTTAACCCTTAGTGGCCTGCGGAAAAAAGGACCTATGAAATGTTATATATTGTACAAGATGGCAAAACTTTTAAATTGATAATAAAAAAATATCCACTTGATAAAAAAACTATTATTTTAGCAATATGATCCAATTGGGGTCAATGTTTCCACTTTTAACCAAAAAAGACGCACTACAAAATTTCAGTATAACTTCTTTCAGATTTTGACTAAATTTCATTATTTGATAAAGTACTAAAATGTGGGGTCGAAAATGGCCCAATTTTTTATTTTTTTCGCTTTTTTCCACATTTATTCCAAATAAACTAAACAGAACTTTGTATTAAATTAAAGGTATTTTAAAGATCTATCTAATGGTTTTCTAAATATAGTTAAGACGTATGTATATGTTTATTTGTTTTACCCTTTGCCACGCATACAAAATACAAGAAATCTTTAATTGCCTCACAATGGGTTAATATACAGTTATATATTATACTTCGTTTGAATGAATTGAAACTTTGAACCCCTACCCCCAAAAAGAAGGAACGTTTGCCAAAATTTGACTTCAAACTAGAACTCAGCGGAATCAAATCTTCAAAGTGTAAAATTTTTTTCTCTAACGACGCTAAACTTTATTTGTTCCCGAAAATTTGCTTCAATAATATTTTCTCAAATGTCTTTATTCCTACCAGCATATCACTTGTTTTACTCTGGGGCCGAATTACTGCATTCGTGATCATAATTTTTCCATCGAAATTAAATTTCTATTTAAAAATGTTAAGTTTTCTTTGATCTGCTGTTATTTAATTCTTCTTAGTTTAAACTATTATTTATTAATTATTTATTTCCAAAATTGTAATAATTGTTCCTTGGAGAAGTCACCCAATGTGGAAACGAAATATTGGAAATAAATAATTAATAAATAAATGATCTTAAGCTCGTTTAAACTATGAAGAATTAAATTTCTATTTCTAAAAATAAAACGAAATATTTTCGATCAGGGATGTTGTAGTTCGATCCTTGATTGGAAATAAATGTAAAATTTCATGTTTTCATAATAGTATTTTTGTAGTTATTCACTAGCTGTTTGTAACCGGTCTTTCCCGGGAATCAAATACTTGAAAAACAACACATATTAAAAACTAAGTTTTGTTGCATCCCTGAAGACTTAAAAAGATACCGAGTTTTTCTCTGATTCCCAGCATCCAACGCAACGCCCCACTCCCGACGACCCCGCTCCCGACTCTACTCCGACCGCCGCCACCTTACATATTGTAGTGTGCCCCATTTTTCTAATATTGTGAAAATTCTTAAAGCATAAACAAATATAAGGCGTTCTTTTGGAGGGCGATCGTTTTAAAATTTGAAAGGCATCAGGCGAAAAAAAAAATTTTGTTTATGTAACATCGAAACTGGGCTCTATAAATTTTTTAAACTGTCAATTGTAAGCGACATATCGTCAGCTTATTATTTGTTTGACCTATACACCAAAAAGACGAGTTCGAAAAAAAAACGAAATAAGTCGAATTCGAGAAAACGATAATATTTCTTTTTGTTTTCCCATTAATTGCGGCACATATTCTAAGTAAAATTACAATTTTTTACACTTTCATATTAATTAAATCAAAAGTTATTACGTTTTTACGTAAAATAAATATTCTTGTTTTGTGATCCACATGAAGTTTTGTTTTTGTAATATGATTTCCTATGCTGCACCTCTATACATTTTGACGTCTAACAGCAGTTCTCATTTTTGTTTTGATTTTAAGTTCGTTGTTTTGGTCATGCAGCCAAACAATAATGAAATAAATTTTTAAACTTTTGTATGCAGTATGGCAAAATTTACTCCAAGTGTCTATGCACCAGAACACTGTCTATTTAACGTTAAAACTGCGGATATAATGCAAAATCGATTCTGAATATCTCAAATATAATACAGGATATCGAGAAACTGGTTTCGGAATTAGAAACAAGATATTTTCAACATAAGATAATCAATTTCTAAAATAATTTTTCCAAAAATGGTCAGTGGGTCAAACCAATAGTAAGCTGACGATGTTGAAGATTAACAATTTATATTGCGAAAATCCGTAGTGGATTTATAAATTTAAAAACAGTTGGCCTTTAAATGGGCGCTGTCAATGATAAGTATTTGGTGACCTCGTAAAAATTATGAGTGCAAAATTTAAGCGAAATCCATAAGAAAATCAAAATTAGTTTAGCAAACAACTAATGTGGGCAATGTAAATTCCACATGTTTAAGGACAAATGGGCCTGATCAATAAAAACTTGTATGGCAACTTTGCCCGTGATAAAGGGAAATTTTAGAGAAATCCGTTGAAAGATGAAAATGTGTATAAAAAAACCTAAGGCATATATAGACATTAAAAAAAGTGGACCTCAAAATAGCGTGGTCTATAAAAATATATGGCGACATTGCCTGCGATATGAGAATTATGTGAAAGAAATTCGAGAGAAATCAGTTTATAAACGAAACAAATTTAGAGATATACACAAAACATGTGCAAAAAAGGGCGTGGTCAGTGTGGTGCCATCTTGTCTAGGGTATGACTATCATTTGTGCCAGTTTTGAACAAGTTTCAGTAAGAAATAAATATTTTATCTAAAGTGAAAAATGCATTAACAAATTAAGAAAAAGTGGGCGTAAAAGTAGACGTGGTCGATGAAAGGTGTGTGGCGATCTTGCCTGGGGTTTGAGAAAAAAAGTTTTGTCTAAAGAAAAATAATGAATTCACAAATAAAAAAAAAAATGACTTAAAAGTAGGCGTGGCCAATAAAAAGTATATGTGGACCTCGGCTGAGGTATAAAGAACATGTGAACCAAGCTTGAGTGAAATCCGTTGGAAAACAAAAATTTCATTAGTAAATATCAAATTCATATTTTTACATAAAAAGTGTGCGTGAAAGTGGGCATGGTCGGTAAAACTGTATATGGCAACCTTCTTTGTAGTATAGGGTTGCCATATTTGAAAAGTGAAAAAAAAGTACATTGATGAAAAAAAACAGTACTTTTCAAAAAAAAACAGTACATTTTTGTATTTATTCTTAACATAACTTTTACTTCAATACATCACGTATTTACTTAAAATAAGTCAATACACCGAACCAAATAGCGTATGTAAAATCAACAAAAAAATTTTTGTAGATCTTTAACGAAATTTTGTCAATTTTTTTTAAGATTTAACAAATTTTATTCAAATCAACAAAATTTCGTCAAGTTTACATCCTCTAAAGAAGTAAAATTGACTAAATTTCATCAAATTGACTAAATTTCGTCAAGTTCGGTAAAATTATTAGTTTGGACGCCATTACTTTTTGCATTTTACAGTGTCATGAAAAAAAATTGTGTTTACAAATATCCATTGCTTGAAAAGTAAACAAACCAAACTTATATATGTACAAAGAAACGAAGTGGGACTAATACAGGGAGATTCAAAAAAATTATATAAAAAACTATTGTACACACGAAAAAAAACATGGTTAAAAAATATATATATTCTTTGTACACGCAAAAAACTTGTTTATATAAAAATATGTAAAATATACAAAAAAACAGTACAAATCCAAAAAAACAGTACTTTTGCGTACTGTTTTAGGTGTTGTGAATAAAACAGTACATTTTTTAAAAAACAGTACATGTAGTGTTTAAAACAGTACGAATAGCAACCCTATTGTAGTAATAGGATGAAGTGTACAAAGTTTCAGAGAAATCCGGTAAAAAATAAAAATTTGTATGGCGAACAAACAAACAGAAAATTAATTTTATGTATATAGATTAAAAAACGGTTCTCGACGATTTCACTCGATCACGAATGCCTTAATTCGGCCCCTAATCATCATTTCTAAATATTTTTCAAAAATTGTATTTTTTCAAATAAGTATATGGTAATTGTTATACCGCCTTCCTATCTTAAATTATAGGCTTTAAAATTGGACTTGTCGTGCCTTTAAAGATGTAAGCTTAAATGCGTCTACACAAATTTCGCTGACTGTATAATTACATTTTTTAACTCACCTTAACATTTCAAAAAAACATTTATTTTAAAATATGCATGAAGGTTTAACGCACGAACCGATTTTTTTTTTTTTATTTTGATTGTTGTTGCTTTAATAAACTCTATAATTTCCCTATAATCATAGATCACTTTTACTAGAGAGAGAGATGTTTTTTTAATGCAAAAGCAATAACAACAACTAAGTTTTACTCCATTTCATAAGGAACAAGCACATCTCTGCATACACAAACAAAACACAACTTAAGAGAATTGAAAAGAAAAACAAAATTAAAACACAAACAACACTTTAACTTTTATTTTAATGCTTTCTTTTTTAGCAAAAATTACTTTTCATTTATTTATTTACCAAATTTAAATAAAATAATTATTCGCTTACAAAATTAACTTAATATATTTAATTATTTTCTAGTTTTTAAAATTATTTAAACACTTTTTCCATTTTTAATTTGCACTTAAATACGGACGACACGATAAACCGACTATATTAGCGAAAGAACCAAAGAAAAACTAAATGTTGAGCCTAATTAGATAGAGTTGCCAGATTGCAGTATTTGGAAATGGTAAAAAATGGAATTTAAAAGGAAAAGAAAACAGCAACAACAACAACAACAACGCTTTAACATTATTTAATGCTTATTTCATTCCTATTTCTTAAAAAAAATAACTTTTCATACATTTTTCACTTGCAAAATTAAATAAAATAATTATTCTAATATAAAATTTGCGTATTATATTTTATTATTTTATAATATTTTTAAATTTTTTTTATGCGAACAGAACTATGTCCTTCTGAAAACTGTGTTCTACAATTTGAAGCAAATATTTTTGTCGATTTTAGCAAAAATAATGTTATTACATTAAACTGAATTTAAGGTAAATATATCACACAATTTGCTGATATTACAATTTTCTTTGCTATTTTTTGAAAAAGCAAAAGTTTTTACTGATTTTAGCAGTATTAATTGCTAATTTGAATTAACTAAAATACAAAAAAAAAAAATCTGCTAAATTTAGAAGTTTTTCCTGCAACGTCAATTTTAACTAATTTTGATTAGCTTTTTAAATTTTTATTTCTATGAGAGCAGTTAAAAGTGGATTAACTACATTTGTTTGCACTGAAATAAAGCAGTTACTCCACTTATTACTGGATTAACTGTTCATTCTAAACGTAGCATAAATATTCTAATTAGATAGAGTTGCCAGATTAAAGAATGTACACTCAAAAAAAAAAGTTTGTAAAGTCAGCAAAAAATTTTGCTGAGTCAGCAAAATTTTAGTCAGGAGGGTGCTTGCAAAAAAATTGCTAATGTCAGCAAAATCTTTAGTAGATTAGAAATTAAAAAGCCTTGCAAAAAATTAATAAATTTTCTGCTGAATTTTAGTAGACTGGAAAAAACGCAAAAAATTTGTAGAAATTAGTTAATTTATTTGCTGAAAATCATAAAACATATATTTGTGATTCTTTTAAAAATAATTTACTATAACAACGAAATATAAAAATTATCATTTTCCCACATTGACGACATGAATTAATTTAATATCTGAAAATATATAGAGATAAATATATATAACATAGCAAAAATTTTCTTTCAATTACTTACATCAATGGTTATCTCAATGATGCTATCTTTTAAAGGACGCAACTGCCGAAGATAATTATAGAAACGAAACGAAAAAATAAACAAAAACAAACGAAACGATAAAAACAACCCTTTTTTGCAATAAGAAAAAGGGACCATAAAAATCTACCTAAGATGTGTGTCTTTGTCTTTCGCTTTACTCTGTCTACATGTCTGTATATGTTTGTTTGCAATTTGACCACACTAGATTATTAATCTATAAACATTTAGTTTAAATAAATAAATATTTTATTTTGTCTTTTATTTAATTAATAGACAGTTATTTTCACAAGCCGGTGACAACGCAAAATTTAAGCTGTTTTAATCCTCAATTTTGTTTTATGTATGAAAAACAGATACAAAAACTTCCATGGTTGATTTTTTTTATATGTCAGTTGTACTTTTTAGTATCATTTTCCTCTTCTCTACTACATCTTGACATGCCGCGACACCTACTTCATTCTGCGTATATCTGTCAATCTGGTTGTTGTCCACACTATTAATGTGCTTATCAGCACAATTTTTTTTAGCAAAATTAATTAGTAAAACATTAGTACATTAGTAAAGCATTAGTATAAAACAGTTAAGTGCTGAATAACTATAACAAAAATTTTAGCTGAATACGCGATTTTAGCAAAAAAATTTGCTAAAAAATAGTATACCTGATTTACAAGACGTTTTACTAACTTTTCTGCTAACTTATTTTTTTGAGTGTAGAATAACAAGAGAACCCTATTTGTTTTTATACCAAATATATATCTAAAAAAAAAAACGATTACACCATTTGGTAATCTGATTAACAGTTAATACAGCTTTTTACATGGCTACTATTTCAACACGACTCCGTAATTGTGTGAAACTCTGTGTTTTGATATAATTTTGGTTGGCAACGCCAAAATATAATCATACAAAATCAGGTAAAAATTAATGTGCCTCAAAAAACACATTTTTTGCTAACGTCGAATTTTTGCTTGTTCCTCTTATGCCGGATCTGACAAAGTTAATACTTTTAACTGTCAAAAAATGCAAACGTAAACGAGGAAGATTAAAAAGGTGGATGTTAATCAAATCCTATCCCTATAAACTTATCATAAAGAGCCTAGTGTGATAGAGTTGCCAGACCAAGTAGAATAACAAGAGAAATCAATTTGGCTTTAAGGGGTAATAGTAACCAATTCATTGCTTTTTTTAATACATTTTATATGCAAATTAACGAGTGAGATGCCACTTTTCGTTGGCAAAACCCCGCACTTTAGCGATTTTGGTTTTCCTTGCACATTACATGTATTTGGCCAGATCAATGAGTGTAGAACTTCAAGAGAAACTAATTTGGTTTTAAGAGGAAATGTGCTTTTTTCAATTGTGTCTAAGAAAATGTCAAAAAAAAACAACAAACATTCACATTATTTAATGTTTTTAACTCATTATGGACAAACTTGCATTTTCAACCCATTAGTTTTTAAATGGATATTATTAGATAATTAAGTGGTGGTCAAAACCCTTAAATAACACACTGTGTCACAAAATGACACGGCTTGCACCGCGATACATATTTTAATAGATTTTGACTCGCTGATTCCAAATATGTTTTCAAAATTTTCCCATCACGTCTCAATTTTCAGGAAACCGTGATTAAAAACGCGAAAAACTGTGTTTTAACCATTTTTGAAGCTGAGTACACACCACATCCGAACATGTTTAAATTAAAATAAATTTCCCTGAAGAAGTCTCCCAATATGGAGACGAAATATTGGAAATTAATAATTTGCAATCATTTAACAAAAGATCTTAAGCTCGATTATAAAGAAGAATCATATAATAAAAGAAGATCGAAGAAAATTAAACATATTGAAAAAAAAACATAATTTTTATTTTTTAATAAAAATTATATCAAACTTAAATATTTATCTTTATTTTAAATCATTAGCAAGCGTCAAATGTGTAATAAATGACTTAAAAAAGGAACAAAATAGTAATTTTTAGCCACTTTAAACATGGTTTTCTCAAAATTGTGGGGTTCCTGACTGGTAATTGTTCTGTCAAGGCTTTCGCAATTAGTTGGGACAGGGACATACCGGACTTTTGCAGGTTGTGCGAGGACGTTGAGGAACTGGAGACAGTTGAGCATATAATGTGGCTCTGTCCTAGGTAGCAGGGTCTCAGACAGAAACGGCGAGATAGATTTCACGACGAACTTGGGTGTGTCGCTGGATGCAATACAGTAGATTTGCTGAGATTTGTCAGGGAAATAGGACGGCTGTTCCTAGTAAGGGGACGATAGGACCTGGTTCTGGGGAGTATATATCCTTTATATCTTTTTTTATATCTACCCAGGAAAAAATTACACATTCCAAAAAGAAGGTGATGCCCACACTTGCTTACATATCTCATTGCCAAATTAAGTAACTGCAATACCAAACTCATTCCAACGATAGAGTCAAAAAAGCAAGTAGCATTGTAATCAATTCTTTAAATTTAAACTAGAAAGCATGAACTCAATAACAAAGTAATTATTTACTTAAAAGAAAATAACAATGTTATTAACTTATATGTATAACTTTTTGTACTCAAGAAGTAATCATATACTTTTTCTTAATAAAAGGACGTTATTGGAAGTAGTTCCTAATTTTGAAAAAAGAATTTATCTCATATATATTTTCAAACAAATATTTATTTGCAGGAAAATAATACTAAAGACAGAAATTGCATGTTGCCTAAAGTTTGTTAAACTGTGGTTAGGTATAAATTAGGAAAGCGCACGTGAGCAGAAAATTGTGAGTGGAAGTTGAAATTACTGACGTTATCGTGAGTGAGTGTAAAAAAAATTTTCGAGGGTGATTGTGCGTGAGTCATATTTTGGTTTCTCAATTTTGAATTGTTCTTTTTTTTGAAAAACTTATATTTTCGAGGTTTATAGCTCCAAAATTATGACAAACCCATGTTATCATAACAATTCGATTTTTCACTTTTAAGGATTTTATTTCCGTATGAGTTTTGATCGTTATATTTGAGTGACGTAGGAGAATTACGTGTGAGTAAAAGTTGAATTTACCTAAAAACTACTCCTTTTTTTTAATGTAAGTACTTCTTATTTTTTCTAGGGAACTATTTATTAATTTTTTTTGTGTAAGTACTTCGTAGTTTTACAATTTAACTATTTCTTTATTAAAAAATGTATGTAGTTCTTAAAAATATAAAGTAAATGGTTCTTCGGTAACAAAAAATAATCAATTCTAAAGAATCAATTATTTTAGTCTCACGCCCTGTTAAAAGAATCGAGTAGGTAATCTAGTAAGGAATGCGTTCTGCCCAAAGTGCTTGATTACAAACCCGCTTACCTTTTTGGAAATTTTTTGCTGGGTATCTTTCAATCTATCTATCTGTCTATTCCTATTCTTTCTTACTTTTTCACTGAAGGGATTCACAATGGACCGTATTGGTCTCCGGTTGGGCACATAACCCTTTCTAACCTAACCTAACCTATGTGACTTTTATTTATTGAAAAATATTAAAAATCCTTAAGTTTCAGATTTCTGATTGTTATGTTGATAAGAAAATACTAACATTTATTTCTATGCTAAAAATTAGTGCAATTTTTGAAAATCTGATCGATCGGACCAGAGCCAATTTATAGCTCAAGCCAAAAAATTCAGAAAAAAAATATTTTTTCTCATTTGACATTTTCATCGACGAATTTAACATTGGATTGTCATAGAAAGGAAGCATTCGAAATACGATACTTTGGAAGTTTTTCTGCCTAAACAACTTCTTTGGAAGTTACTTTGGCATAAAATATGCCCAGGAATTTGTTGTGAATGCTTTCTTCCTATGACAAGCCAATGTTAAATTCATCAATGAAAATGTCAAATTAGAAGAAACATTTTTTTCTACTTCCTTCCTATGACATCGCAATTTTATCGATGGAAATGTTCATCTTTCCTCGACTCGAATATGGAATCGATGAGCATGGAGGATTTAAAGGCGCAGTGTTACCAGTTAAGCATTTTTAATGCAAGATTTTGAATTTATCTAAATCGTTTTAGCATTTTTAATATTTCTTTTTTTTTTTTGTAAAAAATAAACTTTTGTAAAAAAAATTTTTAATGTTTCTACAGGAATATAGAAATATTTAAAAATTTATATGGAGACAAAATGTCTCCGGACTTTAAAACTTTTGCATAGCAAATATGGTTTAAAGTTTGATAGTTTTTCTAACAAGGAACTTTTTTTAATAAAGCAAGTTCTGTTAAACTAACTACTTACACAGAAAAAACTAAAAACGGGTTTCAATTAATAACTTTATTGAATCAATTAACATTTTAATTGATTTTGCACCTATCACGGCAATGATAATATTAATTAAAACTTTTATTGAAAATTAAAAAGAAAAAAAGCTATAAATAACTATCTATAAAAAAATTATGAGCAATACGTTGGTATGTGTGTTTTTGTTAATGTTGAGTCTGTTTGTTTGTTTGTTTGTGTGTGTGCTTGTTTTGTTTGTAAACTTCAAATGCATTTGGTATTTTATACTAAACATTCTCTATTTAAGCTACAGTGTATGAAAAAATAATTTGAAAATTATGTTTAAAATAAATATGTATTTATAGATTTACAAGTCAATTAAAATATTAATTGATTCAATTAAAAATTTAATTCTAATCACATCTTTTATTAAATATTTCAGGTTGATAATTTTTTCTGTGTAGGATATTGTCCTAACAAATAATCTATAGAGTAGAGTTTTTGTTTTCAAATTGACCACTTTCAGGAATGTGTTGATGGGATTGACACTTCCTTTAAAACGTGTTCTGATGATGGGAACCTAGAAAATTCCCGAAATAGATCTATCAACACATTCCTGAAAGTGGTCAATTAATAAATTTGAAAACAAAAACTCTATAGATTATTTTTTAGGACAATATCATAATAAAGAAATTGAATAATTATCATTTTCATTAACTACTTAATATTTCAAAAATGTTCAATTAAATTAAAAATTAGCTAGAGCATAAGTTGTAACTAATAGAACATCTTGCCCATACATGGCGCCCAACGCACATATTTAATATAAAGAAAACTTTTATTAAACATGGATTTTAATTACTTTATGAAATCATGTAGAGTATCAACAATTCTATGTGCTACACTTAAACTGTCTTACTTAAATTCTTCTTTCACTTACACCGCCCCCCACAAACAATGTTTCTCCAAAAAAAAGTTACTTTTTGTGTAATATTGTCCACTTTCAATTTTTTTTCAAAATTTTTATGCTGTTGTATATCTATTTTTTGTTGTTTGTTTTTAAAAGGAAAGAGTACAATTTAAACGATTTTTTTTTGGTAAAAAAAGGGTTTAATATTTTATTTTTCTACCACTTTCTTTTATCAAAAGTTAAGAGGGGTGGGTTGGCCGTTGGGTTGGTTGAATGAGTTTTTGTTCCTTGATTGTTGTTGTTGCTTAATATTAGTCAGCAAGGTATTGTCATATATTTTGAGCAACATCGTGTTGAGAATGAGTGACAATAGCAAATGTTGTTATGTTGTAGTGCCAAAGAGATGTTGTTTGGTTTGTGTTAGTTGTCTTTTGTATAATATTTAATTTATATTGTATTTCTTTTTTATTTTTATTTAATTTTTTTTATTATATTTTCTGTCATTCATGTTTTTTTTTACTTTAGTTAAACATGTTTTTTAATTGAATTTTTTATTGAAAAAGGGGACATTTTAAAAATAAATTTATGTTTAACAATCAAACAAACAAAGAAATCCCTAGAAGCACACTAATTGAAATGTTAGGTATACAAATTTAGGAAAAGTATAAACAAGGACACCATAGAAGAAATTTAAAAAGGATCTTAGATTTTAATTAGTTTGAAACTTAAGTAAGTCAGTCTATTATAAGGATATATAAAGTACTTCATGTATGTAATACTAAAACTATAAAACAATTAAATCTAAAATGTAGATTTTTTTAAAGCCCAAGAAATTTCCTTTAAATTGAGATAATATCGACTGGAAAAGAAAAATTGTTTAATATTGAAAAAGTGATAAAGAGGTAATAAAAATGTTTCTCTTAAATTGTGTTAGTAATGAAAGGGCATTAAAAGAGCAATCAAAAAGTATATAAAGCTTTGTTTAATTTTCGCATTAGTATCATTTTTACACTAACTTTTTCTTTTTTAATTTTATAGTGCGAAATTTACATTTGCCAATTTTCTCAAAACCTGTAAAACAATTAAATTTGAAATGTGGATTTTTCGAAAGCCGAAGATTTATAATATAAATGAAAAAGTTAGTGCGAAACATTACATTTTTCAAATTTTCTAATAAATTATGGGTATTGTGAGACAATTGAATATTAAAACTATAGCACTGGCCAACAGATTTTCTAACCCTGATACCAGAGTATACTTTTCAAAATGTTTAAGCCGTATCTGACCTCAAAATTTCTCCGGATTTTGTGATAAAAGCTTTATACGCGATGTTATAACTTTCCGCATGTAGCGAAATCATTTTTAATTTAGCTTTATATAAGATATCTCAAAAGCCTTACGTGATGGATAAATTGTCAGGTCTGATTTAAATTCAGTTTTACTCGAGCCTTTAGAAAAGTATACTCTAGTTTCAGGGTCCTCAATTAAGTAAGACTTTAAAACATACTTCTGAAATAAAATATCCTTTACACAGAAAGATAAAGTATCAACCGAATTGAAATACGAATTTTGGTGCCAACAACCAATAAATTTGGTTAGTGCAACCATATCTAATTGTGATTTCTGATTATTTTGGGTGTTGTAACTAAAATTCAGTTGTATTAAGGAAATTTCGTTGTGAAAATCAGTATTCAGTTGAACCAACTGATTTGAGCCGTAGTAACAGAATTTCAGTTGGCAAATGTCCAAATTTTTTTCAATGTGTTGTAATGAGTTTACTATAAAATTAGCAGAATTGAAGAGAAGCAAAACAAAAAACGAGTTCACTCGAAGGCCACACAGCGCATTGCGAATACCTCAGTCTCCCCCAAATCCACATGGAAAAAAGTACGACCCGTAAAGCAAAATTTAAAACCATCTAAATTCCGTCAGAAAGCCCTAGAGACCGCACAAAAATACATCCTGTAAACTATTCAGGTCATCGGAAAACCTACTTACTACATATCTGAGTCCACTCTTCTTTAGTTCCGAATGCTTCTGTTCATCCTCGTCGTTATTCGAGATATATTACAAACAGTCAAGGCCGTCCACCTCGCTTTCGTCACCCTATCCGAAACGCCCACTATTACACTGAACAGTTCCACCAGACGATTTAGGACTCCAACGTGTCCTGGGAAGACATGGATGGTGTCAATTATATTTCGCAATCATTCACTTGTGAAATTTGTCATATAATTAATAATTTCAGACCTACGATCACACTTGTTGGCTTAAACGCTTCGTTGGAACATTTTCAATTTTCTCAATACCAGACATGGGATATAATACCAATATATGTATATTTAATTACATGTCAATTACTTTTTACTTCTAATTACATGTAATTGGATGTAATTGAGTAATTGCCCTGTAATTAAATACCCAGATGTTGTTACTAATCCCCATGTTTGGTATTAAAAATTTTAAAAATTTTCTAAGGAAGCTTTTAAGCCTACGAGTATTAGCGTAGGTCTGAAATTATTAGCGATATTGAAAAATTCCACAAGTGAATGATTGTGAAATGTAACTGACGCCGCCCATGTCTATTCCTGGGACCCATGTCAGTCTATAAACAATAAAGGACGTTGGGCTATTGCCCTTATTTTTGATTAAGTTAGGTGTATAACTTATAATGGCGCCCAATCTCTTACACTACATTTGAGACAAAGAGAATTGACATAAGAACTGTATCATTAAATTTTAAATTTATTTTAACTGGTATAACAAGATTTACTAGCAATTATCCTTTTCTTATTTTACAAACCCTAAAGATTATTAAATTTAATTGCTTAAAACCCCCATACGAGACTAAATATATATTTATTACTAAAGCACTTTCATGTACTTAATTGGTAAAATGTCATGTATCTTTAAACAAAAGACAGAAAACATAGAAAACTTACAAATGAATCAAACTAATTTACAGATATACCATGAACTATACGCTTTCATTTAAAGCAATTTCGATATAAAAATACTTTAAATTATTTTAGAAATTTAAAATAAAGCGAAAATATATTGATAAATTACAAAATTAAAGGACAACCTGGTAAGATTTTATAAAATTGACTTATCTTAAGATGTCTTTGAAAAATTTTCTCGATTTTCAAAAAGTTTCTGGGTTCCATTAAACCACCTTAAACGAGCATCAACTGTCTTTGTATTTTAAATGAAGTTATAACATAGTTTAAGGCTAAAATAGTTTCTTTTTTATTGAGTTTCTTTTTTATTACAAAATTCTACACTAATCACGAATGCCAACCAGTAAACTTAACAAAAACAAAGAACTGTTCTATTAAGCAAATATTATGGAAAATTTTAGACTTTCATGATGAAGATGTCGGGGAAAATGAAAGGAGTTGTAGGAATTTTACATACAAACTCTTACATGTGTTTCCCTAACTTTCCAATACGAGCTCCATCTCTGACTCTCTTTTGATACTAAAAGACAAACACATCTACAAATAAAGTCCGAATTGTAAAAGTTTAGTTATATATAAATTTAACAATCAGTCTCTTTGTAGTAATATTAAAAGAAGAAAGTTTATGTATATTAGGGTTATAACCAAATTTTTGGCATAGTACCACGGATCCAGAAAAAGGTTTTGGGTAGGGAAATTAGAGTATTTTTAATTAATTTTTTAAATCTTTTTACATTTTTGTATTGAAAAATATTTTAATTTTGGGGAGAAAATTTCCCATTACCACTTCTTTTGCATTTTTTTTATTGAAATTTGTTTATTCAACGATGCTATGTCCATTTTGATATTTGCATAAAATGTTAAAAAGTTATAGCCCTAATGTATATATTTGTAGGAACATACATATGAGTACGTACATCATTTGTTTGCATATTTACTGTCACTACTACTATACAGTTAAACTTGTACTATAAAGTATTATAAGGACATACACTTTAACACTGAAAGAAAAAATTATGCTAAAAACAGTTTGTTTGATATTTGAATAGAAGAGTAATTCAATCCTAGTTAAAATCTTTGATTTAAATGTGTAATAGAGGAAAAATTGTATGATTGTCATAAAATGTTAGTGATTGGCCTGTAAAATATGTTTCATTCCATATTAAGAAATGCTACGAATAAAAGATATTTAAAATAAAAACGGAGTCAAATATGAACCACTTTTAATCCTATAAGATTTATATCAGTTGGCTGATAGAAATCGATCTTTGATTTTTTTTAGGGAATCGATTGAGTCTCTACTTAAATCATCAACTACCTTAAGTTTCTACTCACATCATCATAAAAACTGGTTTCTTAAACCATACAGATTTACTGAAACAGTCTTCGAGACTATGCAACATATCTGAGTCGCTGATTCTTCAGTTCTAAGCACTCATAGACTATAAGAGCACTACCTTCACCTCGTATTCGCCTCCACAGCTAATACAGTAATCAAAACAAGGTGAACAGTTTAACTAGAGGAATCAGGATATCCGATTGTATCGAATAATCGAACGACTCAGGAGCACTCCTCGTACATATAGTAGGCAACTCGAATCAAACATTTGTGTTTAATACACATTTCATTTGTGGCGTAATGGTTAGTGCGATGGACTGTTACACAGATAGTCCCGGGTTTGATTCCCGGTACCAACAACATCAATTTAGAAAAATAATAGGTATGAGTTTTTTATCCCTCATATGTATCGCAGCGGCCGCCTTTGGTGTTCCCATAGCAATTAACCCCACCGAAGTAAAATAATGAATCAGGGCTATGAACCAAAAAGCTTCAATAAGTTCACCAACTCTCCAACAGGTAGCGACCAACAACTATTCTAAGACTTATCATCACACGCAATTACAGTGCTGCCATGTTTGAAGCCCTTCATCTATCCCCACCTATCATCTCTAACGTATCATCTTTCTAAAGAAAGCAACATGTTAGTAAATAGGAAGAATTTCCTAAGTGCTGCTACTCTTAAGATTCTTGGTTTGTTGAACTTCTAAAAAATTATTTGAAAAAGAAGATTGCTCAAAGATGTCGAAAACTCCGAAATAAACTATAGTGAGATTAAAGTACAATGCTCCACATTGAGCAAAGCGGACAGGAAAAAGAAGGAGATGAAGTCCACCATTAAATTATTGACTTTTGATACCAATTAAAAGTCTACCCCTTAATTTTTAAGTTTTAGAAATCACGATTAAATCTACGACTCCATAATAAATGTTTAACTTTCAGCAAAACCTAGAAATTTAGGACTCTTAGAAATGCACAATTAACTTATTATAATTAAGAAATGCACAATTTATAGCAGACTCTTGGTACCTTTTAAACATTCTGGATCAATCTTCAACACTTGAATCTATTTTAAAATCCTGGGATTGACACTTAACTTTCGAATATTTTGGACTTTTGAATTAATATTAGACCCTTACAAATGACTTTGAGATACTTTAGCAATCCAAGATTTATCTAAGTCTGGCATCTCCTAAAAAGCCTCTACTAATCTTAAACATTTGGTACCTTTCAAAAAAACTCACGATTGACTCTTAATTTTAGACTTTCGCACATTTTGGAAATTCTGAATTTATGTTTATAGGATTTTTAGATTTGTTAGATTTATCTCAGACTTTTGGTACCCTAGAGATCCTTGATTTATCTCAAAATCATGGATCACTATCCATAGGTGTTACAGGCCGGATTAAGCCTTATCCTCCTTCACTTTTTTCTTCCATTCGAATATATTTTTCGCTGAATGTTTCCAGTCATTCATGTGACCTTTTTACAATCTTCATCTACTCCATTTTGCTATCATGTTCTAGGCTTTCCTCTCGCTCTGGTCTTAGCTAAATCTTCTAAATCTTAAAATCTCAGGAACGATTTTTAGTATCTCTTAATAATTCACGATTCTCTTGATATTCTTCATACTCTCTAGATATTCTTTAGTACCTATCGACTTTTAAATAGTAAGTTTTTTTTACGATAACGAACACTTAAAAAATTCTTTCTATTAATTAGCGTGTTGCATTTTTTGTAAAGGGTATAGAGGAGAGATAAAAGGTTGTTGGGTCTTGAAGCAGGGCAACACAGTAATTGAACGAAGTGTAAAATCTTCGGACAGTTATTGCGAGCCATCTGGTGGAGAGTTCGCGAACTTAATTATGATATTTGGGTCATAGTCTTTTTATGTTATTTTACCTCGGTGGTATAAAATGCTGTTGCAGCATTGAAAACTTTCAACTTCCTCAATTCAGAATTTTATTTTGGAAAACTTTAGAACATTTTGATTGAATCACTAATAATTGCGCTCAGCGTTGGGTATTATTGTATCTATCTCTAAAAGATAAAATTAAGATGGCGTTAATTTTATAGGGGTTTACTTTATAACCAAGAAAGTTTCAAACTGGATATAACTTCTATGTTCTTCTACATCCAATTAAGTGACGGTTACTGTTACGATTTCCGGATTTTATTCGATAATTTCTTACAATTGAAACGTG
Source organism: Delia radicum (assembly GCA_021234595.1). Classification (NCBI taxonomy): domain Eukaryota; kingdom Metazoa; phylum Arthropoda; class Insecta; order Diptera; family Anthomyiidae; genus Delia; species Delia radicum. The sequence goes on from CM037852.1 coordinate 10,023,118, forward strand.
ACAGAAAACCTAAAAAAGTGGATTTGGAGTTATTAGATCAAAGGTGGTCTTCGTATTAGGCCTGTGAAAAAACGACTTATTAAGTACCATCCAGATCAGCATTGGACGATTGAATTCAGAGTTATTACTTTTTGTTTCAAAAAAAAAAAAAAAAAACAATAAACAATAAACAATCAAAATCAAAAATATGACTGGAATTTTATGAGTAAATCAAAAAATTTCAAATATATTAAACAGAAATTTCCACAAAAACACAGTTCGGATCGGTATGGTGGCAATTATTTTGTATCAATTAATCAACTTTATTTCTTTACCTGTAATACTATTTAGTTTTATTTGCTAGTCTCTATCCAAATATGTGTGATGATGTGTTTGTTTGTTGACTGTCTTTCTCAAAATCCACGTTTCCCTCAACCCCATCTCCATGCCATTTTCATTTTCACTTTCCACAAATTCAAATTCGAGTTGTGCCTAAATATACAATAGAATTTTCTATCTAAATGTTCAAATCTACAAATATTCTACATAATATTTTACAGAAAAGACATTAATGTTCAGTTGTTGTTCCTCTAGTGTCAATGCTATTGCCATTACTATTGTTGTTGCTGTTGGTGTTGTTGCTGTTGGTGTTGTTGCTGCTGTCATTGTTAGTGTGGGTGTATATGTGTTGGTCTACAACTACACATATGCAAATTTTCGTTAAGAACATCGTTCTCACCATTCCTGTGTATTGTATTTAAAGATTATTGGGGAGGTGGGTGGTTTTGTTTGGACCATAATATTAATGGTCATGAGTTGGCATATGTAACGGGTGTTACTGTTGGGTGTATTATTATGTATGTGTATGAGTGTGTGTGTCTGGCAGGATGAGGATGGGGAGGTGTGCTGGGGTATAGGTATGTACATATTTTTCGTGTGCGTTGTTGCTTTTTTGCCTTTAGCTGGACTCTTATTTTAAGCTTATTTTATATGCCAAGTCTCTTAACTAACTGTATTGTTGTTTATGATTGTTGTTCTTTGTTAAAGGATGTATAGAGTGTATGTATGCATGTGTGTGTTCGTTTACATGTTTATAGTTAGTTTATGTATTGGTATTAGTTATGCAAAACACTTTTAAAGTGAAAGAGTTGCCAATATATTATTAGTACAAAGTCTGTCTTTTGGAACTTCGGACTTCTGAACTAAAATCATGGAAGACTTTTTGCAGAAAAATATCTTCGGAATATGGAATTTTTTAATTATTGTAGTACACTCAATGAACTTCTGGTAGTTGTTTGGATTGTAATACAGTTTCTTTACTTTTAATGTAAATGACAGTCATTTGTAGAACAAATTTTAGTTTTTTACTAAAAAAACAAACCACACCAAATGACTGTTTTATGATTTTACATTCATTTTTTACAGTTATTTTTTGTGAATTAAAAAAAATAAAAAAAGTAAATGTTTGTTTATTTTTTTACTAACATATGAGGTAAATTTTTACTGCAATTGATAGTAATTTTTGAACAGTAAAAACAATTGGCAAATGTTAGTTGAATTTAATGAAATGTTAGTCATTCTTTCTTCAAGTGAACTTTCATTTGTTTTTGACTACAATTGATGTCGTTTTTACCTATATAATATCCTTAGTGTAGCTTTGTTCCATTAAGTAAACTTCCGATTCTTTGCTGTTTATGAAATGTTTCATAAATACTATGAAATGCTAAATTTGGACGAAAATTGATGAAACATTTCATAGATATGATAAAGCTTTTCCTTTAAGTGTATACAGTACTTTTCGCTTATAGTCACATCTCTTAGTTTTTTTTTTTTTTTTTTTTTTTTTTTTTTTAAAAGAGAGGCAACACTCAGGAAATACTTCCTACATTTAGTGTGTAGCTTTCTTTGGAAAGGGATAGTATAGAGATGAAAGGTGGGGAAAGATGAAGGGCTTCAGACATGGCAACACTGTAATTGCGCTAGATGATAAGTCTTAGAACAGTTGTTGCTCGCCACCTGATGGGGAGTTGGCGAACTTATTGAAGCTTTTTGGTTCATAGCCCTGATTCATTATTTTACTTCGGTGGGGTTAATTGCTATGGGAACACCGAAGGTGGACATTGCGATACGTATGAGGGTTAGAAAAAAACTCATACATATTAATTTGATGTTGCCGGCACCGGGGATCGAACCCGGGACCTTCTGTGTAAAAGTCCAACGCGCTAACCATTACACCACAACGCCCACAAGTTGTGGACTATATCGCTAATGTGACTATATCGCTAGTTTTTTTATATGCCATTTTGTTGCCTATAAATAAATTGTGATATAGTCATCATAAAATGTGACTATATGCAATTTATTTATTATTATAACAGGTGGAAAATTTGGAATATAAAAACGATGTTTGAAACGATTCAGCTCAGTTTCCTTGTTCCAATTTTCGTTTTAGCCTCTTAAATTTTTAAATAATTTTAAACCGAAAAAAATTCAAGATTTCACAATTATATTAGAAATTTTCTGTATTGTGACTATAACTTAAATTATTCGCATATAAATTTACTTTTAGTAGCCAGAGTTTAGTGGCATATAAGCCAAATGTGATTATATCGTGAATGGACTATATCCTAAATATTTTGTATGCAATTTGATTTTAGATGACAGTAAAAGTGTAAAAATGGACTATATCGCTAAATGGACTATAAGCGATGTGACTGTAAACGAAAAGTACTGTATTACAAAAATCGGTTGAAGGGAGTATTGAAATCTTATTCTAACACTGAATTCTAATGCCAATTTTAGAAATAGTTATAGCCCAATTGGTCAATATACAACATTAGCTATATAACCACAAGTAAAATAACGAATCAGGGCTATGAATACCAATGCTTCAACAAGTTCGCCAACTCTACATCAGATGGCGCGCAACTACTGTTAGGAAGACTTTCCTGATTTCGCCTTCAAGTTGTTTACTTGTAAGTGCTTCGGGGACTGTATTCAATCCCTTTGCAAAATCCATCATGAGGAACGTGTTCATTATTAATTGTAACAAAAATTGCTCAATGGCGGTGGGGGAATTGACACAGATGGATACCCTGGTACCTTTGATAGAGATAGTTCATTGTGATTGAAGTCAAATCGACGAGGAAAAAGAGGTAGAGTGTATTTGTGGGTTATCTCGGTCCTTATTATCTAGGCTTATAAAAGTGGTCACTGAACACTGTGCGGTATGTTTGATATCACGTAGAGACTATTATAGGGACAAACAGAGGAAGAGCCACAATTTACTGTGCAAATTCCGAATGACAAACGTGCGGCAACTCACACTAAATGGTTCCGGTTTGGGGAAGGTAGAAAAAACGGAAGATAAGCTAGTTTTTAGTAGAAATTAACAATTGCGAAGGTTAGGCTCCCTTTAGGAATGATTTTTTTTTTTTGTGACTAGGAGTGAATAATATCAAAGCAAGAGTTCTTATAAAATTTTACAATTTTTTTCAGAGTTAAAATATACAACAAATAAATAGGCAACATAAACAGGCCCATGTTATGGTGAGCCGGTAATTTCCAGGACGTCTTGAGGCAGAAATGCGTGGCTAAGAAGAACACATGCAAAAAACTGCAAACACATGCAATTGTACATCATGGCGTATGAAATTTCTCTGTATAATAATTAGCAGAGGCGCGCATGCGTGTGAGGGTATGAGAAAAAATAAGTGCCAGAGGAACCTTCGGTAGGCAATCCCATGTAAAACAGTACGTATGCAATACCCTGCAGAATGACCTTCGGCTTTCCACAGATCAGCGACACCTCTATGTAGATTACAAAGTTAATTTTTGTTAAAATTAAATAATACTACACTCATAAAGGGTGTTTTTTATAGAGGTATATAACTTTGAAATGGAATAAAACAAAGACGATTTTTTTTAAATTGACATGAAATTTACTTTATCCGAAAGATAATCTTTTGGCATTATAATTTAAATATGACTTCTGGCATATGACCGAAACGGCTGGCTCGGACGTAGTCTAATCTGGAGGTCCAATTTTCAATGACTTTTACCAACATTTGAGGCAAAAACGCGGCGAATGTTGTCCTTCAAGTGGTCAATCGTTTCGGGCTTATCGGCTTAGACTAGCGACTTTACATATTCCCACAGAAATAGTCCAGCGGCGTTAAGTCGCACGATCTTGGAGACCAATTCACGGGTCCGAAGCGTGAAACTATGCGGATACCAAACGTTTCCTTCAATAAATCAATTGTGGCACGAGCTGTGTGATATGTTGCCACACAGCCACAGCTGCTGCTCATCATGGCTGTTCAATTGCTGAAGAAAAAAGTCAGTAATCATGGCTCTATAGCGGTCACAATTGACGTTCTGACCAGCATCGTTTTTAAAGAAGTACGGACCAATGATTCCACCAGCCCCTAAAGCACACCAAACAGTCAGTTTTTCTGGATGTAACGGTGTCTCAACATACACTTGAGGATTATCATCACTTCAAACATGTCAGTTTTGTTTATTGACGTATCCTTTTTACCAAAAGCTTTGATTTAAGTTTAAGTACTTAAATCAAAGTTTAAATCCTTAAATCAAGTTTAAATACCTAAACATTAAGGATTGAATCGCCTAAATAGAAAAAGCCATTTACATAGCCAATTATTTTTAATTTCCATTTACTATTTCGTTATGGCAACTCCGTTCTCTAAAACATTTGTCAATATTCTATACATACTATATGTACTTATGTATAGAAATATAAATAGTTTACCTATAACTAGAGTATAAACTTTAAAATTATGTCCCCAGGGTAGACAATAAACAACAAAAGTGTGCAAATCAAGGACAATACAAAACATACAGGATCCTAACAAAACTAACTAACAACGGATAAAGGAAGAGGATATTAAACACAAGAAGTAACACACAAATGAAAAAAGGGGGATATCATATGCATAGACTAACTAACAAAACACATACAAGTACTAAGCCGGAAACTACCACCTCAAAAATTGAAAAACGAAATTCAATGTAACCATAGTAATTTCTATATATGTATATGGAAACCACATACGACTCCATAAATTACGTATACGCCAATATATTTAAACAATTTTGCATGGCTAATACTAAATTTAAAAAAAAAAATTCAAAATTTTTCTACAAAATCTGAAAATTGGCAACATGGCATTTAACAGAAGAGAATACTGCTGAAAACATGGTGAAGCTGTAAGAGGAATTGAAGAATGGTCAAGCATAATAAATATGGTTTAAAATAAGCAAATGGTCTTTTTGGCTACTATACAACTGGCCTTAAAGAATATGTATAAAATATAAATTTTAAACGCTCTTGGACTTCTTTTTATTCTAAATTTTAAACATGTGTGTGTGTGTTTTTACATGCGCACTACTACACATGCATGATACTTTCATATGAAATTTTATAAATTGTTAAGATTCAAATTTTTGTGCTGCTGTTGTTATTATTAAGCCCTTTGTAGTTAAAATATAGTAACAGGAAACGGAAGGAGATAAGGGAATATAGTACAAGAGCAAGTAATACCAAAATTGGGGAAGGGGAGTGGGAAGTAATGGTGTTGGGGGAGAGGTAAGTATGAAAAACTACTCATATTGTGTAGTTGTATAAGGTCCATTTGACTATGTAAAATAATAAGGCCACAGCTGCCTAACTGCCTTTACTTTGGCTTGTCTTTCTGCCTTTAGCTAACTGAAATTAATTTATTTAAATTTCAGGGAATGAGTAGTAAAAAGAAGCCAAATCTATAATATGGCAGGACGATATAATGAAACAGCAAACGCACAAAAATTTTAAAATAAATTTTTTTTGCGAGTAAGGAGTTTACACAATACTACTCATATGTATGGTACGGTTGGTTGGTTAAATGAATGTGGATGGATGGATGAATGAATGGATGTGTTGCCTTAAATTTGCCTTGACTGACGTTTTGAATGTTAAGGTTTGTTAGTAATATGACCATACATATTCAGATACATATTTCGAGCACACATCCATACATAGTTATGGTTTTAAAGAACATTTTTAAGCAAATGAGTTACATTTTGTGTGTGTGTGTGTGCAGCAACCAGCAAAGACAGTTAGAAAATAACAAGACACGCACGTTTATGTTTATGCATGTTTTCAAAAATTTTGAACATATACGTGGCAAATAGATTTACGATTTTCCACTAAAAAGAGAACATTTGAAATAAGTACTAGACTTGTTCGGTGTGTATTCAATCAAGTAAAGGTGTGAGTTGTATGAGTGTGTGTATGTGTGTATGTGGTAGGCAGAATAATAAAATAAAAGACCATAATGGTTAGTTTAAAATTAACCAACCTTCACTGTAGCCAGCTTTAATCATTATAGAAATGTTTATAGAAATGAGCACTAAAATAGCACACAATACTTGGACATGCGAAAATCGGAATATATATAGGAATATATATATATATAGTAGGGCGGGTCGATTTAAAAATCGCTCAACGTTCAAGGAAAATCGTATTCTAGGGATCAAAATAAGAAACTTTGCCGAAATAACCATACCTCTGAAACGAATTCTGACCCAAAGGGTCAAATTTTGAAAAAGCCTACTTTGATATTTCAGAAAGTAGGAGGAATCTCTCCAAGATTATTGGAGCTACTTCTTCTCCGGGAGACGCGCTAGCAGATTAATGCATAAATCATCATTCTAGGTGACCGTTAAGGGGTTGAAATTTAAGTTGAAAGAGGGCCTTTTTAGCCGTGTTTTTATAGCAAAATGTACAAATCTCGGGATAGAGATATTTCAGAAAGTAGGAGGAGTCTTTCCAAGATTAGGGTCTCTATTTCTATTTACTAAGGTCTCTATCTCTATTTCAGATGAATGTATAAATTATATTCGATTGGGTTGGATTCGATTGGGGCACTCTAAATGGGTCAAAGTGGAATTTTTTTAAATTTTACCCTTTGGGTCAAAAGTCGGGACATCAGAATTCGTTTTAGAGGTATGGTTCTTTATGCAAAGTTTCTTATTTTGATCCCTAGAATACGATTTTCCTTGAACGTTGAGCGATTTTTTTGCTTCCATACAAATCGACCCGGCCTAATCTATAGCATACACCATCAACATGTCCATTGAAGACTTATTTCTTCCTCTATAACCGGTTTTATTTTGCCTTATTACCGGTTTAATTTTGAAATAACTTGAACTACCGTTAAAAATAACGCAAAAATACCGAAACGTCAATTTATAACGGTATATTGTATAGTTAACAAAATTTAATGGGTAGTGGAGGTCGGGGTATTATTGAACACGGGGTATTGTTGGACAGCGCGATATTTTTCCCGTTTGTAACGCTTGGGGTCTCCACCAACTAGCATAGACTCGTCTTATTTTAATCTCACTTTTTATTGAGCACTTGACTTGTTTTGACGCATTGTTACCGCGCTATCATAGCAAACAGAATTTTGATGTTTGTAAAGTGTTTTTTTCACTTAGTGTTTTGTTAATTTTGACAACATTTTTCGACGAACCAAGTGAGGTAAATATATTTATAATATTCTTTGAACTTTAAGCTTTCGACGCATATAAGAGTTTTGTATGAAATTTCCATTGTGTTACTTATACGCCGACATTTTGTAAAAATTAGCTTTCGGGGTATTATTGGACACTTTTGTCGGGGTATTATTGGACACTTAATTCTTGACAGTTCACAACATAACCTCGCGTGTTTGATGCGTATAAATGATTTTTCATGTATAATTTCAACAAAGCATTAGTTTTTCGGCAATTTCTAATCGTTTTTTTTGTCCGTTTAAATTTTTTTTTGACAGAATGCCGCGTTATTATGCCAAAAAGGACAAATTAAGTGACTATGACAATATTTTGAAGGCGATTAAGCAGGTGAAAATCCATAAGAACTCAATCCGGCAAGCTGCAAATGTGCACAACATTCCGAAAAGCACTTTGGCTTGACATATTTCGAATTTCGATAAAGCAAAAATTGACGTTGCTACTGCTAATGTCAATGTGATGGAGAATTTGCTGACAGAACATTCGAGGACCGGCAAAACAGTGAGTCTCCGAACGAAACTGCCCAAGAAAGAAAATCGCCGAAACACAGCCAATTGTGATCGAGGTGTTCACTTGAGTTGTGCAGGAGCAAACCCGAACACTTTCACGTGCCTTAACTGCGATTCTCAATAATTTTCATCGATATTTTTCACTTTATTTTATTCGTTACAATATATTCTTTAATTTTCATTAACAAATAAACGTTTTCCAGCAGTAAAATTCATTTTTTTATCGATTTACAAAACTGTCCAATAATACCCCGAAATTTTTTAAAATCTCAAAAACCAGTTTTTTGCGCCAACTGTACAATTTTAAACAATTAGGTCAAATTGCTGGTACCAAAGAAAAGGTTATTTATCGTACCACAAAATCAAGCTTTGAAATTTTGAGAAAAAGCTATTTTTTCGAGTTTCTGGACATAATAAAAGTGTGTCCAAGAATACCCCGACCTCCCCTAACATTTTGAAATAAACCCTGTAATATTAGATGGCTCATGGCACTATTGAAAATCGTAGTTTTAAAATTTAGCATTTCGGTATTGATGTGGGCGTGGTAGGCAACTATCGCTGGAATGAAAAGGTAGTGTTTTCCAATCATGTTTCTATGTATGTATATTAGAAATTTATAGTTGAAAAGATGAATCTATAGAACAACCTGTTGATTAAATCCCATGGTTAACCTTGGACACAATTATGGTTTTTAAACAGATAAAGTGGAATGAAACATTGATCCAAATCTAAACGATATGGTTTGGAACGATCAACGAACGGAATTGAAACACTAAACATGGTATACGAAATGGAATTTAATGGGAAACAAGAGCAATTGTAACACTATACACAGAGTACGCAATGGAAAAGGAACAGTAGACCATTTATTATTTTTTTTGTGTTTTGATTGCCGGGCCGAAAAAGTTTCCATTTGACCTACAAGCATCCAATACAAAATTTGGGGCTGATCGGATAACGCTAAGGTCTGCCCAAAGTTTATTGAAAAATTAAAACCCACTTTATGTGGTGAAATATCGGGTTTTTAATCAAAATAGTAGGTTTAAGAAACAAAAAATATTTTTTCTTTTTTGATAACTAGACTTGACATCGATTTTAAAAACAAGCCATAAATGATCAAAATCGTTAGAGAAACAAAAAAGTTACGTATTGTAAACAAAATTTACAAATTCTTAGTTGTTCTTTTTCTTTTTAAATAAACAATAGTTTTGTATGAAAACAAAACTTAAAAATTTTGACAATAACAAACGGATTAGTGCTAATAAAGGGATTACTGACAACCACTAAAAACAGAGTACATTTATGTACGTACAAATGATGTACATACCTTGTTTATACCAACAAGTTTACATTGTTAAGAAATTAGCATGTCAACTAATAATCATAAAAACAGCAACCACTAAACAATGCCGGTCTAGATACTAATAACTGCAATTTAAGTGATGATAGCACCAGTGAAGATGACTGCAGTTGGCAGCAAGTTCCAGTTGTTTCTCGTAAGAGAGCAAGCACCAAATCACCCTCTTTGTTCCAAAACGTCAACACTTAGATGATGGCCCATCAACCTCAAACCCATACGCTCCTCTTGATCGTTAAGGAAGTGGTGATGACAACAATGCAGACATAATCTCACCTCAACCAATGACACCGAAACCTCCACCGATCTTCATTCCAAATGTTGAAAATATTGGTAAAATGATTAATAGTATTAATAGAGTCATTCTTAGTGCAGATTATCACTATAAGTCTTTAAGAGACGGACAGGTTAGGTTAAGTATTTAAACAGTTGATTCGTACCGAAAACTAGTAAAATACCTTGATAGCAGTGACATTAAATTTCATACCTATCAGATCAAGCAAGAATGAGCTTTTAGTGCAGTGATTAAGGGTCTTCATCATTCTACGCCAGTGGTGGCCAAAGAGAGAATTTCCTATCGCGCGTGGTTGATGAACAAAATTCTGCTAACGCAATTAAAACACACGTACACTATAAACATGAAGCCATAGCTTCGTATGGTTAACGATTACAATAGTTCGGTTATTGGTTTGTTTACATTTTGACATAGTAAAACAAATTAGTTGCACTTTGGCACTTCATGAAGAAGGAGTATCGCTGATTTGCTTTTTAAAATACACTAATAAAAATGTTTGATGAAAAATATAAAAATGATTTTTTTTATAGAAAATATGGATGGCGAATTCAATGCGTGATTTGTTATCGCGTTTTAACTTATACATCTAGGTTTTATTTATTGGGGGTGAACGAAAATTTAAGCTTTTGCAATTAAAAGCAGAGTATTTTTTAAAATTTATGATTGATGAAACTATTATTCATCACCAAAATATGGTTCATTTTATAAATGAAAATGGTTCATTGGCTTTGAAAAAAGCATCTTATATAGTTGCTTTGACTTTAGCAAAGCAATGTCGCCCATATGAGGATGGATTTTTTTTTTTTAATTTAACATCAAATGTTTTAAATTGTTTTGGTGAAAAATGCCAAGAAGCTGTAAATCTTTGCCAAAATATCCCTTTGTCTCGACAGACAGTCACTCGTAGGACAGAAGAGATAAGCAAGTTTATCTAATCTGCAGCTAAAAATAGGCTTATAAATTGAAAATATTTTTCAGTTTCTCTTGACGAGAATACTGACATTAATAATATTTGTAATATGTGCATAAAAAAGTTAAAATAAAATAACAATACTATAAAAATTAAAAAAACAACAAAAATCTTTTATTTCCCACAATTGTAAAGTTTTTTCAGTGTATAACTGGTGAGAGTAAATTTTAATTTCGTTTCTTGCTTCTACACACACAAGCATATTTTGTGATAGTATGTGTGTTGGCCATCACTGTTCTACGCCAATTGAAGACCTTAAAAATAAACTTTTGAGCTTAGGACATCAAGTCAACGGTGTAAGAAATATCATAAGTCGTACTTCGAAGCAGCCACTCCCAATGTTTGTTTGTGAATTTAGATCCCAAAGCAAACAATAAGGATATTTATAATATTCAGTCAATTAATAACGCAATTATTGAGGTTGAAGCACCCAAAAAATTTAATGATGTAGTTCAATGTCATAGATGCCAACAGTTTGGTCACACAAAATAATAATATAGAAAACCTTCTTCAAAGCAAGTGTATTGATATACTTTTACTATCTGAAACACATCTAACTAGTAAATCTTTTATTCGAATCAAAGGATATGATATAATAACAGCTAATCAGCCCGATGACAGAGCACACGCTGCAGTAATAATTAAATCCACTATTAAATATGAAGTTTTAGAGCCGATAACTGAGTTATTTTTACAAGCAGCTTCAATCAAAATTACTTGCACTAATAATAGCTTTTCAATATACTCTGTTTACATTTCACCTAGGTACACAGTAATTTGTGAGCAGTACTTAAATTTTTTTCAAAAAACTTTGTCCTAAATTCATTGTAGGGGGCGACTTCAACGCTAAACATCCTTGGTGGGGTTCACGTTTATCTAATCCAATGGGAAAATAATTGTTCAAGTGCATTTCTAAAAATCAATACAATGCTCTATCAACAGGTAGTCCTACGTATTGGCCCAGCTATTCCGTTAAAATTCCAGATTTACTGGATTTTATAATTTACAAAGGTGTTCCTGCATCCTTACTGGACATAATCTCCAACGATGACCTTAGTTCATGTTGTATTCCTAACTTCCTTGTTGATTAAAACGCACTCTAATCTTATTATTCTATTTATTAAATTAATATTTCAATATAATATTTTGGAATATAAGATGGTGGAAAAATTAGTGATCTCAAAATTATTTTCAATAGTAGCAAAGATGCTTAAAATCAATATAGCACAATGCTACCAGATTGTCGAAACATCCATAAGGGATTCACATTAAATGTTACATGGTTACTTAAGATACAACAATTCTCCCTCACTTAAATAATACTTTTAATTTTCATTTTGGTTTTATAATCAGTCTCTTATATAATCATTCAAATACTGTGGTGGTTTACGTTGTCTTTGGGTTGACCTATTGGAGTGTTGATTTTGTGCTGGACCAGTTTCTAGAGGTACTTCTTCAGTCTGTGATTCATTTTCAATAACTTCTTGCGATGCTGTTGGAGGCACAGACGTTCTAGGCAAATCTTCATCGAGTGCTGAATTTGTTGTAAAATCTGGTAACAAAATTGGTTGTTGATCTCTTTGCGGTTCAACTTCTTGGCTATAATCTGGAACACGCAAATCTGGCTGTTGGTCATCTGTTGAATCATTTATTCCAACATTTGTAGATCGTAGTTGGTCTATATGTCTCTTGAACACAAACCCATTATCAAGTTGAACTATGTAATGTAAAATACCCAGTTTTTTGAGTACGACACCAAGCTTCCATGACGGTTTATTTGCCGCATAGTATCTGACTTGAACTCGCTCTCCCTCACATAATTGCCTAACCACCCCTTGTGGTGGTGTTGATTTACCAAGTTGTGAAGGTTTCAATGCATCTAATTTTATTCTTATTTGCCTTCCAAGGTATTGTTCCGAAGGAGTTTTACCATTGAGAAGCGGTGTTGCTCTATATTTAAATAAAATTTCTCTTATTTTTTTCGAAATCGGTGACGTATCCTCAGCCATGGCAGCTAAACGTTGTTTTAGCGTCTGGACGTTTCTTTCAGCTAATCCATTGGTTGATGGATGGCCTGGTGATATAAATTTTTGGAAAACTCCGGACTCGATACAAAATTCTGTAAATTCTTTGCTTTTGAAAATAGTGGCGTTGTCTGAAACCATTACGTCGGGATATCCATTTCTTGAAAAAATGTTTTTTAATATGTGCAATGTTGATGCCGTTGTTGGTGCAGTTGCGGAAACCCCTACTTCTGCCCATTTAGATTTTGCGTCTACCACAATAAGAAAATGGTGACCCTGGTAGGGTCCAGCGTAGTCTATGTGAATGCGCTGCCAATTTTGTTCAGGTTCCTCCCACGGATGAAGCACTACTTTTGGAGGACTTTTCTTCACAGCTGCACATGCAGTACATGAGCGGACATACCTTTCGATGTCCTTATCAATGGATCGCCAATAGACATATCGTCTAGCTAGCTGTTTCATTTTAGTTATGCCAATATGGGTGTAGTGTAATTCTTCTAATACCGAACCTTGCAATGATACCGGAACAACTACCCTCTTATCTTTGAACAAGACGCCGCATTCAATAGTATATTCTGAATCGATCGCATTTGAACTCTGTAAGTTCTTTATTAATTCTGAAAGAACTATATCTTTTTCCGTTTCTTCACGAATTGAATTGAAATTTAATTTTGTTGAATTAATTTGGTTTATTGTTGAATTGCATATAAATTGAACTTCACGATCTATACTATTTTGTATATTCATACCTGCTTTTATCGGCGCTCTCGAAAAACAATCGGCATTGACGTTTTCTTCACTTTTTTTTGTAATGACTTCATAGTTATAACCTGTCAAAAATGCAGCATAACGTTGAAGCCGCGATGACGTAATTTGTGGAATTTTTGCGTTTTGGTGTAAAATTCTAGATAATGGCTGATTATCTGTCACCAACTTGAAACATCTGCCAAAGACATATTGATGAAAATGCTGAATGGCATATATTATGGCCAAAGCCTCACGATCCAATTGTGAATAATTTTGTTCTGCTCGAGTTAAAGACCTAGACGCAAATGCAATAGGCCTTTCCTCGCCATCGATTATATGAGACAATACCCCGGCTATACCAGTGGGGCTGGCATCACACGCAAGTTGAACAGGCAATTCAGGGTTAAATGGCATAAGTACCCTGTCACTTGCGATTTCTTTTTTTTATCATGTTGAAAGATTTTTGACAGTCATCTGTCCATTTAAATATTCTTTTCTTTTGTAACAATCGCCGAAGTGGCGTAGTAATTGTCGATGAATTCGGTATAAACCTTGCGTAGTATGTAACCATACCCAGAAACCGACGCACGTCATCAGAGTTCTCGGGCGATGGCATTTCTAAAATTGCTTTTATTTTTGAAGGTGATTTTTGAACTTTGTTGAATTGTATTGTGTGGCCTAAGAATTCTATATGATTTTCAAAAAACTTACATTTTGAAACATTTAAGTGGAGATCGTATTTTTGAAGTTGCTGTAAACATGCTCTTAAATTTTCCTTGCATTCTGCTTTCGATTGGCCATGCACTACGATGTCATCAAAATATGATTGTGTCTTAGGAACTTCGCGTAAAATCTGATCGATGATTCTGTTGAATTCAGCTGGAGCTGTTTTGATGCCAAAAGAAAGTCGATTCATTCGAAAAGTACCTTTGTGCGTTGAGATAGTTTGAATTTCCGACGAATTCTGATCGACTGGAACATGTAAATATGCCTTGTACAAGTCAAGGCGACAAAAATATTTAGAGTCCCTGAGACTATTGAAAATTTCATCTACTTTTCTGATAGGGTAGTGTGCATCTACAAGCCTTTGATTAACGCCCACTTTGTAGTCAACGCAGAGACGAAGTCCCCCATCTGCCTTCGGAATGACCACTAATGGCGAACCCCAATCACTGTTAGCGGTTTTTGATATAATGCCTGCCTTTTCTAAATCATCCAATTCTCTATTGACACTATCGGTTAGTGCATATGGAATTTGCCGCTCCTTCGTGTAAATCGGTGTGGCATTCCCACGCAATTTCAGAGAGACTTTGTAATTTGGGATGCACCCTATCTTTTGTTCAAAAACATTTGAAAACTCTGACATTAATTCACGTACTTCATCAGATTCACTGATTGAATGAATTTGCATCATACCTGAACTAGTTTCATCCAATTCATCCAATTTAATACCCAAGCGTCGAATCCAAGTTCGACCAATTAGTGCCGTTCCCTTATCCGGAACAATATAAAGATAATCCTTTATTGACGTTTTATTGAATTTAATGTCGATTAGAACTTTCCCATATGGAACAAATTTGTCCTGCATGTAGCTACGAAAAACAAGGTTCGTTGGGGTTAATTTGTTTGCTAAACCCAACTTATTGAATTGACTAATGGGCAAAAATGAGTAACCAGAACCGGAATCTACTTCGAACTTAACTTTATTGCCTTCAATAAAAATTTCAGCATAGTAACGCTCAGAATCTGAGCCAACATACTCATTACGGTATACATCTACTATTTTGTAGATTCCATATTGTGAATCGTCATCACGAATCTGATTCGTAGTGTTTCCCCTTGCATTAAATTTACTGTTAGGACCGGCATTAGGACCATTCGCCAAAAGAGAGGTGATGCAGACTTTAGCTACATGACCTTTTTTGTTGCATAATTTGCACTTTAAATTTAATCTTTTTGCATGACAATCGTTCGCAAAATGGTTGTTTTTGCCACAACGAAGACATAAGCCAGCAATACCTAATTCTTCGTAGTTAAGTTTTGATGATTTTGATTGTGGACCCTTTTGTTGGGCTTTGTTGAAAATTTTTGATGATTTTTTATATTTAGAAATTTTATTTACCTCTGGAATGTTGCTTTTCGTAGAATTTGTAGCTAATTCTTTGGCGTCTACCTTAGCCGCTTCAAATGCCAAAGCTTTCGAAACAATTTCGTCGAATTTTGATGTATTGGCCTGCACAAGTTGTTCCCGAATGCTATTGCTATGGATTCCTCTAATGAATTGTGCCCTTAAAAATATTTCGGCTATTGAAACGTTGCATTCACACGGTGATATAAATTCGCACTCATTTATATCGGTACGTAATGCGGCCACAAATTCTGCTATGGATTGTGTGTCACTTTGATATTTTTGTAAAAATTTGTGTTGCGCCACTAAAACATTTTTCTTCGGGGCCAGATGAGTTTCCAATACCTTTAGCAGCTCGTCATATTTAAGCTCTGTTGGGGCCTTAGGTGCCGCTAAAGCTGTCAACATATTGAAGTTTTTCGCTCCAATCGAGTTGAGGAGTAGTTTTGCACAATACTCCTTGTTGCCATCGACATTTTTCATTGTCACGTAGTTTGTGAAACGATGTATATAATTTGTATACGTTTCTTTAGCAGGATCAAAACTGTCAAAATTAGCTATTAACGATGTATTGATATTTGTGCTTTGTACTGCACTTGGCGTTGCATGTCCAACACTAATTTGCATCAGTTGCGTAACCATTGCCTGCTGCAATTTCATAAATTCATCGAACTGCTTGGCATCCATTTTGTTTTATGGTGATATTGCAGAAATTGAAATTGTAAATTGCTGTAATTTGTTGAAAGTTAATATGTTGAATATTACATGTAATTGTAAAAATGTTTCACTCTCGTCGCCAAACTGTTGTATTCCTAACTTCCTTGTTGATTAAAACGCACTCTAATCTTATTATTCTATTTATTAAATTAATATTTCAATATAATATTTTGGAATATAAGATGGTGGAAAAATTAGTGATCTCAAAATTATTTTCAATAGTAGCAAAGATGCTTAAAATCAATATAGCACAATGCTACCAGATTGTCGAAACATCCATAAGGGATTCACATTAAATGTTACATGGTTACTTAAGATACAACAGTTCACATCACAGTCCGATCATTGCCAATTTTAAAACAGATTTTAGAACACGACTTATTAGTTCTAAACTATTTTCACCTAGAACAGATATAAATTTATTTAAACACTGGATTGAATCTAAAGTAAATTTAAAGAGATGCAATTGAGACTTTCTCTAAAATCATCCACATTGAAATCCACGCCTCAGGAAAATAATCACAATTCATCTGTCCAAATCACAGTCGATATAAGAGAACTGATAAAAATGAAAGGACATCTTCGAAAAGTTTGGAAGAGAACTAGGCATCCTACGGACTAAACTAACTTTAATTGCACAGCTAAATTGGCAGATTTTTAAATAGCTCAAGTCCAGCGAATAGTAATGAATATAATCTGTGGAAGGCAAGAAAATACCTTAAACGAGCTCATAAGAGAAATATTCCGATTAAAGATTTAAATGGCACCTGGTGTAGGTCAGATAAGAGTAAAGCTGCTGCAATCAAAACTTTCCTAGAGGAAACTTTCTCCCCGTAGTCCTTTTGTAGCGATCAGGAATCAACAGAAATTAACCATTTTCCCGATGTCGCATGTCAAATGAGTCGACCCATTAAACCCTTTACTGTTAGGGAAATTGAAAGAGAAGTTAAAAATCTAAACACCAAAAAATCTCCTGGCTATGATAATATAGACTCCAAAGTGATAAAATCGATACCGAACTCCAATTTGGTTTTCGACAAGACCATGGAACACACGAACAATGTCATAGGGCTGTTCAAAACATAAGAGAGGCTATAGAAAAAAAAACTTTATTGTTCCTGAGTGTTCTTGGATGTGAAGCAAGCTTTTGACAGAGTATGGCTTAATGGATTGCTATTAAAATTTAAAAATATGTTACCCACACCATACTTCCTCCTGTTTAAGTCATATTTAACTGAACGTAGTTTCTATGTTAATATAAACGATGAAGATTCAGCAATTGGTACAATTAAATCTGGTGTCCCCCAGGGGAGTGTTTTTTGTCCTGTGTTGTATACGTTATTTACTTCTGATTTACTCACGAACAATGATGTGTTGATTGCGACGTATGCAGATGATACTGCAATATTAGCTGCCAGAGAATCTGCTGCCGAAGCCTCTAATGTAGTTCAGAGACAACTTAACTCGATTCAGAAATGGTTAAATAAGTGGAATATTAAAGTTAATGCCGAAAAATCTACCCACGTAACATATACCCTTAAAGAGGGCGACTGCCCCCTTTATCTTTAAATGGAGTCACTATTCCTTCAACTAACTGTTAAGTATCTGGGCTTACACATACACAGAGGCTTAACATGGAAAACTCATATAAAATCGAGAAGAAAGCAACTAGATATAAAAACCACAAAAAATGTATTGGCTATTGGGTAACAAATCCCAATTAAGTTTGGAGAATAAACTAATACTTTATAAAACTGTTTTGAAACCTGTGTGGACTTATGGAATTCAACTGTAGGGCAAAGAAACAAGCCGACCCTACATTTTCGGCGGCGTCGGCGCAACCGCTTTAGGTACGTTACCTTTTACAAAATAAATACTCTTACAAAGCTTAAGAGTTTTGTTCCTTCTAGTACCCGAAAGGTAATGTCTTAAAAATCAAAGATTTTTAGAAAAATTTGCGAATTTTCCATTACATTATGCATGCATCTTTATAAGTATTAGAGGTATATGCATAACTAAGGCATCATATGATTTTTATTTTCAAAAGGTTAAAGTTAATTTTTAAGATTAAAAATTTGGAAAGCTATATTTCAAAATGCGACATACATATAGTAAAAATCAAAATTTTTTTGCATTTTTCCTTTATTTTTAATTTTTTCTTCTTTCTGTGAATTTTTGTTATTTTTTACACGTTTTACAATCAAACACGACTAATTAAAATGGTAACAAAATTGGTATATTTACTTTAGCCGGCTCACATTTTAAGCCGATGCGAGCCGATTAAAACGGCGGCGGTTGAAAATTCAAAAAAATCCGCGGCGGCGGCGCGCAGCCGATTTTGAGCCGATCTACTTGTTTCTCTGCTGTGGGACAAGTTATTTCAATATTGATATTTTACAGAAATACTAGTCGAAAACTTTAAGATTTATAACTGATGTACCTTGGTTTGTTAGAAACTATGTCATTCACAATGATCTTGATGTACCCAAAGAGATGAAATTAAAAGATTTAGCACAAATTACCTGAATAGACTAAGTAATCATCCTAACTCACTTGCAATTACACTTTTAGACGACAGTAAGGAAGTAAGAAGACTATGCCCTATGGGGAATGAGGAGGCAATTGACCTAAAAGTGACTGGTTAAAGAAGGATTTATCACAGGACTGGTATCATTTAATACTGAAGTGGGTTAAGCAGTGTCAACTGTCCTAAAATAACCAATCCTGTGACTGATAAAGGGAGGACATACCACTTAACCTGAATGCTTATTAACAAGAAAAAGCCAGTTGGCCAGAATTTTATCCATTGGAAGCTGTTTAGTTTTCGTTTATTTTTATGCCCATCTTTGGTTAGTCCTGTGGCATGCCACTATGTGGTTTAAAGCAGGACAAATGATTCCCTCCTATGACAAGCCCATGTTAAAGTTGGCAGTTGTTTACATAGGGTAGGGTTTAGAAGAGGACCGGTCTCTGGCACGAAGGGACCGATCATGTGGCACACGCAGGACCGGTCCCATTCCCCATAGGGAATGTATATTTATTAAGTTCAATGGAACTTAACTACTCTGTTATTTTAAATTACTTCATAAGATTTGCTTAATATTTTTCTCATTGTAAATAGATTGCAAATAAATAAATAATAAAAAAAAAAATAATTTGGAGCTTTCTTTAAAGGTATTTTTTATTCAAAATTTCTTTAATCTTTCTGTCTGCTATTTTTATAACCACCTCTAGAAATTTGCACATTCATAAGAAATACTTTTGTATGATTTTCGTTTTTTGCTTAATTTCAAATTAAATTTAATGTATTTTCATCATCATCATCATCATATTGTGTTGGTCGTTTTTCATTCTGAGAAGTTGGGGCAGTATGTGGAAACTGTATGAAGGTGGATATTTTTTTTTTTTATTATTTGGGAGTAAGAGCCAATGAAGAATCATTTTAGCCTTATAAGTATATTTCATCATACACATCTTACATTGATTGCTTTGTGGTGTCTGTTTGTTGTTTGGCCTTTTACAAATTCGTATTAAATTAAAAATTTTTGACGTTTCAGCAATAAATGCGTATGAGATGTAAATGTATTAGTAAACAAATACATTTATAAGTTCACATACATACATACGTATTATAAAGTAGTATGTAGTAGTAGTAACTTAGATTTTGAAAATGGTTACTCTTGATTACATGTGTGTAAATTTACATACTATATGCCACTATATGAAGGAGCAGGGGCAGGAGTAAAAGGAGTTTTGATTATGCAAGAGGTCTATATTTCATTAATAGAGAAGGGGCAATTTGAAATGTCTAAAGATTCATGGTTGGTTAGTTTGTTAAAAGCAACGTTATTTAAATATTAATAATATCCTTTGTAGCTGTGGAGTCAAGTCTACACAGAGTATGCCAAGTAATTTTCATATGTAATTGTAATGAAAAGTTCTACTGATTACTAGACAAGTGTAAGAACTTTTGTTAATAAAACAAAAAAAGTACAGTTTTAACAAAAGTTTGTAGTTAAGTCATTAATATATTAATACAGAAATGGTAAAAGGACAATCCATTCATACGGCTTCTTTAACTTTTGAAATACTCAATTGATAAACTTAAATATTTAGGAAATAACTTACCGAGAAGACAGGAGATATTTTGATCTGTAGATGATGATATCATATATTTCGTTAACTGAAATAGATAAAGGAGATAATCAGCAAGATATAGAGCAAAAAAGAGTATTATTTAATTTCACAAATATTTTGTATCAAAATCGGATTAATTTGGTGTCACCAATATTCTCGACCCAAACGGGTTAAATTTGAGTTCACCAATATTTTCAACAGAAAATGGTTTTATTTGGTATCACCAATATTTTTGTCTAAAAATTGATTATTTATGATTTAAGTTATTTATTTCGTAATTAGTAAGTGATTGATTGAAAAGGATTTAATTTGGTTTCATCAATTTCAAAAAGAACTTAATTTGGTTTCAGCAATATTGATTTTAATATTGCTTCAGTTATTAATTTCGTAAATACACAGAGAAAGTTTTCCTGGGAGAGTTTTAATAAATTTGTTGAATATACTAATGAAGTTTTCTGCACAAAATAAGTGAACAAATTTTTAAACTTCATGAAAAAACTTCATAATTTTCATGAAAGTAAGTTTAATTAATGAAACTTTTTTATTAAGCGTATGAAATTTTTAATAAATAAAACAAAATTTTTTTTATAAATTTTTATGAAAAACTGCATTTTTTTAATGAAAAGTTTCAATGGATGAATTTTAGTGACATATAAATTTATTAGTATCATGGAGTTATTTCTCTCAGTGTAATTAATAAGATATGGGGCAAAAATATTTTTGAACAAAAATTTGAAAACAAAAACTATACGGTTATAGTTTACTTCCCCTTTACTTCTTGTTAAAACAAAAAAACAAAACAAGTGTAAAAATAAAAACAAGAAGAGTGTATATCTACCAAAGGTAGAGCTTGTACATAACGAACAAGTTTTCAATTTATTTTTGATCAATGGTCATAATCTTTAACTTCGAACTCATATATTAGTTCTCATTTAGTGGGATAACTAGGTTATATGAATGTTTGATGTTTGCATCGGATTGTCACTTATTTCAAAACGTGTTCTGATGATGAGAACCTAGAAAATTCTCGAAATAGATCTATCAACACATTCCCGAAAGTGGTCAATTATTAAATTTGAAAACAAAAACTCTATAGATTATTTGTTAGGACAATATCCTTATAAATAAATATATAAAATATAGACTCGAACTTGAATAATTTTCATTTTCATTGCACAATTAAAGGTTGAAAAAACATAATTTTTATTTTTAATAAAAATTATATCAAACTTGTAAAAAAGACAAATTACGGTCATAGTTTCCTTCCCTTTTACTTGTTGTTAAAACAAAAAAAAAAAAACAAAAGAAGTGTAAAAATAAAAAGGAGAATAAAAACAAAAAGAGCGTATTGTATATCTACCAAAGGTAGAGCTTGCACATAACGAACAAGTTTTCAATTTATTTTTGATCAATGGTCATAATCTTTAACTTCGAACTCATATATTAGTTCTCATTTAGTGGGAAAACTAGGTTATATGAATGTTTGATGTTTGCATGGGATTGTCACTTATTTCAAAACGTATTCTGATGATGGGAACCTAGACAATTCTCGAAATAGATCTATCAACACATTCCCAAAAGTGGTCAATTAATAAATTTGAAAACAAAAACTCTATAGATTATTTGTTAGGACATTATTCTTATAAACAAATATAGAGTATAGACTCGAACTTGAATAATTTTCAATTTCATTGCACAATTAAAGGTTGAAAAAACATAATTTTTCTTTTTAATAAAAATTATAATTAACTTGTAAAAAAAATTGTATTTGTTTTACTTTAGTCATTTGTTTCGTAATTAATAAGATATGCAGCAAAAATATTTTTGAACAAAAATTATTTTTGTTTTTACCTTAGTCATTTGTTTCGTAATTAATAAGATATATAGAAAAAAAGGTTCTAATTTGGTTTCACCAGCTTATTATTGGATTGACCTATATACCAACAAGTCGAATTCGAGATAAACTATAAAGAAGGTTTACACTAAGTTTTCTTAAAATCTATTTGATAAATATTTATATTATCAACAAAACTACAAATTAAACTTGTATAAAAGTTAAATCAAAAGTTATTGATTGATAAATATTTTTGTTTTGTGCTACACATCAACTTTTTTTAATGTGAATTTCTATGCTGCACGTCTATGCTTTTTGATGTCTACGTTCGTTGTGTTGGTCATGCAGCCAAATAATAATAAAATACATTTTTGAACTTTTGTATGCCGTAAACTGAAAGCATTATACTACATGATATTAATGAAACAATTTCATAGAATTTTTTCTTAGATTCAATAATGAATTTCATTATTTTCATAAACTTTTTTTCATAAAATTTTATAGTTTCATAGTGAATTTTATCGTT
Organism: Delia radicum; assembly: GCA_021234595.1. NCBI lineage: Eukaryota > Metazoa > Arthropoda > Insecta > Diptera > Anthomyiidae > Delia > Delia radicum. The sequence goes on from CM037852.1 coordinate 10,045,916, forward strand.
GATCTATAAGTTTATGTGTGAGATTTTATTCGATCGGTTTGAGATCATGACAAATTTTTCTCTAAATTAACAGAAAAATCTAATTTGTATATGATAATTTACTTTGACTATTAGAAAAAAAACACAGAAAAAGTTATTAGACACTAGCATGAATGGAATGCATTTTCTGATCCACTACGGTCTTCATCAACATTCTTCGTGCCATTTAGTGTTAATCTTAAATATCTTCTATTTAACTCACACATTAAAGAGATTGGGTAACGTTAAATCCCACATTACTCTGTGTGTTCAATATATTCTAAAAATTATTTCAATGTAGCCTTTTATTAATTTTGGACTTCAATTAAATTGTTTACAAAATTATATGAAGCGATTCAATGGCTTAGTTCCAATGCGCGTTTAAGACATTCATGTTCATGACATTCAGAGTTTTATTAATTCTAAGAAACTTCTTAATAATAAAAAATTGTATGAAACTCTTTCATAAATTCTCTAAACGCTTCATTGTCGGAGTGATTCATTAGTTTTATGAAGATTTTCATTAATTCTACAAACATTTCATAAACTTTGACTTTAATGACACCAGTTTCATAGATTTTATGAAAAGTTTCAATGGACGAGTTCCAGTGACAATTTTCATTAAAGCTATGAAATAATTCATTACTGAAACGAAAATAATTCTCTCAGTGTATGTCAATTGAAACAAAATTAATTTGTTAATTTGTGTAGACAAAATTTATTTCATATGCCAAACAGTTTTCTATGTATCAGATTAATGTTTATTAAACGTTAAAATTGCGGATATAATGCAAAATCGATTCTGAATATCTCAAATATGATACAAGATATTACGAAACTGGCTTCGGAATTAGAAAGAAGATATTTGCTGTATATAATTGAAGAGCTTATTGTAAAAACTTGATAAGCCACATCTATTGTTTTATGGCTTTTCGCTGTTTTCTAGACATCCATGGATTAATATTTCATAGAAGTCTTGCTTAAGCACTTATTGCAAGTGCCTAGAGTATAAACGTCCTGCAAAATCATATTTTTTGCATTTTTTAACCTTTAAAAGGTAAAAAACAAAATAAAACTAAAATGTGGCTTATCAAGTTTTTACAATAATCCCTTCAATTTATTTCCTACACAATTTGTTTAAAAATGGTCAGTGGGCTAAACCAACTGACAATATAGGGATTTAATGAATTTATTTGAAAATTGTTTTCATACATTTTTTTAGTTCTTTATTTCGTATTTATATTTTTCGTATTAATATCTCAATCACTAACCTGTATACAATGCTCTTTTCTAAAAACCTTAACTGGTTTTAAGAGTTTCGAAAAAATTGTGTTAACAGTGGAACTTTTGATTAATTACTTTTCATGCTTTTAAGCAATTAAATTATTTAAATTGTAAAGTAATTTTTTGCCGTTTCATTCTCGGCATAAGTTTTGTATAATTAAGACAAAATTTTGTTTATGTACTAAAAAATATGCATTAAAAATTAAAAACCCTTTAAAAAACTGTTTCTCTTAAAATCAGTTGGCATATAAATATTTAACAGATGTTAAATACTTTGGTTCTTCTTTATGTTCTTTGATATAACAGATAATATTATAATTTGTGTTCACTAATATTTTTTTACAAAAATAAATTTTTTATGCCATTAGTATTTAACACGCAAACTATGAGAGATAGAGCAAAAAAGGCTTAGATTTGGAATCACCAGAGGTAAGGAAAACCTCCAAGTCAGAAACTGCCAGTGGTGCATAAAATTAAGCACTGATGAAATTACTGGCAGAATTCTTGTTTGAAACGCTTTACCAGCGTTTCCAAAAAGCGTTTTGTCACTATTTGTTTTACAATAATTCCAGTAGTCTACAATATAATCATTGGCAAAGAATCGGCAGCGATCTCTGCCGAGATGCTATCCAGTCAGAAAATGCCAAAGGCTCGAAAGTCTTAAAACTGGTAGAACATTTATTTTTATAACAATTATGATGCTTTGTTTAAAAACGTGTGTGGTCAAAAGGTTTCGAGTTCGATTCCGGATTGAGAAATAGAGCAAAAAAGGCTTAGATTTGGAATCACCAGAGGTAAGGAAAACCTCCAAGTCAGAAACTGCCAGTGGTGCATAAAATTAAGCACCAATGAAATTACTGGCAGAATTCTTGTTTGAAACGCTTTACCAGCGTTTCCAACGGCACGAAAGTCTTAAATCTGGTAGAACATTTATTTTTATAACAATTATGATGCTTTGTTAAAAACAGTGTGTAGTCAAAAGGTTTCGAGTTCGATCCCCAATTCAGTCATACAATTTTTTTGGGATTTTTTTTTACATTTTTTAATAATTTTCTTTTATACACAAAATAATCGTTGCCAATTAGGAGCATTTCAACTAATAAAGTTTTTGTTACGAAAAATGTATTATGAACAAAATATGCCTGGTGACAAAACACGCATTTTAAACAAAATGTGCGTTTTAATAAAATATGCATTTTTAACAAACTGTGAATTTTCAACAATATATGAGTTTTTGACATAAAATGAATTTTTAACAAAATATGCATTTTAAACACAATATGCAGTTTTAACTCAATAAGAGTTTTTAGCAAAATATGTATTTTAACCCAATATTTTGATTTTATTTAGTTGGTTTTCGTATCAAAATTCGAAATTCAAATTAAAAACCATAATGAAAAACCATAATATTGGAAATTTACTAAATTTAACTTAATACTGAAACAATATTTGGCATTATAAACTGATCATCTATCTATCTATTCACACTCTACTTGACTAAACTACGAATTATTTTTTATAATAGGAAAAATAACTTTTCCTATCATCTGTCAGACAAAAAATGTCCTTAATCTAAAACAACAACAAAAAATTGTAAAAATCGATTGAAAATCTTTCAAAAATAAGAAAATTATTAAAAAACAACAACTGAATTTTCAATATAACAATAACAATAGTTATCAAAAAAAAAAAAACAGCAGATGTAACAGAATAATAACATAACATCTCCCAAGAAGCAAGGAATTTTGAGTTTTAAAAGAAAAATTCCTACACTCAGAATATTATGTAGTTAACTGTTTGTAGCTTAATAAAAAAATTCTCAGTTGAGTTAAAAATAAAGGAACATGTATATATTTTTCAAATAAATATTTTTTTTTAACTTTTTCATACATTTGTTCAAAATAATTTACTGTTCTAGTGCGCCCCGGTAGGCTAGTTGGTAGCGTGCTGGCTTATCAGTGCGGGGGTCGTGGGTTCGATTTCCACCAGAGGCACTGGTCTGTTTTCGCTACAACGCGCTGAAAGCCATAGTAGCTTGTGCTCGGTTAGGGTAATAGTATATAATTTGTAATTATATGATTATTAATTAATAACAAAAAAAAAAAATTTACTGGCATTTACCAATTTTTTTTTAGTTTCATTTAAATTAAAGTTTCATAAAAATTTAACCACAAAAACGAAATATAGCAGTATACATAATTATATCCAAAATTTGAGTCTATCCAATTAGATATATATATATTTATATTTTAAGATATATTTATATATACTTTCAGATATAATTATATATCAGTTCAGATATGTTTATATATAGGGCTGAGATTTCCATGCAAATGCATGTTTTTTGTCGATAATCTAAGAACGATATCGATCAATTATCTTTCCGAATCAATAAATTTGCGTTAAAATGGCATCGATTTGTTTTTGCATATTTTTGCATATTTCGGTGAAAATGCATATTTTTGCATATTTTGGTTTTAAATGCATATTTTTTGCATAATTTCAATTTATAAATGCATATTTTAGCATATTTTGGCATTTTTAAAAGATTTTTTAAAAAATTTACATATTAACAAAAAAAAAAGTTCTTCAGAAAAATTTCCAAATACACAAAAAAAAAATTCTTCAAAAAAAATTTTAAAATCAATAAATAAATTCTTTTGGAGCTCTTCTTAAAATACAATTTTATATTAGAAAGAGACGCATATACTAAATAACTTAATGTCGCTAATAAATTCGTAAGTCACGAAAGAAAGTTTTTGGTTGAGCAACACTTAAAAAGTCAAAAGCACAAGGAGCTTTTGACAAAAGTATTCCCAATCGTTGCTTAAAAATACAGAGACAACAAATAAGTTTTGTGTGGACTTATGTGAAGCATTTTTTTCCGCTGACATACCCTTAAACAAATTAAGTAAGGAAAATTTAAGAAATTTCTTTAAAACATATATGATCGAGAGTATTCCTTGCCAGTCTACTCTTAGAAAAAATTATGTGGACAAAATATATAACTCCCAACTAGAAAAAATCTGTTCTTTTTTGAAAAGAAAATATTTATGGGTGTCGATGGATGAAACAACGGATATAGAAGGGCGTTACGTTGCAAATGTTATTGTTGGAGTTTTCGATAAAGATGAAGAAGTTTGCAAAAAAAAATTCTTGCTTAACGCTATGGAATTGAAAAATGCCAACCATGCTACGATAACTCGTAGCTAATTTATTGGCTTTCCATGACAATAAATTAGTTGGTCAAGATTTTGACAAAAAGCAGATCCTTCTCTTTTTAATCGATGCAGCTCCGTACATGGTTAAAGCTACCAATGGGCTTAAAATATTTTATCCAATACAGTTACATGTTACTTGCTTGGCACATGGGTTACTCCGCGTTGCAGAGGAAATTAGAAGCCAATTCGATAATATTGATTTATTGGTTTCATACGGAAAAAATATTTTTAAAGGCTCCTTCACGAGTTGCAATTTTTAATTAAATGTATCCGTTGGTTCCCCTTCCACTGCAGCCAGTATTAACAAGATGGGGAAAAAATAAGAAAAAAAAATCCAAAACGTTTTGCAAAAAAGTTAAGGATTTTCAATAATAAATAAATTTCCCTGAAGAAGTCTCCCAATGTGGAGACGAAATATTGGAAATTAATAATTTACAATCGTTTTAACAAAAGATCTTAAGCTCGAAGAAGAATCATATATAATAAAAGAAGATCGAAGAAAATTAAACATATTCAGAGATTTTTTAAGTTTTTAGTGCATATTTTTTTATTTTTTTAGTGCATATTTTGGATTTGTTAGTGCATATTTTAAGCGCATATTTTCGATTTTTTAGTGCATGAAAATCTCAGCCCTATTTATATATAACTATATATAAATTTATATATGAATATATTTGGAGTTATATATAAATATATATGAACCCAGATATAGTTGGAAAGACTCAAATTTCAGATATAATTATATATGTTCATATCTAACCTTTTTTACACGGGATTATAGTTTATTTGTTTAATTTACAGTTATTATAAATTTAAATTATTTTTTTCAAAAAATAAATATTCAAAAAATTCGTGTCTGTTTTTTTTATAAAAAAGTTCTGTTTATATACAAAATTACTTCAATTCAAATTACAAGAAATTTTTTAGAAAAGAAAAGCAAACAACTGAAATAATTTCAAATATATGAATATATTTTTTATTTTTATTTCATAGAAGCAACACTCAGGAAGTTCTTCCTATTTATTAATGTGTTGCTTTCTTTGGAAATTGGATAGTGTAGAGATGAAAGGTGGGGAAAGATGAAGGGCTTCAAACATGGCAACACTGTAATTGCGCGAGCTGATAAGTCTTAAAACAGTTGTTGCTCGCCACCTGATGGAAAATTTGGCGACCTTATTGAAGCTGTTTGGTTTCTAGCCCTGATTCATTATTTGACTTCGGTGTGGTTAAATGATATGGGAACACCGAAGGTGGGAGCTGCGATACATATGAGAGATATAAAACTCATACAAATTATTTTTCTAAATTGATGGAATCGAACCCGGGGCCATTTGTATAACAGTCCAACGCACTAACCATAACACCACTGTAGTTAAAATTTGAATATTTATTTTTAACTTTCTATTCTTTTTTTCCAACGAATTTGTTAACTATTTAAACGATATTTAAAAATAAAAAACAAGAAATATTTGATTTGAATGAAAATTTAGTATGCCGGATTATCATTTATGTTTAATTACATTTTCAGTTAATCTATACTACAAACTATTTTGAGTGTATAGTTCACACATATAAATACTCCCTAAGATGCACAAATACGCATAAACAATTTCAAGCAGGAGTTGCAAACATTAATAGCATATGTCCTCAATACAATTTGAAATAATTTTGAAAACATGCAATATGTCAGCTGAGGAAAATTATGCACTTTAGAAAAATGAAACGAATGAACTGAATTGAATAAATATTATTTCTGCACTAATAACAAACGAGCAACAATTTTTCTGTCTAATTATCAGGGCTGAGACTTTTGCAAACTAATAAAATAAAAAATATCCATCACAAATGCAAAATATGAACAAAAAATATGCACTACAAATAAAATAAGCATTGAAAATTTAAAATTTTGCAACAAAAATTAAAAAATTCCACGAAAAATAAAAAAAATGTTCTTGTTATTAAAAAAATAATATGCAGAAAAAACTTGATTTACGCAGTGCAAAAAACCCAACAAATTCCGCGGATGTCAAAAACGCTTTAATTGATTTTAGTTCAACTTCGTCAAAAGCCTGGCAAAAGATTTTTTTTTTATTTATGTAATAAAAATCGACGATAATCGAATATATAATGTCGTTACATTAAATACGCGTGATAAAGTACCGCGTAAATCCAAAACGCAATAATTAAACTTGGAAGAATTTTGTTGAATTTCTACCTTTTTAGCATTTTCATAAATAAAAATTCGCTTCAAATCGTTATTTTTAGCGATTAATCTATTAATCGTTGAAAATGTTTTTTGTTTGATTTTTTTATAAATAAAAACACAAAGAACTGATTTTTTTTAAATATCAAATAAAGTTGGCTGCATTGGTTTCCAAAGTGTTTGTTGAGGATTATTCAAAATATCCTACTAAGTTTATGTGTGTGAAGATAAATTCCATAGTTAAATTCCATTTTATTGAAATTCACCCAGGAATGATAACACTAGTAATTTCTACTCTCTCTCATTCTCAGTCAATTTTACCATCAGCTGTTAAATTAAATGTTAAAAAAAATAACAAAACATGAAAAAAACAATATTTGTGTTTTGTCGCGTAAATTAAATAAAAATTGTGGAAGAGGCTCGGCCCCTGAGCACAGACCTGAAAAACTTTGAATGCAATAATAAAGTAGGATCAAGTAGTTACCTAATCCACCAGGTCGGATCTCGTTTCCTCTTAAAATATGGTCATAGTGTCATATGAAAGTAACATATTTTAAAAAATTTAATATGTGATATTGAAAATGGCCCATATCTCGGCCCCTGAGCACAGACCTGAAAAACTTTGAATGCAATAATAAAGTAGGATCAAGTAGTTAACTAATCCACCAGGTCGGATCTCGTTTCCTCTTAAAATATGCTTTATTACAAATTCACAATTTTTGTTTAATTTACACGACAAAACACAAATATTGTTTTTTTCATGTTTTGTTAATTTTTTTAACATTTAATTTAACAGCTGATGGTAAAATTGACTGAGAATGAGAGACATTAGAAATTACTAGTGTTATCATTCCTGGGTGAATTTCAATAAAATGGAATTTAACTATGGAATTTATCTTCACACACATGCTAAGTTTTAATGAATAGAATCTTGGCGTTTTAAATTGGATGAAATTTCAAGTAACAAGCTTAGTTTTTTAAAATTTGCAGCACATTATTTATACAAAAAATTAGATTTTTTAATGTGTTCGTTATAAGCGTAAAAATTTATATGATAATTCGTAAAAGGGTCAAAAAAATTAGTTCGTTATATAAAAAGTTCGCTATAAACGGTGTTCGTTATAGCCGTATTATTTTGTTTGAAATATGTTAGGAAATGCGTAGGGACCAGAAAAATCGTTCGTTACAGGCTCTTTGAAAAACTAAAAGTTATCAGCAGGGCAAGTTTTTTTTAGCATTTGGCATTAAATGCTACTTTTGCAAATATATTTTTGGATCATTACCATCGTTAAAAAATTCTGTAAAATATAGTTGAAACCCAAATTTTGTACAAGAAAAATATAAAAAAATTTATATTTTTTTAGTAAAATTAAAAAAAGTAAAAATAAAATTTCGGAATATTTTCTTTAAAGCAACGAAATTTGTAAACTTTTAAGTTCATTATTGTTTTTTATTAAAAACATCAAACAAAAAACTTTAATTTAGCTGCTTATTTAAGCAATTTTTGAAATTGCAAGCCATTTTTGCAATTTTGTGCCCATTTTGTTTTTTTTTGTGCCATTTTAAACTTTTTTTTGTGTTTTAAACTGGCCTTTTAATGCTAATAAATGTATAGAGTTATCAAGTTATTCTTTTGAAAAGAAAGTCTTACCATCAAACAAAACACTTTAAATTAGCTGCTATTTTAAGCAATTTTTGAAATTGCAAGCCATTTTTGCATTTTTGTGCCCATTTTGTTTTTTTTTGTGCCAATTTAAACTATTTTTTGTGTTTTAAACTGGCCTTTTAGTGTTAATAAATGCATAGAGTTACCAAGTTATTCTTTTGAAAAGACCAATGAATCTACCAGTGTTACCATTTGCAAAATATGCTAGCTTCGAAGAACTGCTTGTAGAACAAATTATTTTTCTTTAACACCCGTGTCGGTTTTTACACCAATGATATTTGTTTAAAATTGTCCTAAAATCCACCGGTTTAGTTGTTTCGAAAAATTCTTCTGAAATTGGTTCTAGCTAAGTATATCTTTTATTTTTACTAGAACATGTTTGAAAATTGTGGTGGCTGGGAATTGATTATAAAAATGTTCTTGGGAGATGGAAGAAGTCGGATTCCTACAGATTTAATTTCAACCTTCTCTGGAAATACACAGAAGTATTGGTTATCGTAACTTTAATTTGAGTTAAAAAAAAAAAAAAAACAGAATAAAAAATATTTATCGAGAGGCTTAAGGATCGATTTCACCCGATTCTAAAAGAGTTTAATGATATTTTATATAGCGTTTCTTTTTTCTAAGCTTTTCTTGGATTTTTTTTTAGCCAATGTTAAGAATATTGGCAAGTTTTGGGTAAAAATCCATATAAAAAATTTAACCGGTTAATCGACCTATTTTAACCGATTATTTGGGTCGAATAATTATTTGAGTTTTAAATTATTTATTTCGACATTAACCGAATTAGAGACAATTAATCAAGGTTATTCGATTAACCAAATTGGAAACACTATAAAATATGCAGAAAAAATAGTAAAATATGGACTAAACAATTTTATTAATATGGATTTATTATTTAAGACAATTGCAATATTTTTGTCTTAAAAATGTTGTTAAAAATTTTAAAATTTGCTCTTATCATAGCCAGAATATGCAGGTGCTTGTGCAAATTTAAATGTAACTGACACTAATAGAAAACATATGATTTTCTATTGTTGATTTACTTGAATAAACGTCACTACATTGCTAGGTCTGTCAAAAAACAGATTAGTATTTGGAAGATGACAAAGCCAATTGTGATAAAATTTTGTTGTTGTTGTTGTTTTTGTTTTTTCTTTGATATTTTAAATTTTGAATCTCGCTCCTAGACGAGGACAAGAAATTCTCATTGAGTTTGTGATTTAACATGAAATCCGGATAGGGACAAGCCTACAGCAGATTGTTTTTCACAATTTGTTAAATAAGTTTTGGGACTTTAGCACATTTAATTACTATAAATGCAATTAATGTTTATCCCGATAAAAATAAATTCAGAATATTAGCAATTGTTTTTTTCTGTTACTTTTGTCTTGGTAATAAAAACGATTAAATAAATATAAACTTAGCAAAAATATCAAAAAATGCTCTTAAAAAACAAATTATTTTAATTGAGAAATATACAAAAATATGCATTTATATCAAACCTTCCAACAACAAACGCCAAAATTTACATTTAATATAAAATATGTAAAAATATGTAAAACTATGCAAAAATATGCATTTACAACTCGATGCCAATTTGTTGATTAGCGAAGATATTTGGTTAATATTTTCCTTTAGCTAACATCATGTATTTACATGAACTTCCGAACCCTAGCAATAATTTTAATTTAATAAATATGCATTTTTTTAGAAAATATGCATTTTTAACAAAATTATGAGATTTTAACCAAATATGCCTTTTTAACAATATTTAAACAAATATTAATTTTTACCAAAATATGCGTTTCTAACAAAATAGGAATTTTGAAAAATATGCATTTTCAACAAAACATGCATTTGAAATAAAATATGAATTATTAACAAAATATAAATGTTTAAACAAATATTATTTAAATTTATTTTCATCGGGATAAACATTAATTGCATTTATAGTAATTAAATGTGCTAAAGTCCCAAAACTTATTTAACAAATTGTGAAAAGCAATCTGATGTAGGCGTGTCCCTATCCGGATTTCATTCCTGCCTAAGGAAATCTTCAGGGGACTTTGTTATTAGAATTTCTAGAGATATTTGTTATGTTAAATCACAAACTCAATGAGAATTTCTTGTCCTCGTCTAGGAGCGAGATTCAAAATTTAAAATATCAAAGAAAAAACAAAAACAACAACAAAAAATTGTCACAATTGGCTTTGTCATCTTCCAAATACTACTCTGTTTTTTTTGACAGACCTAGCAATGTAGTGACGTTTATTCAAGTAAATCAACAATAGAAAATCATATGTTTTCTATTATTATTTTTACCAAAATATGCGTTTTTTAACAAAATACGAATTTAAAAAAAAAAAATATGCATTCTCCACAAAACATGCAGTTGAAATAAAATATGAATTTTTAACAAAATATACATACTATTCCAACAAAATAGACATTTATAACAATATATGAATTTTTTTTACCAAAACGTGCATTTTTAGCAATATACCATTTTTTTTAACAAAATGTACATTTTTAACAAAATATGCCTTTTTAACAAAATGCATCTGTTTATCAATACTTGCATTGTAAACAAAATATTTGTTTTTAAAAATATATGCATCAACTGATCTTTGCCGTTTGATTAAGAATTCTTGGATTCTTGAATTTACTCCAATATATTTTATACATTTTACATGAAAGTCCCAGCCCTGCTAATTACAAACGAAAAAAAAAAGTAGGAAGAGCTGTATATACCATACGGATGGATGCGCATGAATAAAGATGCAATTATGACAACAACAATACAATAATACCATGGGCTATACAACAACAATGAAAAGCACATCTAACTGAAATTTTGAATGCAAAAACAACCCCTGCTGTTTTGAAGTACATTAGAGATACATATTGCAATACACTTACAGAAATATAATGGTAAAACTAATCGAGAAATAAAACAAATTTTTCGTAAGAAGAAAATTAAAACGGACGAATATTCAAGAAGTTTTTAGGAGTTTGCAGGTAAATTAATTTTCAGCGATTATCAACGACACAATCTCATATTTTGGGAGTGAATATTAGTTTTAAAGTTATTTGAAGCTATTTAGTTTAATATTTTTTTTAATATCTGTAAAATAAAGGGTGTCCCAAGAAGAACGCAATTTTTAAATCTGGCAACATTCGAAGTGTCATTGTTTGACATTTGAACAATTGTTATTGTTTGCTAGTAGAAGGTACGAGGTTAGTAAAAATGGAGCGCTACACGAATGAACAACGCATTCTCATTGTGAAATTGTTTTACCAAAATGGTGAAAGTTTTGCGGCTACAGTTCGCAAATTGCGATCAATTTGGCGAGGCCCATTTTCATCTTGATGGCTTCGTCAATAGGCAGAATTGTCGCATTTGGGGTGAGGAAAATCCTCGAGTGATTCACGAGAAGCCAATGCATCCTCAACGTGTCACTGTGTGGTGTGGTTTTTGGGCTGGAGGAATCATTTGACCTTTTTTTTATGAAAATGAGGCAGGTCAAGCGCAAACAGTCAATGGTGTTCGGTATCGTGAAATGATAACCAGTTTTTTCTTGCCTAGAATTGAAGAAATGAATGTGGAGGGCATGTGGTTCCAACAAGACGGCGCCACATGTCATACAGCCAGAGAAACAATTCAATTGCTGCATCAGTCATTTCCCGGTCGTGTTATTTCGCGTTTTGGAGATCAGAATTGGCCGCCTAGATCGTGCGATTTAACACCATTAGATTTTTTTCTTTGGGGTTTTTTGAAGTCGATGGTTTACGCCAATAAGCCGACGACGACTCAAGCCTTAAAAGAGGAAATTGGACGCTGCATTAATGAAATACCGCAGCATTCATGCAAAACGGTCATTGAAAATTTCATTAAAAGATCGCGTGCATGCCAGCAAAGCCGCGGCGGCCATCTGCACGATATATTGTTCCATACATAACCTCATTCTGTCTACTTTACGATATAATAAAGTTTCACGATTTTTTTTAAAATATCTGTGTTTTATTTAAAATTTAAAAATTGCGCTCTTCTTGGGACACCCTTTAGCTTTCATTTGATACTCAGTATTTTTATAGTTTCTTTGGAACAGACTTGGGCGACGTCAATTACAATTGTTCACTTGTGAATTTTTTCTATATCATTAATAATATTTCTATATCATTAATAATATCACACTCGTGAGCTTAATCGCTTCCTTGGAAAATTTGGAAAATGTTTAATACCAAACATGGGTATTAGTAACAACATCTGGGTATTTAATTACAGGGGAATTACTCAATTACACCCAATTACATGTAATTGAACATAAAAAAGGAATTGGCCTGTAATTAAATACTCAGATATTGGTATTATGTCCCATGTCTGGTATTGACAAAATTGAAAATTTTCCAAGGAAGCTTTTAAGCCCACATGTGTGAGCGTATGTCTGAAATTATTAATGATATAGAAAAATTTCACAAGTGAACGATTTTGAAATGTAATTGACGTCGCCCAAGTCTGCTTTGGAACAAATATGCAAAAAAAAAATAAAAGTTTTGAATCCAACTTGCGTTATACATATTTCATTTAATATCTCTTTATATTACCAATGACCTTTCATCTGATACCTAATTTGTATATGGTTTCTTTGTAAAAAAATAACAAAAACTGGAAAAAAATAAAAATTATTTAATTTTCAACTTGCTTAAACTTGCTAATACTTAAAAATCGTCCTTCGCATTAAAACTAAAAAATTGTACTAAATTAAATAGGGCCTTCTAAATGTTCCCTGCGGGAAATGGTCCAGTCTCCGGTATGGTCACGTGACTAGTTCTTGGTGTGCATGAACCGGTTTCCGGGTTGGGACTTTTATATGGGAGGGACCGGTACTTTTAACATGGGCATGTCATAGGAGGTGGCCAATTGCTACCTTTGGGGAAACTTGTGACAGGGTGAATAACTTAAATGATGTAACCCATCACCGTACTAACTATAAAGAATATGTCGCAAGGCCAGTTTATAGGTGGTGGTGTTAATGTGGGACCCCATTAGGATTTGTGTGATGTGCAATATGACTAGTTATAAAGTTGTTATCACATGACGGGGCTAAGGAGAATTGTCATGGAACTGGCGAACAATTTTTTATGAGTAACTAGTCACATATTGATCGCAATGTGGTCTGGCGTAGGGGCAGTTCGAATGGAGTGATTGTGTGACGTATCACTCATTTTTCAATAGGGGACATGTCACCTGACATGTTAAAAATATTTACCGAGTAACCTGTCCCTTTTTATTCACCGTGCGTCATGTTAGGGATGAGTTCCTAATTGCTCCCTCTGCAACCAGTCACTTAACTTACCACAAATAGTATGTCACTGAACCTGCTCTAACAATATCTCAAAAGGCACAAAAAAAATATTTTACATAAATTTTTACTTTTTTCCCGTAAAAGGGAAACAACTTGAATGATAAATTTCTTGATAATTTAAATTTGGAAAAGTATAAAACTATAGTTTAAGTATAAACTATGGTATTATTATTAAGTTAAGTAAATTAACTACCCTGTGGGAAACGGACCTATCACTGGACACGTCATGTGGCTGGTTTACAAGAACCGGTCCCCGGACCGAGACTTTTATATAAAACGGACCAGTCGCTTTAATATGGGCTTGTCCTAAGAGAGGTTAAATTACGCTTTGTGATTTGCATAATTTGGTACTAACTGCCACATATTCTTCCACCGATTACGGTTTTGCGCCAGTTCAGTGACCAGTTACAACTTCTACTGCAACATCACTAGTTGCTTCAGCACTCTTTGAAGTTATTTGACTTTTTCTCTAGTTACATAATATATCTGGTACCAACCAGTCAATATTTTGTCACCATTTCTATAGTCACGTAATTGGTAATTTCTCCCAAATTGACACTTTTTGGTACACCAAAACTTAAATTTCACCAGTTCTATGACGTGCAACTCAATGACATATCACGCGATTGCCCCTTTCGATCAATCGACCCTTCATTTCCCGCAGGGTTTTTACACAATTTTTTTTCTAGTGTAAGAACTATTAACATTTACAATTTATTGATAGAAGATATATTAACAAAATGTGTGTGTGTCTGTATAACTGTGTGTGTATATATTATCCTGCAGATGCATTTTCGCGGTAAAAGAAAATGTCTGTATTAGTATTAGTGAGAGTTTTTCATATTCCAATAATGAGAAAATTTTGTGTATTTTCCTTATCACTATTCTCTTTTATCCTTATTTATATATCTTCTAAACTAGTTATATGTTGATATTATTTGTATTCATGTGTTGGCTTGTCTATACTGTCTGTACATATGAGTGTCTATGTCCTTTTACAGGACATGTGCAATTTATTTTTCATATTTGTTGCAATCGTATGCAACATGTTGTTGTGCTCTATATTTCCTTTAAATATTTAGCCATTCGATTTTTCCTATAGATTTTTTTTTTTGCTTTAGATTTTCCCTTAATTTTTTTGCGCCTTTTTTGTATTTATTTTTATTTCCTTTTATAAATCTTTAAAGTCCTTTTTTGTTTGATTTGTGGTTTGTTTTGTCTTTAAGTGTTTCTTTCATCTTTAGGTTTTTTCCTTTAGAACAAAAAGTTTTCATCTTTTTCTTGTTTTGTTTTCATAACATTAACTTTTGTTTTCAATATATTCTTGGGAAAATGTATAGACAAAAAAAAGGCGGCTACTTTTTCACCTTATTAATTAACTTCTGTAATGATCGACGTAGAACAATATGTGGGATTAACTAAAAAAAATAATTATGTATGCTACTTTAAAGTATCTAAAACATCTACTTATGTATACTTATAATAAACCCATGCATTAAAAAATGTCTAACTAACTAAATTAACAAATTTTCGTTAATTTTACGAAAGATTTTGCTGTTTTAACACTATTTGCGTATTGTGCAGAGATTATTATAAGTGTACAAATCCGATAACTCATTCTGGTAAAAACTCTGTAAATTTACTGAAAAAATTAGTAAATGAAAATTGGTATTCTGTTATATGAGGAATTTCAAAAATTTTGGACACATAGAAACAAATATTTTTGAGTATGCACGCAGAAAAAAAGATGTATCATTTACAAAAATTAGAGTAAAAGTTTACAAAGTTTCGTGATAATTATACAAATACATAAAATTAGTGGCAAATTTGTCAAAACGCTTAGGTAAATGTTCGAAGTGCTATATTACATATAAGCCGAAGTTTTTTTGTATAATATTGTAACGTTTTCCTGGTTTATTTTTGTAAATAAAAAATACTCCATTATAATCCTTTCTCTAAATTCAAAAAAACTTAGAGAAATCTAAAGCCAGTTTCAACAGGCATCTAAAATTTTTGAAATTTCTCATATGAAACTAACTTAAATTTTTATTAAAAGTACACTCACAATATATTGTCGCTTTAAAACTACTAAACACATAGTTAAAACCCGGTCTACTCACTTTTCTTTTAAACGAAAATTTTTAATTTTTTTAACTACGAGTATTAAAAAATTAACTCAAAATCCGTAAAAACAAAAGATTTTCTTTTATTTTTACTATCAAAAAAAAAATTTAAAAAAACTCCCAAATCCGTAAAAATAAACGATTTTATATTATTTTAAATATCAAAAATTAACTTCCAAATTATTAAAAACAACAGTTTTTTTTACTACGAGGGCGGATCAAAATGTCCGTGACTTTTTGAATGAAACACAGTTTTTTTTTTGCAAATAAAAAACTTTTTTTCAACATAATCTCCTTTTAGCACAATACACTTAGTCCAACGTTTCTCCAATTTTTGTTTCCCTTCCAAAAAAATAGGATTTTTCGAGGTCCATAAAATAGGCATTTGTTTAATCAATAATGTCATCGTTGGAGCTAAATCTCTTTCCACCGAGCCATTTCTTAAGGTTTGGAAATAGGAAATAGTCACTGGGGGCTAAATCCGGAGAATATGGCGGATGAAGTACCAATTCGTAGCACAATTCATGGAATTTTGCCATTAAGACTGCACACGTGTGCACCCGTGCATTATCTTGATGAAAAAGAACTTTTTTCTTTTCCATATGAAGTGGTTTTTTAAAATCCTCGTTAAATCGATCCAATAAGTTGGCATAATATTCGCCGTTCATTGTTTTTTCCCTTTTGAAGGTAATCGATGTGGATTATCCCGCGTGCATCCCAAAAAACTGTTGACATCACCTTATTGGTCACGATTACGTTTATGGCCAATTGAGAGCAAACGCGGTACCCATCTTGCAGACAGCTTTCTTAAACCCAACTGATCATTTAAAATCGAAACCACACTGCCTGAAATGCCTATGGCATCAACAATCTCACGCACGTTTACTCTTCGATCGGCCAACACCATATCGTGGATTTTTTTTCCGAAATTTTCGGGTGTATTGACCTCAATTGGAAGTCCAGAACGTTCAGCGTCATTTGTACGACCACAACGAAAGTCAGTAAACCACTTTTTTACCATTGAAATCGATGGTGCAGAGTCCCCATAGTATTTATCAAGCTTTTCCTTGGTTTGATCGACGGTTTTTTATTTTTGCAAAAAATAATGTTTAATGCGCACTCCAAATTCACTTTTTTCCATTTGTAAAAAAATCCACGAGGTTGTATGTTTTAAACAGTTGTTAAACGTAAAGTAACTTTTACTCTTCGATCGGCCAACACCATATAGTGGATTTTTTCGACATTTTCGGGTGTATTGACCTCAATTGGCAGTCCAGAACATTCGGCGTCATTTGTACTTGAGCGACCACAACGAAAGTCAGTAAACCGATTTTTTACCATTGAAATCGATGGTGCAGAGTCCCCATTGTATTTATCAAGCTTTTCCTTGGTTTGATTGACGTTTTTTTTTCGCAAAAAATAATGTTTAATGAACACTCGAAATTCACTTTTTTCCATTTGTAAAAAAATCCACGAGGTTGTATGTTTTAAACAGCTGTTAAACGTAAAGTAACTTTTACTCTTCGATCTGCCAACACCATATAGTGGATTTTTTCGACATTTTCGGGTGTATTGACGTCAATTGGCCGTCCAGAACATTTAGCGTCATTTGTACTTGTGCGACCACAACAAAAGTCAGTAAACCATTTTGGACCATTGAAATCGATGGTGCAGAGTCCCCATATTATTTATGAAGTTTTTACTTGGTTTGATTGACGGTTTTTTTTTTTGCAAAAAATAATGTTTAATGCGCACTCGAAATTCACTTTTTTAAAAAAATCCACGAGGTTGTATATTTAAAACAGCTGTTAAACGCAAAGTAAATGACGGAACTTGCTCAAAATTTGACAGTAGTCTATTAACAGGTGGTACTTGATGGAAGCAGTGTTGTATTTCATATAACTGCGAAAGAAGTTCGAAAAGTCACGGACTTATTGATCCGCCCTCGTATCATTAACTTTTTTGGTAAAAATAAAGAATTTTTTGTAAAAAGCAGAATCAGTATTTTTGTGTAAATTGTTTTTTTTTTTAATAACTGGTAAAATAAGTTGAAAAAAAATATTTGTAGTTTAAATGTGTATTCCTCAAAAGACAAAATTTACTGATTACTTTTTAAATAAACTATAATTAGTTGTTAAAATGTTGTGAGTGTAGTATTTTATTATACAACTAAAAATAAAAAATTGGTAAAATTAACATTAACCTAATGTTATGCATAATAAATGAAAAATTTGCCAAGTTGTTAGAGAGCATAAGTAAGAGTTTGTTAAATATTTGGTTTTTTTAAAATAATTTTTACAAATAATTTGGTTAATAAAATTAAAGCGATGTTGTCCGAAAATGATGAAATGTGTTATTCTGTAAATTTCCTAGTGGGTCTTTATGGCCAAAAGTGTAAAAATTAACCATATATCATATTACGTATAACAAATTACATAAAAAATTATTCCTATCAAAGTTAGATTTTTTTTATCAATTTAGAGGCTTTACAATCCTGTAGTCATCATTAAAATTTAGTTTCATGGGTCTTATTTGCCCCGGGCTATTTAGGGTTAAAGAGTTTTTTGCCTTATCAAATTTAAGTGAGATTTTTCCAAAAAATTTTATTCAAATTTTGTTAAATTTTTGACAAACTAAACTATTTTCATAAAATGTCCTGGAAATTAGTCGCTTTAAGCTCAAACTAGAATTATACTTTTGTCTTCAATAGCCACTATTATATTAAGGGGATCTAATGGGAAAGTGAAGCGAATACAAAGGATCTATTTGTACACATACACTCAGGTAAATTCTGATTTCAAAATATGTAGCTGTTTGGATTGTAATACAGTTTTTTTTTATTTTTAATGTAAATGGCTGTCATTTGTTGAACAAATTAAATTCTTTAATAACCTTGTAGTTCATTTAAAAAACAAACCACATCAAATGACTGTTTTATGATTTTACATTCATTTTTTACAGTTGTTTTGTGGCATTTAAAAAAATAAAAGAGTAAAAAATTTTTATATGGAACATTTTTGGTCTTCAAAGTTTAGTAACGTCATGATGCTTGTTAGAAAAATACCCTAACCACGTGCTTGATTACTAAGAAGACAAGAATGGAGCAAAATTAATGATTAATAGGTTTTTTGTTAAAGTTCTGCTTATTATGCAGGCTCTAACTTTTCTAAAACTTCGGGTTCTGATGAGATCTTTAGCCAGATCGAAATACTAGTATCAACCTAGCTAATATGTTTGATTTGCGTAATTTTTGTAAATATACTGAGGTTGAAAGCTCGGTATAAATTGAAAATAATTTGCCAATTTGCCTACACTCATAATAATCTATGCATATAATTGCGAAAATATTGTCAAAACATTGAAAATTTTCGTAAAACTGACAAATTTTCATTAAATTTACGAAAGTTTTTGTTATTTTGACATATTTTTGTATTTTAATACATAAATTATTATCAG
Organism: Delia radicum; assembly: GCA_021234595.1. Taxonomy (NCBI): domain Eukaryota; kingdom Metazoa; phylum Arthropoda; class Insecta; order Diptera; family Anthomyiidae; genus Delia; species Delia radicum. The sequence goes on from CM037852.1 coordinate 10,065,256, forward strand.
TATACATAAGTTAATTGGTTCATTTCATAAAATTTTAGCTACAAACAATCATTTTTTTTCAATTCCCTAAAAATTCAATGCATCAATTAAGAAATTTGATCATTAATAGAAACAGATGATAAATTTAAATCAAATTTCATTCAACTATTGAATCTAAGGAGGAAGATCGAATAAATCCTAACACAGATTATCACTTATAACTTTTTTATGTTTAAAAGTGAACTTTATCTTTTAAAAAGTCGCGAGGTGATGTGTATAAATTATTAGCGAAATCGGATCATTACTTTGTTTACAAATGGACTTTGAACAGAAAGTGAAAACAAAAAAAGTAGCATTTTTACAAAAAAAACCTTAAATTTCGTAGAAATAAATATGCTTAATTTTTCAGAACTCAGAAAAATTAAATTATATTAATATTCTTTTTATATTATTGATGAAGGCTGCAAAGCAAGTTCCCAATACTGTCATTTTTTTTGGAAATGGTCTGCTCCTATCAATTAAGGGTAAATTACTCAATTAAAGAGCATCAAAATGCTGTTTAAGTTTACGCTTAAAGGTGGTATCTGTGAATGCAAATAATTTTAAATCTATGGGAAGGATATTCCACACCCTAGTTATACGTACATGAAAAGATCTTTCATATATAGATGAGGATATACAGTGACATATTATCTGAGGGTTTCTACTTGATCTAGAAAATCTAAAATCATCTCTAATGTACTCAGGGCAATTTCGCATAACGACTTTTCGAAAAAGTAACAAAATTCTCAATTTAATAAAATTCCCAAAAGAAAACCCAACAAAGTCCATTACAAATGGAGACACATGATCCCTTAATCTCAGTTTATAAATATATCTAATAATACGGTAAAAAGTAAGATGCAGCCTTCTTAGAACAACACTGTTTGTACCTGAAAATACTTCCATAGCATAAATAATCTGCGACATGAGCAGTGAACTGGCAACATGCTTCCTCACGCGGAGAGGCAAATATAAATCTAATGAATATAACCGTCTAATGGTACTATTAACACGGGAACATATATGATCAATATGTTTTGCAAAACTCAAATTATTATCTACAAAAACGCCTAAACATTTCATTTCAGAAACGAAATTTAGTCCCACATTATCCAACGATATATTTAAGTCATTTGAATCTAAACCAAAACACATTGAACGAGTTTTACCAGGATTAATATTCAACCCGTTCTCCCGCATCCACAGACTGATTTGGCTAAGAAAAAATCAATGTTGGCTTTCACCACATCTAAAAATTGTTTATCTGATGAAAACAAAATCTGAACATCATCAGCATATAAAAATGTCTCAATTGAGTTATTATCAAAAATATTAACAAAATCATTCAGGTACATCATAAACAAAATGGGGCCAATTACTGACCCCTGAGGTACACCACTAGTAACCTCCAAGGTCAATGACTCCCTACCATCAACTGACACAAACTGCGATCTATCACGGAGATACGACTGCACCAGCTTACAGGCTGATTTAGAAAAATTATATATACTACATAACTTGTACACTAACTTTGAGTGTAAAACTTTATCAAACGCTTTTGACAAGTCCAATGAAATCAGCACACTAAATTTCTTGTCATTCAGCTTTTGTCTAATTGAATCAGTTAGCCCAATCAAAAGGGTGGTTGTATTATAATTTTGCCTGAAGCCTGACTGATGTGAGTGAATCAAATTATTTCTATTAATAAAGCCTAACATCTGATCTTTTACAATGTGTTCTACAACTTTCGAAAGTATAGGTATCATAGAAATCGGACGTAAATTATCCAACGCGTTTGAATTTCCCTCTTTCTTAATCGGGACCACACGTGCTATTTTCCAAGATCTGGGATATCTGGAAGTCAAAAAAATTGTATTAATCATGTGAGTGAGTGGCATACAGATGTAAGGAAAGATTATTTTAACAAATTTAAGCGGTATACTGTCATGACTAGCAGCATTCGAACGAATTTTACAAAGTGCTGAATACACCTCGCTCTCATTTATGCCTAGAAAAGAAAAAGAATCCTCATTAACAAAGTTACATTCATCTAAAAATTCACTTGTTGACTCATTTGAATGATTTGAAATAAAAAAATCGTTTATATCATTTGGGTCAACACCATTGACATTATCTCGTGATTCCACACAACCATTCGACTTTAAAATTCTCCACATATGTTTACTATCCAGCCCCTTAAACCTTTGTGCATGGTGTCTTCTTTTTGCTTTTCGAATTACAGTTTTAGTTCTATTTCTTACTCGACAAAATATCCTCCAGTTCTCAGTACTACGATCATCAATATAAGCCTTATATGCAAGATCACGAAGAGAAATATTAAAAGTTATATCCCTTGATGAAAACCACTTATTATCATCGAAATCCAAAATCTCGTCTCTTCGTTGGTACTAAATCATGCAAGGCATCACCATTTGACATGAGATTCGCAAGCTGGACATCAACATCATTGGTCCAAAATATCGGATCAAAGCAACATGACAAAGCAACCCGATTCAGACTATCCATATCAATGGCATCATAATTACGGAATTCAACATATTTAAAAGATAACTTGATTCAAAAAAAAGTTCACTTTTAAACATAAAAAAAGTTATAGGTGATAATCTGTGTTAGGATTTATTCGATCTCACTCTTTAATACTATGTTTACACTTACATGTTTTGAGCAAAACATCTGTTTTGGTGAAAAAAATGTTTAGGAAAACATGTTTTTTTTTTCAAAGCACGTCGAAAACGCATTCAGTGGAAACGTTGTACAAAGAAACAAGAAATAATGTTTAGAAATTTTTTAAAGGGTTTAATTGAAAATAAAAAAAAAGTAATCAGATATCTTCCATATAAAGTAACGACTACTTTTCTTTTGCAATACAATACCACAAGATGCTAAACAAAGTTTAATAATCTCAATTTTTTGACAGCTCAAATGTCAAATATTGATGTGTTTTCAAATGTATTGACATTTTAAATGAATTATTGTTGTTGGTATTTACTTTTAACTCTGTTCAATTATCTTTTAACATAAAGGCAAATACAAAAAGTTTATACAACATTTTTAATAAAAAATTTTATTAAAAAAATTTACAAAAAAAAAGTGATTTAAACAAAAGGCGGATTTATAAAAAGTGAAAAAGATAATTCAATTATTAGAAAAAATTAACAAAATAAATAATATATTGAGTTTTTAATTAAGATTTGATTGAATAATAAAAAATATAACCTCCAAAATATTTTTAACTGTTTGAGTGAATTAAATGGAAAAAAAAGAAATTTTATTTTTACATTGGATTTTCATTTTATAAAAAGGTAAATTTAACTGATGGTGTATTCAATATTAATTAAAAATTGTGTGCGTGGTTTTGATATAAAATTCCGTTTCCAATTTTTTTTGTAAATTGTAAAAAAAAATCTTTCTAATAAAATTTTGTGTTCAATTCTCTCTCTTCTACTTATTTTAACAATAATTAATTATGGCGTCCAAATATAAAAAATATCAGTACATCACAGGCAGACAAGACAAAGAATTTATTCTATGATGTGAATTATTTAAATTTGAAATAATATTAAGATGCACTTAAATGTACTAAAACCTCAAATATTTTATTGAAAAGGTTTAAATGAATTGAACTCATTTTGTAACCTGCCTTTAAATTGTACTTAATCTTCAAAAGGTACCAAACTTAGTACTAAAAATATTAAAATGTAAAAAATTAAATGTATTAAAAAGTACTGAAATAAAAGCCCTTCTTTAGAATTGCAATTATACTTTAAATTTAGTACCTTTTCTATGAAATTTTTTTTAAATTTAAATTTTTTAAAAAAATTATAGCCAATTTTTCAATATTGTACTAAAAACAGTAAGTCTCGGTTCACACACGGCAATTTTATTTGCGCAATTCTTGAGTTTATAGAAAAGGGAGGAAAAGAGAATGGAAGGGTTACAGACTTGCCCGTACTCCAATTCCGTTTTGTTTTGTCATCCGCAATTTTCAATACTGCAGGTTGATATACGAAAATTGCTGAAACAAACTTTTGTTGTGTGAACACAAGAGCAAGTTCAAAGGAGAATTGAAGAAAAATTGCTCAAGTAAAATTGCCTTGTGTGAACCATGACTAATAGTGAGAATATTCTATTATATTAATAATTTCTTAAAAAATACTATATTTAGTACCAAATTTTTTTTTTTATTCTTGGAAAAATGTTCTAAATATAAAAAAATTGCATCGATAGTGCGTTAAAATTGGTTTCATTCTTTGAAAATGTCTTAAAAATAGTGACACCTCTTTAAAATTATAGTTGTTCTTCAAAAAGTACAAAATTTTGTATCAATACTTCTAAATTTTTCGAAATAAAGAACCATTAGTTAAACTATTAGATTAGATTATATGGCACTATGCACCGCGACCAACTTAGGTCTTTTGTGCTGCCTAAAGTTACCCTAAAGATTCAAGCTACCTATAAAGCCAATAATCCTATTAGGCAAAATCTTCATAATGTCCGAAGGGGAAACAAAGCGATTGCCAAGAAACTTGGCACGCCTTTCACATAGCCTCGGACATTCGCAAAGAACATGCTCTGATGTCTCAGCTACCAGTTCGCAAAACCTACACTCATCCGTGTCCGAAAGACCCCTTTTGCGCAGGTGGTATCTGAGATTGCAGTGTCCAGTCAGGTAAGACACCAGGGTTCTCAAGTCACCCCTCCCGAGGGACAAGAGTCTCCTCGATCCTGCACTGAAAAAAGAAATTAATCTCTTAGCCTGTCGTTGGCCAAGAGAGTTTTCCCAATAGAGAGAGAATTCTGATTCCCTCCACGACCCGAGCTTCTCCCTAACATACCCCAAAGTTAAACTATAAAAAGCGAAATTTCTTCAAACTAATTCTAAAAGGCATTGTACTAAAAATAGGATTTTAGAATTGGTATTATTTAAAAAAACACGGTATTAAAAAATTGATAAAAAAAAAAATAATAAAAACAAACATTTAATAATAATGTATTAAAATTGATATGATCCTTTAAAAATGTATTAAAAATAATCCCTGCTTCAAAAAATTACTAAAATTAGTACAAAAGTGTATTAAAATTGATATGATCCTTTAAAAATGTATTAAAAATTATCCCTGCTTCAAAAAATTACTAAAATTAGTACAAAAGTGTATTAAAATTGATATGATCCTTTAAAAATGTATTAAAAATTATCCCTGCTTCAAAAAATTACTAAAATTAGTACAAAAGTGTATTAAAATTGATATGATCCTTTAAAAATGTATTAAAAATTATCCCTGCTTCAAAAAATTACTAAAATTAGTACAAAAGTGTATTAAAATTGATATGATCCTTTAAAAATGTATTAAAAATTATCCCTGCTTCAGAAAATTACTAAAATTAGGACAAAATTGTAATTATTTTTAAATAAATAAATATTAAATTGAACAAACACTAATCGTAATTTCTCAATATAGTAATAAAATTAGCTTTCTTTATACAATAATTTGTATTATTCAAGTTAATACTAAAATTATATAATATTTTCAAATGTACTAAAACATGTTTCCGACAGTAGTACAAATATTATCCCTTGTTTTCAAAATGTACTAAAAATAGACAAAATAAACAAAAACTTAAAAAAAATGCTACAAAAAGAGTTTCAAAATAAACATATATGTGCTAAAAACTTAACAACAGTACTAAAAAATCAACAAAAAATACAAAAACATGCCAAACAATTTCTAATCCAATGTTGTAAACAGTGAAAACATTGAAATTGTACTTAAAATAGCTATTTTTGTAAAATGGTTCTAAAAACACTATATTTTTATTGAAAGAGTTTTCAGTTTGAACTCACGATTTAATAATCCACGAAAATAATAGTCCTGGAATGTAGTACCAATTCTTTGAAATTTTCTGGATAAAAAAAAACATTAAATTCATAAAACACAAAAATTAGCTCCATTTCTTCTAGACTGTACTAAAACTAGTTAATTTTGTAAGAAATTTCACTAAAGTTTATATTTTAACAATCAGTAATAAAAATTCAATCTTTTCATAACAATTTATTAAAATGGTTTCTCTAGTACTAAAAAAACAAAAATTTTTAGAAAATGGTACAAACTTTAAATTTTAAATATAATGTCGCTCGTGTAACAATTCATTCTTTCAAATCCCTGATCCTTTATTGTTAACAGCGACAATATACAATATGACGCCGGTTTTGGTGCAAAAAAAAAAATAATAAAAATCATAAAGTATACAAAACATTAAAAAAATCGCAAAAAATAAATAAAAAATTTTGCGAGTATAAATAAATAAAAAAAAAATCATAAAAACAAACAAAATATGTAAAGGTTAACAACAGCGATTAACAGTCTAAAATCCAAAATAATATTGAAGACATCATACCATTTACAAACATTTTTTTTTTGCTTCAAACTCTTTTAGTTTGTTTGATTTTGAACGGGGTATGTGTAAGTAGGTGGGGGTTTAGGAAGTTTTAATGCAAAAAAAATCAAAGACTTATCTCTGGATAAACACACATGCATAGTATTATGTTTACTTTTCTGTGGGAGGTCCAAGAGGAAAAATTGTAAACTGAATAAATGTAAACTTTGTCAGACAGGATAACATTTTTGGACTTTAGGTTTAAACAGGGACAATTTGCTAAAAAAAATATAATTAAATTATTTAAATTCTTACAATAACGATAACACTTTTAGTACTGCCGTAAACAAGTCTTTAGTACTTAAATGTAAGGCATTTTAAATTTTTAGTACGTTTTTTAGAAAAATTCTAAGTTTAGTACTTATTTGAAAAATATCAATTAAATTACATTTCATTTTTAGTGAAAATATTTTATTTTTAGTACCTACATACAAGGCATTTTTAATTTTACAATATTTTACCTTTAGTACTACCCGGTTAAAAATTAACATAAATACATTAATTTATGAACATGTATGAACTCACTCATGCTCATAAATGAAGTGATTCGAGGTCATACATGTACATATACCACCATATAGGATTCATATATGATGAATTTCATGTAAAAATCGAGTTGCATTGAACCCGACCCCCTCAGATATCGATGAAATTTTGTTCATAGCTAAATTTGATCAATACAAACAAACTCTCATTTTTAGAAATGACTGTTTTGCGATTTTTTGGGCGTTACACAGTGGGAACGTTTTCGAAAAAACGCGAAAATGGTCGAAAAGAGCTCCATTTAAACTACAATAACTCAGAATCGGCTAAACCGATTTCCATGATCTTGGTATCATTAAAAAGATATTTTAACAGGCTTTATGACACGTTTTAAAACTACTTAAAAAATTATATAAAAAAAACTAATATGATATGGTATAGATGAAGGATAAACCTTTCTAAAAAATTAATACACTGTAAAAAAACCCTTGATCTTTTTGGTTTTTTCGTCAGTTAAAATTTTTTTTTTGTTATAAATTTTTTTACAGTGTATTTCTTTTTTTTTTTTAACGTGTCATAAAGCCTGTTAAAATATCTTTTTAATGATACCAAGATCATGGAAATCGGTTTAGCCGATTCTGAGTTATTGTAGTTTAAATGGAGCTCTTTTCGACCATTTTCGCGTTTTTTCGAAAACGTTCCCACTGTGTCACGCCCAAAAAATCGCAAAACAGTCATTTCTAAAAATGAGAGTTTGTTTGTATTGATCAAATTTAGCTATGAACAAAATTTCATCGATATCTGAGTTGGTCGGGTTCAAAATTTCAGTTTTATCTCGATTTTTAAATGAAATTCATCATATGTAATGGTATATATAAAAATTACCTCAATTTTTGTTAATGTACACATATGACCATGTATGGAAATGTATAGACATGTATGATTAAATATTTATGTAAATATTATCTCAATTTTCGTTAATGCACACAGAAGAACGTATATGATTCCTCATATCAACATATAAGAATTGTTTATGAACACATATGGATCATGTATGGATGCATGTGAAAATGTCTGAAGAATGTGTGTTCTTGTATGGATCCATATATGTCCATTTTTAACAGGGTAATTATAAAAATATCAATTTTAGTACATTTAATTTTTAATATTTAGCACTTTTTAAAAAGATTCTGATTTTAGTAATAATTATACAAAAATACTAATTTTAGTACAAAGTATGTAAATTTTAGTACAATATCGAATAAAATGGCAGAAATTTTAGTGGTCTGCGAAATTAATAGTTTTCGAAGAATTGATACTTAATTTAGTACTGTTAAAGATTAACTACAAATATACAAAATAGATTTAGTACTGTTTACACATTAACTAGAAATTTAAATTGGGTCTATAATTTTTAGTACATATTTGTTTTACTAAAATTATATTTTTAAACCTTTTGACGACCATATACAATTAAAAAAAATAATATTACAGATCTAAAAAAATCCTAAAATATAAAAACAACAATTTTAGATGTTTTTACGATTTTCATATTTTTTTTCTGCTCAAGCTCCAAATTCTTTAAGGAAAATTTATTTTAAAAATACTTCCAATAGTTTTTTCTTAATAAGATTTATTTGATTTGATTTATTAACTTAGTTTTTTATGGGTTTAAAGAGTTTTAGGATATAAAAATCCCAATATTAGATGCTTTAGCGATTTTCTTAATTTTGTTTAGAAAGTTTGTCTCTGCTCGGGCGCCAAAATTTAAAAATTGTTTTTTTTTTTTTATTTACGCAAAATTTTTAGTTTCAAACAGATAATTCTAAATGATTTGAAAGTTTTTAAATTTTTCAATGAAAATGTTATTTTATACAACGAATTTCAAAATTCAAAACATTAGCAAACGCTAAATTATTTAAAGAAAATTCAAAGATAAGAAAATTATTTCTTAAAAAAAATTGTGTTATTTTTTTTTTCAAATAAGACACATCTCAATCAATGACACGATTGACCTTTCCAACAAGCTTAAAAACAAAAAAAAAACCGACCACTGGTTCAGAAGTTACCCTCCGACCACCAATTCAAATTTTCAAACCGCTGCCATTTCGCACACTTGCATTTTCGGGAATGGTCGTAGTGAACATATTTTCATGAAATAAGCCAAGGAATACGCTGGTGAAATTCGACGGCTCGTGACTTAATCACCCGTATATGGTCAGAAACCAAATTCTTTAAACAAATTCTTAGATTATAAAAAAAGAAAAGTCTTTCTTGAAGATTTTTAAAGTTATAACATAAAAGCTCAATTTATTTAAAGAATTTTTATATTCTGAAACTAAATTGAGTTCCTTTTGTATATTTGTATTGAAAAAGTTGTCCCCGCTCGAACGCCAAATTGATAAATCTTAATTAAACTGGAATATTATGCAATTTCGAATAGAAAAATTTAATTTATTAAATATTTTCTCTGTGGATATTTCAAGTGGATAATTTTGAAAATTGTAAAAAAGAATTCTAGCTTTTGTTTTCAAAGTGTTCAAAAACTTTAAAATTCTTCAAATAAGATTTTTCTTTTTTTTCATATTTTAAGAATTTGGCACCTGACTAAATATCCCTTTAGCCTTTAAATTAAAGATTTTTTTTTAAAAAAATCTCTAATGGAACTATTAGAGATTTTTTTTTTAATTTAAAGGCTAAAGGGATATTTAGTCAGGTGCCATATTCTTAAAATATGAAAAAAAGAAAAATCTTATTTGAAGAATTTTAATGTTTGTGAACACTTTGAGGACAAAAGCTAGAATTCTTTTTTACAATTTTCAAAATTTGGTTTGAAAATGACACAAGCAGTTTATTTCTTTCAGGAGAAATCTATATAAATGATTTCCTACTAGAATTAAAATCTAATATGAAATTAAAATTAAATTTTAACCAAATTTTAATTTTAACATCAAATTTTAGTTCCTTTTAGAATTTCTTCTGTTGAAATTGAAAACGTTGTCCCTGGTCGGGCGCCAAATTGAAAAATCTTACTTAAACTTAAAAAGTATATAATTAAAAAAAACAAATAGAAAATTTTTTTTTTGCAATATTCCCTCAATTTCAAGAGGAAAATTTTATTTATTTTGAGATTTTTTTTTTTATTTTAAAACAACAGACTATTTGCTCAGATGCCAAATTGTTTAAACAAATTCAAAAAGTATGTAAAACTAAAAGTTTAATTAGAAGAATTTTTAAATTTTTGAACAAAAGCTACTAATTTTTCACGATTTACAATAATTTGTTTAGAGATGTCCCTGCTCGGGCACCATTTATAAAATTCCTATATAAATCTTCTCTTACAATTAAAATAAAATAAAAATAATACTGAAAATGAAAAAAAATAAATATGAGTCCATAAAAATATTAGCATCTACTACAAAAAATATTATTTATGCCTACAACAACAAAAATGTAAAAAAACAATTCCCAAAACGTGCAGTCACTGAATAAAACAATAGCGACAACAACACCATCAATACCGACAACAATGTAGGAAAAAAAAAAATATTTGACAATAAAACAATAAAATAAACATAAAGACAATATAAAATAAAGTAGATGAAAACATATTAAAGGAAACACATTGAAGGTCATAACTTGACAGCTCGTAATTGATATTTTATTATAAATTTGATATGCCAACTTTTAATGACTGCTTTACCATTCAGTAGTGATATGTGGTTTTTGTCTCAAATTTTAAAATTTTAATTTATGCATACTCAATATATGACCATCGTTATACAGAACATACGTTTACCAAAATAAAAAAAGAGTGAAAAAATAATAAATAAATAAAAATACTAACTGACACACACTATGGACACATGTGTGTCATGATATGTGGAATTGGTAAAAGTCAAAAAAAAAAAATTTAAAACATGAAATGAAAACATATGAGAGCAAAAAAAGTATTGGATTGAAAGTAAATTTTTGAGTAGATTTGCGTTTTTACTTGCAAAAACTCTAAACAAATGTGACACTCTCCCCCGCAAGTAAGGTTTCGGTGTTTTTTTTTTTTTTTACATACAAAACTAAAGTCGGTCTTAAACTATCATATGAAATCTAAGATCTATTAAAAAAAACTTTTTTTTATAAATTCAATATTTTTACAAACATTTTATTTAAAAAAAGTGGCAGATTAAGTTCAAAATTAGTTTAAAAGAAATATTTGTAAGTTTAATAAAATTTTTGGGAAAAAACTTTCAAACTCTGGAGTAAATAAATTTGTTTGGTAATACAATTTTACAAAAAAAAAAAAAAAAAATCAGACAATTTTAATTTAATAAAATTTTGTTATTCAACTAACTTTTTACTAATAAAAAAACGTGTCTAATTCGAATACATTAAAAAGAGGTTTAAAATATACTGAGACTAAAACTTAGATTTCGATAAAATTTGGATATGAAACCAACCAGAAATAATGCGCTGTGGTCTAATGGTTAGCGCGTCGGACTATTACACAGATGGTCCCGGGTTCGATTCCCGGTGACGGCAACATCAATTTAGAAAAATAATATGTATGAGTTTTCTAACCCCTCATATGCATCGCAGCGCTACCCTTGGGTGTTCCCATAGCACTTAACCCCACCACTGAAGTAAAATAATGAATCAGGGCTATGACCCAAAAAGCTTCAATAAGTTCGCCAACTCTCCATCAGGTGGCGAGCAACAATTGTTCTAAGGATAATCATATCTCGCAATTACAGTGCTGCCATGTTTGAAGCCCTTCCTCTTTACCCACCTTTCACCTCTCCACTATCCACTTTCCAAAGAAAGCAACGCATTAATAAATTGGACGAATTTCCTGAAATTTGCTTCTCTTAAAAAAAAAAAAAAATTTATCAAGAACACACCATAGTTCCGCTGGACTTATTTAAACAAACTTTGTGGATATATAAAACAACAAAATTTGCTGTATTTTTTCCTTTGAGTGCCTTTCATCTCAACACTATCCCCTTACCAAAGAAAGCAACACAATGATACATAGGACGAATTTCCTGAAATTTGCTTCTCTTAAAAAAAAAAAAATTCATCAAGAACGCGCCATAGTTCCGCTGGACTTATTCAACCAAACTTTGTGAATATATAACAACAGAATTTGCTGTATTTTTTTTTTTTCTTTGAGTGCCCTTAAGTAGAAACTTTGACAAAATATGAATCCTAGATGTTTGAAGATATTAAAAAAATTTTAGTTTTGTACATTCTTGGGATTTTAGCATTGAGACATTAGTTTTTTCATATCAAGGCCAATGCTTTGGCATTAGCATTTTTATGGATAAATCAATGCTTCAATGATTTTCACCCATGTATGGTTTTGTAAAATTTTATGGATAAATCTTTATTCTTAAATATAAGAAATTTTGTTTACTGAAGTCAACCGATTTTTAAAATTTTTAAGAAAAATTTCGTGGCTTTTGAGCAGTTTTTACAATTGTCATATACAAATTAAAATTTTTGTAAGTGTAGTAGTATTTTAATAAAAACCTTATCAGTATTTTTGTTTTGAATGGAAACGGATAATATTTTAGACTGTGTGTATTTGTCAAATTCACTGACCGATCGGTCATATTTTCAAAAACTAGTATTTTAGCAGAGAATTAAATTTTTGTATTTTCTCATTATTATACACTTAGAATACACTTAGAATACTGCAAGTGTAGTTGAAAACAAATGAAATTTCACTTGAAGAAAGAACGACTTACATTTTAGTAAATACAACTAACATTGTACTTTGTTTTTAACTGTTCAAAAAATGAACTACAATTACAGTAAAAATGAGCAACATATGTAGTAAAACATAAACAAACTTTTAATTGTTTTATTTTTTTAAATAAAAAAAACTACTGCATAAAATGTATGTAAAATCATAATACAGTAATTTGATGTGGTTTGTTTTTCTAAATAAACTACAATTGTAATCAAAAATTAAATTTCCTCTACAAATGACTATTTTTTCATTACAACTCAAACAATTGCAACTATTTACAGCAGAATTTCCTGAGTGTTGTAATCAAAATCTAAAATTTTTGGCTTTTTATATTTTTAAATAGTTTTTGAAATAGGTAATATCAGCATTTCTCTGCTGGTTTTTTATATGCGGTATTGAATTATTTTAGGGTTTTTAAAATATATGTTGAAATTTCATGCCAGCAAAAAATAATTTCGATTTGGTAAGCAGTAACTTCTTTTCAGTGCTTCCAAAGAAGGGCTTCGCCGTCATGCATGCAATGAAGCAATTCTGGAAGGCATTATATTGTGCTTCCCTGAAGGCATTCTTTTGAAGCAGTAAAGAAGGCATGAAAAGAAGCTGTGAAGAAGGCATGCAATGAAGCAGTAAAGAAGGCCTTCTATGAAGCACTTCTGGAAGGCATTATATTGTGCTTCCCTGAAGGCATTCTTTTGAAGCAGTAAAGAAGGCATGAAAAGAAGCAGTGATGAAGGCATGCGATGAAGCAGTAAAGAAGGCCTTCTATGAAGCAATTCTGGAAGGCATTACATTGTGCTTGAATGCAGTAAATTGTCAATTGATATACTCCATATTTTTAGAAGCGCTTCCAGAAGAGCATCTGGAAGCACTTCGAGAAGCTCTTCCAGAAGCGCTGCTATCATGTGCTTCTTAGATCACATGATAGAAGCGCTTCTCTCCTGCTTAAAAGAGACCTTCCAAGTAGGACATCGCGAACAAAAATCATGCCTTCTGAAAGGCCTTCAGCAAGCGCTTCGGGTTCAAAGAAGGCCTTTCACAAGCGCTTCTTGGAAGCACTATTTTTTGCTGGAATATTAATAAAAGTGTTAGATTTAATACATATATCAAAATTGTATCAAAATTGTGCCCCAATATCTATCACAGTACACAGAGAGAATTTTCTTAGACGAGTTTTAATAAAATTGCTTCACTATAATAATGAAGTTATCTTCACAAAGTAAATGAAAAATTTCTTAAGCTTTATGAAAAGGCTTCATAATTGTTATGAATTAATAATTTTAATGAAACTTTTTTTTATTAGAAGTATCACATTTTTAGCAAATAAACTGAAAATTTTCATAAAATTTATGAAAAAATGCATTAAATTAATAAAAAGTTACAATGGACGAGTTCCAGTGACATTTTATAGATCTAATGCTGAAATTTATTATTATTATGCAAATAAGTCGCTCAGTATGAAGTTTCATTTTGTTTTTCTTTAAAGATCTGTTCTGTCTGTTAAATTTAGATCTGTTCTAAAAATATGTTCTGTTCTGTCTGTTAAATTTAGATCTGTTCAATCTGTTAAATTTTCCCAAAATTAAAAAGAGTTTGTTAGTAATGTTGCAAATAAAAAATCCTAAATTATTATAAACTTTTCTGATTGATCAAATAAACGATTTTTCGAATACAAAAATTTTTTATCACATAAATTGTTTGACAATTTTTTAAAGAACAATTTCGCGGAACTAAGATTTTTTAAATTTTTAAATTTTGGTTCTCAGCACCCTAATAATTACTCCCGATTTTTCATGTTTGTCGACCCATAAGTTTTATCCAAATTATTTGTTATTCTCCTAAGCAGCTTTGTGTTAAAAATGATCAAAAATACAAAAATTTTTTATCAGAGAAATTGTCTGATAATTTTTTATAAAACAATTTCTCTGATCTATGTTTTTTTAAGTAAAAAATTTTCTAATTTTTAAATTTTGGTTCTCATTACCCTAATTAACCCCGATTTTTCATGTTTGTCTACCCATAAGTTTTATCCAAATTATTTGTTATTCTCTTAAGCAGCTTTATGTTAAAAATGATCAAAAATACAAAAACTTGTCTGATAATTTTTTATAGAACAATTTCTCCGATATAAGATTTTTTGAGTAAAAAATTTTCTAATTTTTAAATTTTGGTTCTCATTACCCTAATTACTCTCGATTTTTCATGTTTGTTGACCCATAAGTTTTATCCAAATTATTTGTTATTCCCTTAAGCAGCTTTGTGTTAAAAATTATCAAAATCGGCTCAGGGGTTCAAGATATGTGCTTGAAAACGTAGGGACACCTCTAAAATCTTCAAACCAATCAAATTTAAAACTTAGCATGGCAAATTCCTGAGAGTTCTCACATCGGAACCACAAATTTTAAACCGCTGGGCCGATTTTGATAATTTTTAACACAAGCCTAATTTGGAGAATAGCAAATAATTTGTATAAAAAGAATTGGTAGAAAAATCCAAAAACTTGCGAGTTCTTGGGGTCCTGAGAATCACAATTTTAAAATTAAATATATATACTTTTCCAGAAAAACGGCTAGCACCATTGGATTTAGCGTACCCTCTATAGTTTTACCTAGCGGGTGGCCCGATTGTTGGAAAAAACTTTCGGCTTCGAGCACTCTAATCAACTTTCAGTTTCGGATATTGTTTACATTCTAGAATCATAATCTATTATTTTTATATTATTGAGTGCGCCCCGGTAGGCTAGTTGGTAGCGTGCTGGCTTATCAGTGCGGGGGGTCGTGGGTTCGATTCCCACCAGAGGCACTGGTCTGTTTTCGCTACATCGCGCCGAAGCCCATAGTAGCTAGTGCTCGGTTAGGGTAATAATAGTATATAATTTGTAATTATATGATTACACAAGGGAACAAAATTGAACTTTTTTTGTGTTGATTTGAAATTTGTAGCAAATTTTTACTAATTTGAGGTCGCTGATTTCAAATCTGCACTTGGTTTTTCTCTATCAGCTCGACTTTTCGAGATATACCGTTATGTTCAAAATTAAGGCACTTCCGCTACATATATTGGAATAACTTGAAAACGGTTCACCATATTAAATTAAAAAAAAAACCGAAACTCGCAAACAATATTCTCTTTAAGCCGTGCTTACATTGTTTTTAAATTTTCCAAGTAGTTTTAGAGATATCGTTCAAGTTTTGAAAAAAAAAAATAAAATTTTTAAAAAAAAAAAATTTTTTTGTTCTTTAAAAATTCCTAAAAAATAAAAATGGGATAAAAATCACAGTTTTGGTCTAGAAACAGTTAGTTAAATATATTTCGAATGAAATGAGCTTTATTTCATTGCAATCGGTGCACAACTTTTGATTTTGTTCACGATTTGCTGAATTGATATAAATCGCGATTTCCATACAAAAATAACATTTTCTAATGTGTAAGTGTTTGTATGTAATAAGTTAGTTTTTTAAAATTCTAAGAATTAAAAAAATTAAGTAATAAAAAAAGATTATTTCATTTTTATGGTTGCGGTAGCAAACTCATAACGCCTATAAATTGTATTGTTCCTTTATGACACCTAGTCAGTTCACAGTCAATTGGTTTACCGTTGGTAACGGATGATTTTTTAAAGAAATTCCCCTTAACACATGTGTTCATTCAGAAGTGACTGTCAATAAAATTGTGGATATAATTTTTTCTAGGTACTTCAGTAAAAAACTACGAAGTATTTATATGGGTTCATTCAACCAATTTTTCTCATTCAACAAGTGTTTACGAAAGCGAAAAGTATAACGACAAAAAATATTAAAAAATTTTAACCTAGAACATTTCATCACTGAACACAAAGAACTTTTGATTTTTATCCCTTGTTTTATTTATGGAAAACTGTGTTACTTTGAAATATATGTCAAAATTGGGCTATGACTACGTCAAGAAACACCTGTAAAATCAATCCCAACTATTTTTGTAACATATGTGGCGAATACACGTTTATAAAAAATAGAAAAAGCGTGTCAGATTTTATTAAAAAAATTTATTTCGACTACTTCGGATTTACCATGGAAACCCGTGACAAGTACTGGATTCCTAATACTGTATGTAAAAACTGTGTAGAGTATTTAAGGTTATGGGCAAACAAGCAACGGACCCAGTTCAATTATAAAACACCAATGATCTGGCGGGAACTTTCGAATCATTATGATGATTGTTATTTTTGCGCTGTCTACATAACAGGCATTAATAAAACAAACCGGTCTAAATGGATTTATCCTAACGTGTTGTCTATTACCCAACCAGTCCTGTACTCTAGTGAGGATTCAGAACCACAACCATCTACATCTACACACAATTTTCACGACTTACGACAAAATGTTCCTTCACCAATTTCTGAATGTGGATCAGATGACTTCCATTTAGATATTTCTTCTGAACGCGAGCAATTTAATCAGGAGGAGCTTAATGATTTAGTGAGAGACCTTGGACTCTCTAAAAAAGCATCTGAAATTCTTGCTTCTCGATTAAAGCAAAAAAATCTGTTAACCCAAGGAACAACAGTTTCATACTACCGTAACAGAGCATATGATGGCGGACTATTGCTGGAGCATTAAAAATAATCACTCTAAACAAGATTATTTAAGAAAATCTTATAAAAGAAAATTTTTCGATGAGTTGTAATTACATTGTAATATTTGTGTATTAAAATTTTTTATTTTTCTTTAAAATTCTCTTTTTGTGTTAAATTAAAAAGTATAGCTGATAGAAATAAACAAAATCAAAAGTTGTTATTTTTGTATGGAAATCGCGATTTATATCAATTCAGTAAATCGTGAACAAAATCAAAAGTTGTGCACCGATTGCAATGAAATAAAGCTCATTTCATTCGAAATATATTTAACTCACTGTTTCTAGACCAAAACTGTGATTTTTGTCCCATTTTTATTTTTTAGGAATTTTTAAAGAACAAAAAATTTTTTTTTTTTAAAAAATTTTAATTTTTTTTTCAAAACTTGAACGATATCTCTAAAACTACTTGGAAAATTTAAAAACAATGTAAGCTCGGCTTAAAGAGAATATTGTTTGCGAGTTTCGGTTTTTTTTTGTAATTTAATATGGTGAACCGTTTTCAAGTTATTGCAATATATGTAGCGGAAGTGCCTTAATTTTGAACATAACGGTATATCTCGAAAAGTCGAGCTGATAGAAAAAAAACCAAGTGCAGATTTGGATTCAGCGTCCCAAATAACCTTAAAAACAATATTCAGTTCTTAGTCAACAGAACCATTGTTCCCTTGTGTTATTAATTAATAAAAATAAAAATATATTATTGACTAATTGTAACAACCTTTTGCTTAACTGTCATAGTACCTAGTGTAGGGTATTTAAAATAAAGCTGTACAAACTTGATTCATTTTAGATTTTACTAAGATTTGACAGAGTATAACGCTGAACTACTACTTACTACTACTCCTGCCCCCATCCATAAGTATTGTATATTAACATATGATATTATGATGTTGTTTGGTTATTTTACTTTGCCCAGACAAAACTGCTTAAAGGCATATATACTAAAAATTTATGTACGAGAGAATATGACTAATTTTTACATACAACCACTTACGAATCAGTAGGTACTTTGGAGGTGTGAGTCATATGTAAACATTTTAATTAAATTAAGAACATCAAAATGAAGTAATGCACTTGTCAGGAGTCGAACTCAAGACCCCGCATTGGTAGGCCAACCATTAGCTGGATAATTATGTTTTTTTTATGTTTTTCTTTTAACAAACTAGTTTATGATCTACTAAAATTCTTATTTCTAAAATATTTATGACCAGATTTATCAAACAACAAAAATATCTTTTTTGCCTTAATGACCCATATTTCCTAATTACTTTAAGTTTCCAGCATGTGTGTCTGTCTGTCTGTCTACCTAGACTATGCATAAACTATTTATTTGGTTTAACACATTTTCTTTTAGTCAGTGTGGGTCGGTCACTTACTCATATGTGCATAATTTTCTACAGGTAACAACAAAAAAAAAAAATTAAACCCCGAAATGGATTAAAATTTTGTATATATTTTGTATGGCTAGCGAGATCATAAAAAGGAGCTTTAATTTTCTGTAAAGGTGCTAGTCATAAATTTTAACAATAGCAATTTTTGTTGTATTCGTTTTGAAAAACTAATTGATTTTTAATTACTAAAGTCATAAAATTTTAAAATAGCCATATTTCAGGAAAACTGTCACCCATTTACAAGTTAATTTGTTTCTTAAGTTTTATGGGTGTTTTTAAAACAATACCATGAAGAATTTTGAAAATATTCGAGTAATATTTTTTTATTTTAGCTCAAATATTGTTGAGGTTTCTTAGTGTGATATATAAATTTGAGTATTACTTTACTTTTAAAAGAGAATATTGTTGAGGTTTCTTTGTGTGATATATAAATTTGAGTATTACTTTACTTTTAAAAGAGAAATCACACAGTTAACAGCTTAAAAATAAAATTTTTTATGGAATAATAGAAATCCTTTAAGAATATATCGCTCATTTACTTCAATAACGTCATAACTCAAAAATTTTGATTTTGTAGAAAACGAGTTTAAACTTTTCAATTTACTCCCACCTTGAAAAAAGAAAGACATAATTTCTCTCCAGAGGTGAGTATACAAGATATCAATACGATTTTTTTACACAATATGAAACGTGATATAACGAATAATTCTGCGTCATTAACTCAAATATCGTGTTTTTTGAGTTGTGACGTTCTTGAAGTAAATGAGCGATATGTAAATTCTCGTTTGTAAAGTTTTACTTAGTCTCCGTAAAAAATCCCAGATTCTTATACATTTTTTGACTCCAAAATTTCAATTTGTAATTTTAAAGTAACAGTTTATGAGAAATTTTTGATCGAAAATTATAAAAAAAAAACTTTTATTAAAAAGATCCGTGATTTCCAATATTGATCACTTAAAGTTATTTTGATATTAAATAACTTCGACCTAAGGCATCCAAAAGTGGTGTTAGTTATTACTAGCCCAAGGATTTTTTTACTAGGGAATGGAATTTTCTCGATAATCTAAAACTGATATAACTAGACTGAATATTATTTATCCGAATCATCAAATTTACAACAAAATGGCATCGATTTGTAGTTGCATATTTTTGCATATTTTGCTAAAAGTGCCTATTTTCCCATATTTTGACTTTTAATGCATATTTTGTGCTTTTTAATGCATATTTTTTCTTTTTAGTGCATATGTATGCATATTTTTCATTTATTTGTGCATATTTAAAAAAATAAAAAAAAAATTGGGTCATGTTTATGCGATGAAGCATTTTTTTCAAATCAAACTTATGGCAACACTGCAATCTACCATTTGAGCTAAAGTTGCATATGGATATTGGCTCGCTAACAGCAACGATATATTTTTCGCACGTGTATTGAAAAACGAAAGAAAAAAATTTTAAAAAGAAATTAATAAAATTTAACATCTCGACTACAATCGTAAAGAAAAATTTGTAAAAAATTGTTATCCAGATTTGGTAAATAATCATTAAAAAAAAAAACACAATTCTTTGACTTTTATGATAAGCAGGGCAGCCAAAATTATCATATTTATGACCATAAAAAACAAAAAAGAAGCTATTAAACCTTATTTTATAGTACAGTTGAAGTACAACCAGCCAAACTGCACTTTCCGAAAAATTCACGGATAAAAATGCATAAACAATTCTTAAAAATATTTCTTTACGTGATGATGTATTTATAGCTAAAATATCGTATTATGCAAAAAACGCGTTTTAAAAAAGTTGCCGATTATACCCTTATTCGAGCGAGGCATTTAATTTTTATTTCTATTATTTTTTTTGTTATTTACGATTGTAATGAAGATTTTATATTTTGGATAACAAAAGAACTATACTTAAAACTGCTAGTTTCTACACAGAAAGAATTATCTGCATGATATCAATGAATTTTTTCAATAATTATCTATGAATTGCACGCAGAAAAAAACGCCCTGCTGGAAATATAAATGCTGGTAATATACTTTTGTTTGGAAAACATTTCCCTTTCCCATGTTTCTAATATAAAATTTTTGCTTGCAAACATATTTATGTTTGTCTGTAAACATATATATGTTTGGAGCTAGTGAGAAACGTCTGCCCGCATATACATACATATATAAATATATATAAGGAGTGAGATCGAATAAAGCTTAAAACAGATTATCACTTATAACTTTTTTTATGTTTAAAAGTGAACTTTTTTTCAATAAAGATATCTTTTTAAAAGTCGCCAGATAATGTGTATAAATTATTAGCGAAATCGGATCATTACTATGTTTACAAATGGAAGCTGAACAAGAGCCAGTAGCCTAGTGAATTTTTGCATTTCCCACAAAATGTACTGGAACATATTTTCGCCTTTAGTTTTAACTCTTAGTGTATTTCTACTATTAGAATTACGAATTATTCCGTTAAGAAGTATTTCATATAAAAAATACAATACGCAAATGAAATTCAAGAAGAAAAAAAAATAACAACAAAATTTTAATTGAGAATAATTGAAGCAGAAAAATAAATTTACCCAACAAAAATCTTTAAGATAATAAAAACAAGAATTAAGAAGAACAAGAACAAGAAAAGAAGAAAAAGAAAATCAAAAAAAAAATATATATATAAATACTCAATGATAACTTAAAATTGATTATAACAATTTCAAAACTTTAATAATGTAGCAACTTAATTACTATAATTTTTTTGAGAACTTTATGTATAGTAATGCGCGCGTTACTAAAAAAAATACCAGAATATGGTGTATGAAAGAAAACAATTAAGAAGAGTGTCACGAGATGCAGATAGAGAAGAAGAGAGAGAGAGAGAGAGAGAAATGAATAAAATGTTAAATACGTTATAAAAAAAAAAGTATATTATTGAGTTAAACACAGCTGCTTATATATTTTTTTTTTGGTTTTTAATTACAAAATTTACTAAATTCAAAAGCAGTGATGTTTTTTTCAATTCTTTAATGACTATTTATCGTCTAGTCCGTTTTGTGAGAGTGAGTGATATTTAAACACTCTTTGTCTCTTTTAAGGAGAGTGAGTAAGTGGAGATTTAAAAAGAGAGTTTTAAATCTTAGTTTTATTGTTTTTTTTTTTTGTTAATGTGATAGTATGTGTGAGTTCGTTAGTTAGAGTATGTGTATGAAAGTGTAAATATTAGTTGTGTTTTTTCTTTCTTCCCTGCTTTTTGTGTTTTATATTCTTTTGAGTGTTTATGTTTATTGGCGCGCATCTATTGTAACGTTTTGCACATCATCATCATCTTCTTCATTATTATCGTTAACGTCGCTGTTAGCGTCGCCAGCGTAGTTGTAGTGGTATTTATTGTTGTTGTGTTTTTTTTTTGTTTTGTTTGTATGTGTGTGTGTCAGTTTTTTGGTTTTCTGTGTTTCTGCCTGGTTGCTTGGTCACTTAAACAGGACATTGAATTTAGAATTAGACAGCGCGTGTTACAGAGCGGTTGGCATTTTAAAAAGCTTTAAGCGCCCTCTTCTTTTTTAACACTTTTTAGTTTTTTCCTTTAAAAAAACAACAAAAAAACTTTCGGCTTACAAAATTTTTGGCTAAAAACACAACAAAATCTAAAAAATAACAATTTTGGACGTTATTAAATTTTTTTTTTTTAATTTTCGAAACAAAATTATTTTTAATTTATACAAAATCAACAATTTTTTTTTTAAATTTTAAGTTTACAAAAAGAAAAGAAAAATAGTGCAAAATTACTACCACAAAAAAAATCAAAATTCAAAATTTGTTAAATTTTTAAGTTTCTTTCAATTATAATTTTTATTTAAAAAATTTTTTGTTAAAAAAAAAACGAAAAACTAAGAAAATTTATGAACAAAAAACGCGCGGTATAATTAAAAACGCTAAACGTTTAATAAATTTTAATAAAAAGAAACACTATAAAATAACAAAACAAATGGTAATTAAAAAAAAAATTAAATTTATTTAAAAAAAAACTTTGAAATCAAACAAAGATGTGAAAAATATCCAAACAATTATTAGCAAGAGTGTAAGAAATTAAGAAAAATAAAAAAGAATATGGGAGAGAAAGATCATAATTTAACAACTTAAAAAATTAACGTTAACAAATTTAGAATGTGAATGTTTTAAACAAAAATAAACAAATTAAATAAGAAATTTAAGATTTTAAACAAAAAAAAATTATATTTTTTTTTATCAAATATCCTCTCCCAGTAAATATTTCATTAATAAAATGAATGAATAGTGCAATTTTCTTTTGAAAGATTAAAAAAAGTTAAAATTTATAAAAAGCATTTTAAAACAATTTTTATAATTAAATTCATAACAATTTTTATAATTAAATTCATAACAATTTTTAAAAAATATGCATGATATTTTTATTTAAATAATAATTTTATGTTTAAATTATTTTGTCTATGTGTGTGTGTGTGTGTGTGTGTATTTTTTAGTACAAAATATGTTGAAAAATGTTTTATGAAATCCTTGTGAACAAATGGCCTCTTAAACCAGTTTTTCTTCCTCATTCTTCAAAAACAGATCAGTGCAACAAAGAAACAAACGTTTAAGTGTTGAAAAATCAAACGAGTTCCAACTCTAAATTAATATCCTAAGTCAACGAATGTTTAGAAAATTAAACTAAATCTATGTAGCAGTAAATGTCTACAATATCCTCAGAAATGCCGCCGTTACATACGGCGGAAGCCCTGGCCGGGGTGACAACGCAGGCCTCCTCACAACAGCCTATTGGAGGTGGTAGTGGGGGAGGAGGAGGATCGGGCCAACCTCAACAGGAAGGTATAGATTCTACACAATCTCCTGAGTTGGAACAACAACAAAATAGTTCAACAACCTCCTTAACTGCGGCCACCAATACGAATAATAATAATAACACTATATCGGCCGCAGCAGATTCCTCAGATAATCAGCCTTCAACGCCTCAACCTCATATAGCAAATGGTAATGATTCTCAACAACAACAACCACCATTACAATCTCAACAACAACCTGCAGCTCATCATCCATATGCTAATCATCATATGTATTCAACTTCACAGCCCACAACAACCGCTAATTCTCATTTAAATCATTTATATCCTCAACAAATCTATTCTTCCTCAAATATGGATATGCAGCAACAACAACAATTGCAACAACCTTTAACTCCTACACATCATTCTTCCGCCTATCCCTCCTATCTTAATTCCTATGAACAATTTTATCAACAACAACAACAACATCAACAACAAAATCCATCTCATCAGCAACAACAACAACCTCAACAATCTCAAAATCCCCAAATGGATTATATCAACTCGAATTCCAATTCAAATTCCATGTATTCAGCCTCGGAATATAAACAACAATCGGGTGTTAGATATCATCCATATTTGAATACTCCAATATCTGGTGTACCCTCGGTTAACTCTCAAAATTCCAATTCAAATAATGCGCTGGACGCTAATTCACAATCAGCGCCGGTAGTCTCCTCAGCCAGTTCCAGTGTTATGAGTCCCCGAGTGGTATCCTCTACCAGTCCTTCTTCTTCTAGCAATCAAATGCAGATAAGTGGTAGTGCTAGTAGCATAGGTAGTATGAGTGCGGGTAATCCAAGTTCACCGGCGGGTACTCCTCAGTGTAAAAAATGTGGTATAATGTGTACAAATGAGTCCGAGTTACAAGAACATATAGCTAATGTTCATGGTGCCTCTCCTTATGGTAGTAGTGGTTATGCTAGTTCACCTTATATTAAAGAGGAACTACAACAACAAACTCCTCCTTCCCAGACACAACAACAGCAACAACAATCTACCCAACAGGGTAGTGGTAATCCTGGAGAAATTTTAGATTTGGACTCACAAAAAATGTTATATCCTCCTGTTCCCGGAGCCATGCCCATGATGCATCAATCTTTAGCCAATACCGATCCTTTACATGGTTTACATAGTATGCAACAAAGGGCAGGTATGGCTACTTGGGATCAACAATCGAATGAGGGTTTACCGCCATATCTTCAACAACAACAACCCACTCCCGAAACAAAACACTTACCCAATCACTCGCCCTACTATCAATCACCCAAACAATCACCATATCATGTGTCCAATAGCACAAATATTATAAAATCGGAATATCCTTTAATAAAAAGCGAATATCCAGTGGATAATCAACAGTATATGAGTGATAAATCATTTGATCCTACTGCCCCAAATACCCAACAAATGATGCCTCCTGCTGTTTCCTCTAGTCCGGCTGAATTTCCTTCTACTACCACAGGAGGTCCACAAGATTCCCAACAACAACAACAACAACCATGTGCGGGTAATCAACAATTTCGCCAGGGCAACTTTGAGCCTCCATCCTCCTCGTCCGCCTCAGTTACCGGAGGTGCTATAGGAGCCAAGGCGGCCAATTGGAAGTCAAATGAGGCCAGACGTCCTAAGACCTACAATTGTACGGCCTGTAATAAATGGTTTACCAGTTCGGGTCATTTAAAACGTCATTATAATACAACACTGCATAAAAATGCCGTTAAATCAAGTGGTCAACCAGATCCTGCCACTTTACCCATATCGGTACATCATCATCCAGCACGAGATCCTAGTGGTAAGGCCACCAGAAGAGCTAATGCCGCCGCGGCGGCAGCAGCCCAAGCAAATGCTCAACAACAACAGCAGCAACTGCCACCAAATCCAGTACAACCACCGGAACCGCCCAATAGTCCGCCTGATTATGGCGGGCCCCAGACGGCAGCTGGTGGCATGACGCCCATGTCTCACTATGGTGCCACACCCTCACCCAATAGCATGTATCAACAGCAACAACAATATCAGCAACAGCATCAGTACATGCCTCAAGTACCAACAACGACAAACGCTTCACCACAGCATGCTTCCAATATGGTTGGTTTAACATCAACCGCTCATCATCAGCAACAACAAGAACAACATCAACTACCATTACAAACACAACAAACCGTTATGAACGGTCACCCAAACGCGTTAGCAGGCCCCTCCGTCCCACCAACTCAACAACAAACGCCAATGCCGTCCTCCCAAATGAGGGGCCTGCTGAACTCAACAACAACACCAATAACAATGCATATAACAAAGACCGAACACATGGAGGCGGTAATCATGGAGGATCTGGAACCACAACAGGACCAGCATCTAACAGAAGAGGTGGAGGAGTTGGGCCACCTCTCGAAATTAGCGACGGAGGAGGAGGATCAGCAGCATCAACAGGACTTGTTGGAGTGCAGCAAGCTCTCAGCAAAGGAAGAATTGGAATCGCTGCAGGGGGAGGAGGAGTATCTAACGGAGGAGGATCACAGGGAAGTGGATCACAATGTGGCACACCACCACACTCAACTTCTAACGCTAACTCCAACTCATCTGCATTATCAGTTGGACCACCATCAGCGGCAAGCGGACATGGAGCGTCTTTATCACAACATCACTCCCAGCAGCACTCACAGCAACATGCAAGTCCACTCACCCCTTATTATCTCCCACCAACAATACCAGGAGCAACTGCAGCAACAGCAGCAGCACCAAATTGTAACACCGGACACTTATACCCTCACACAAACCCCGCCGCCGCAGTCGCAGCAGCTGCCGCCTCATCACAGTATAATGGGGCATCAGCCTTGCACCAACATGCCGCCTTTGGCTATCAACACGCAGCAGCAGCACAGCAATATGCTGCAGCTGCAGCCGCCGCTCATCACCATGGAGCAGCAGCCGCCGCAGCCGGATACTACCATCCCCACCACCAATATGGCCAATATGCTACAGCCCAGCCTCCACATGCCGCCGCAGCAGCAGCCGCCTACGGAGCTGCAGCCGCTACACAATACTCAGTTGCAGCCGCCGGACACCAATACCAATATCCCGCACATGCTGCCGTCGCACATCACCACCAGCAACATCACCAGCATGCCATCGTACCACCAACTGCAACAGCCGGGCTCAGTACTGCAACCGCTGGACCACACGCTGACCTATCCTCACACTATTATTGGTAGTTCTCTAACCAATGCCGATGTCTTAACATTAGATGCTTATGGTAATTTAGTGCCATCTTCCGAGCAACATCAGCAGGTTATTCAGATAAGCGATGCGCAATTTGTACAACTAATACATACTGGGTCCTCGGGAGCTGCCACTTTATACTCGAACCAACCCTATAATTCCTACATTTCTCAAAGATCACCACAAGAAGGAGATTTACCACCCATGTCTCACCATTATAATCAAGAACAGACCACCACTCTAACGGTATCTCCATCTATGGCTTATTCTCCTACCATAACCTCAACATCCACCCACACTGCCAGCTGCAATTCAGAACATGAGTATAAACCTTCAATAAACGACGATTATCTCAACAATAATTACAACTCTGAACAAGATTCACGACAAGACACTTTAATACAACAAATACTCAACAAACAGGAGGCCCAGCTACAACAGCATAAAGTGAAATCCAAACAGTCTACTGCAGCCGCCAATAAACGTAAAAGAAATCCTAGTACTTCCAGTTCAATAGGAGCCAATAGCACTATGTTACCCAGTGGCCGTATAAAATGTTTACCCTGTGACAAGGAATTCACCAAAATCTGTTATTTAACACAGCACAACAAAAGTTTTCATTCTGGTGAGTATCCATTTCGTTGTCAAAAATGTGGCAAACGTTATCAATCCGAAGAGGTCTATATTACTCATTTGGGTAAACATAAAACCACCGATAAGGCCCACAAATGTGATATATGCCCCAAACAATTTCATCATAAAACTGATTTAAGACGTCATATTGAGGCCATACATACGGGTAACAAACAGCATATTTGTGATGTTTGTGAGAAAAGTTTTTGTCGCAAAGATCATTTGCGCAAACATTTGGAGACCCATAATCGTCCCCGGGTGATGAGCAAAAAAGCTCGTAAAGTTAATAATACCACAATTGCGACGGAATTTGCCAAAGCTCAATTAAAATCCAAAGATAGTTCAAAAAATAACGTTTGTGTAAAACAACAATCTATAAGTCCTTTAATTAACTCACAAATGTCCTTGCCACAAGCTTCTCATCTAAATGAAACAATTTCTTTAAGTTCTATACCCACCTCAACCCCTTCGCCCTTAAAGCAACAAATCGATGATGTGGCTGTAGATGATGATTTGTTAGACGATGAAATGAATGATTATGATATTGATGAAGAACAAGAATATTTAACAATGCAAGAATATCAAGAACAATTAGAACAAGAACAGTTGCAAAATTCAACCCAATATGCGATAGGGAAGAATGTATATCACATAATAGAATATATCACATAATTGCTGTTCCTAAGAGATTTTAGAAGTGTCCGACAGAACAGTTCGGCCACAAAAAGCATTTGGTCTGTATTCGGTATTTTAAAGCATTATGAACAAATTTGGCGGATGGAAAAATGTTTATTGGGCTGATTAGATGCTATTTTGAGTCTCAAATTTGAAGAAAAGTCTGTAGTTAAGCAATGAATTCACTGTTCGGCCTCAGAAAGTTCGGCCAAATTGAAAATAGTTCGGCGGCCGAACTTTTAACTTTATAGCTAAACTTCGGCTTTTCTCAGCAAACATGTTTCCAATACCAAAATTTGTCATCATTGCCTCTAGATATCAAAAAACCGACAAAATATAGGTTTCTGGCCGAACTGTTCAGTCGGACACTAGATTTTAGTAGATTTCGAAAATTCAGTTTTTGACAAATTCTTTGTATTAAAAGGTGTTGTTAAATTGACAAAAATTTTGTTTAAATATTCCAATAAAACAGTGCTATTAAAGTGCTTTTGACAAAACAACGCTTTCACAAAGCTTTTTAAACATTCCCGAGCTTTTATCAATGCTACATAGCCAAATTTTTCTCTAAAACATATTAATTCTGACTAAAATAGAGCTTATTTAACTAACTGTTTCCCTGAAGCTTTAAACTTTACCCTAAGCTTTTTATATATTTCATTAAACAAAACATAGTAAATAAATTTTGTTTGTGAAATTTTAACAACTACAAATTTTAACACAGAAGATTTCGAGAAAAAAAATAATGACTAAATTTTTTTTATTGAAAAATTGTTGTTAAATTGACAAAAAAAAATTAAATATTCGAATAAACTTAGCTATTCAAGTGCTTCTGTTTTAGTCAAAACGCATCTTTTAGTTTTTTTTATAAGCTTTTAACTTTTTTATTATTTCTGATCTTTTTTGAAAGCTTCCTTCATTTAATTTTGTTTGTTAAATTTTAATAAAAAAAACAAAAATTGATTTTATAAAGCTAGTTAAGATTTTAGTGATAAAAAAGCTTTTATAAAATTGGTCAAAATCTTTAAATAAAAAAATTTTTTAAACATCAAATAGCAATCAGAAAAGGTCAATAAATATTTTGAATTGTGTAACTTTTGTTAAGCTTTTTTCTTCTAAACTTTTTTTTTTTGTTAAATATTAACAAAACATGACAATTGTCAAATGTAAAATTTTGGTGACATTTTTGTAATAAAAAAAGCTTTTTTTGCAAAAAATAACAGCAAAAACATGTCACACAGAAAAAGCTTTACTTGTTTGTTAAATTCAAACCAAACAAGACAATTGTTAGATAAAAAACTTTAAGTTTCAAAAAAATTTTTATAAAATTGGTCAAACTCTTATAAAAATAAAACTTCTAAAACATAAAATAACAGTAATTAAATATCAATAAAAATTTTAAATTGTCTAAGTGCATAACTTTTAACATTATTTAATCCTTTCTAAGCTTTTATCAAATTTTTTTTTTTTGGTAAATTCTAACAAAACTTTGTCAAATAAACTTTTGAAATGAAAAAAGCTTTTTAAGTCTAAAATAACAGTAAAAATGTCACGCAGAAAAAGTTGTAATTGTTTGTTAAAATCCAACAAAACATGACAATTGTCAGACAAAAGCTTTTGTAATGAAAAAAGCTTTTTAGGCATAAAATATACTGAAAAAATCACTTTTTCGATTATTATCAACTGCTTAATTTGTTACAATAAAGGAAAAAAGAAGCAGTGGAAAAACTTAATTCGAATTAATTTTTGCTTCGGAAGCTATAGTTAGTTAAAATTATAGAAAAAGTTACAAATAAAACTGGGCAGCTTATATTCTTTAAAGTAAAAATGTTGCTCATTATTGAGTTTTCTTTATTATTTTAAAATGTTTCTATTTAAAACTGCATTTTGTATAAAATTTGGAAATTGACAAGTTTTAAATATTAATATTTTAAATATTACAAAAGAAAATTCTTAAAAAAAATTTCAAAATTGTAAAAATTTAAAAAATTTAAAAAATTTTTCAAAAATGAAACAAAACAAAAAGAAATTTAAAAAGTTTTTCAAATGGCTTAAAGTTAAAAAGATAATAATTTAAAAATAATAAAAATGTTTCAAAAAAACATGAAACTAAATTTTAAATAAAGTTAAGTTCTCAAAAAAAAACACAAATTAAAAATTAAATTAATCGAAATAAATTTTTAAAAAAATTTTTTTTTGGTTAATTTTCAGTTTTTTTACATTAAAAATATGTTTAATAAAGTAAATTATTAATATTAATTATATCATTTAACTAAAGTTCTTAGCTTTTGTAATTGCGATTTAAATAAAGAATTTAATAAAAAAATATATATTGATACACACAGAGAAAAATGTAGCTATTTGCCAACTGAAATTCTGTTAATACCACTCAAATTCGGTAATTACGAATTGCAGACGGTTGGTACTCAACTCAACATTAGTTCTCATAACAAAGTTCGGTTAATTCAACTGAATTTTAGTTGAAACAACCAAAATATTCAGAAATCCAATGTAAATATCGTGTCATCAACTGAATTTATAAGTTGATAATATTAAAATACACTTTTCAATTCGGTTGGCACTTTTTTATTCTGTGTGTATTTATTTTAAAAAATTTAAATTTGAAAGATTTAATTAAATAACTCCATAACTCCATAATATTGTTGTTTGTTTTTAAAAATGTTCAATTAATTAAAAGTAAAAATTTTAAATAAAAAGCTTTAAAAAAATTTGAAAAACTTTTTTAAATTTTAAAAAAAATTTTAAAAATTTTCAAAAGTTTCTACAAACCATATAAATATAAAATTTTCTCAATTTAACAATATATATATTTTTTTTATAAAAAAAAGAACTTTAACAAAATTCTGAATAAATAAATTTCAAAGCTCTAAAAACAACCAACAAAATCTCAAAGCTCGCTCTTATATAATTGAATTTCCTTTTTATAACTTCCAAAAATCACATTTGTAATCACATTTATAAAATTT
Source organism: Delia radicum (assembly GCA_021234595.1). NCBI lineage: Eukaryota > Metazoa > Arthropoda > Insecta > Diptera > Anthomyiidae > Delia > Delia radicum. Next base: position 10,096,330 of record CM037852.1, read on the forward strand.
CAAATTGAAAAAATTACTTATTTCATTAAAAATTGCCATTTGTATTTAAAAAAAAAAACCTAAAAACTAGACATACCAATTGTTTAATAAAACATAAAGTTAAACTATATAGTGATACCAAATCTTAAATAACTCAAAACTATATCAGGGATTAATAGTGTTAATACTTAATTTATAATTTTAATTATTATTTTATAAATATTTTTTGTTTTTATATAAATTTTTGTGTCATATAATTTTATAATCATATTTTAATTTTGTATTATTTTCTATCCTCTCTTAATATGCTTTCCTAAACATTGTTATTTTTTTTTTTTATAATTTAAGTCTTTTAACCAATCCAACCATAACCTATCGATTCCATTAGTTTTTAGTCTAATTATTTTATAATTTTTCTTTATAGTTTAAATAAAAATAAAAGAAACAAAAGCTATAAAAGTAGAAAAAAAAAAACATTTAAAAAAAAACACTCTTTTGTCTTACCGCTTACAAAAATTGTTGTAGTATTATTAAATAAAACACAAATTAGTTGTAAAAAAAAAACTTTTTAATTTAAAAAAAAAAAGTTCTATGAACTTCTATAATTATATTTTTTAATTTTGTACGTTTATTTTATAGATTTTTTTTTGTATAAAATTTATATATTTTTTATTTTTTGTATGTTTTAAGTTTTTTTGGTGTCTTATTTTTTTATATAAATTTAAACGTACTAATGAAAAAAAAGTAGAAAAACAAACTTTTTAACAAAAAAAAAGAAAAATAAATTATTATTTTGTTTTAAAACAAGAATTATATTATTTGTGTTTTTATTTTTTTAAATAATTTTTTTTTTCAGATTTTTGGTTTTTGATTTTTAAAATAGTCCAGATTTATAGATTTTAGATCAAAAATATTTTTTTTTTTTTAGGATTTAAAGATTTATTAAAGATAGTTTTAAAGCAGTTTTTTAACTTTAGTCGATTCGACTAGCAACACTTGCATTTTGCACACAGTTTTTTATAGTGTTTTCAATTCGGTTAATCGATTAACCCATTCCTCAATTAATTGCCTCTATTTCGGTTAACGTCGAAACAAATAATTTAAAATTTTGTTACAATTATTATTTAAAAAAATATTTTTTTTTTTTTTTTTTTTTTTTTTTTTTATAATCATATTTTAATTTTGTATTATTTTATTATTAGGACAATATCCTAATAAAGAAATATAGAGTATGGCCTTGAACTTGAATAAATTCATTTTCATAATAAAATTTTTTTTTTTCGACCTATAATTCCGTTATGAAAATGAAAATTTATTCAAGTTCAAGGTCATACTCTATATTTCTTTATTAGGATATTGTCCTAACAAATAATCTATAGAGTTTTTTGTTTTCAGCAGGGACCGAAAATAACAGTTATTTTCAAATTTTCAAACAAAAAAAGCAATTAGAAGTAAATGTCGGAAAACTGTTTCAAGTATACCATTTTGATCCTTATGAACTTGTCTATATTAAAATGCATTGCTTTTTAAAATTTTGATTTTTATTTTTTTTTAGCAAAAAAAAAAGTTTTTTTTTTGAGCAAAAATAAAAAATATTTTTTGATTTTTATTTTTTCCAGCAAAAATAAAAGTTATTTTTTGATTTTTATTTTTTCGAGCAAAAATAAAAGTTATTTTTTGATTTTTTCGAGCAAAAATAAAAGTTATTTTTTGATTTTAATTTTTTTCGAGCAAAAATAAAAGTAATTTTTTGATTTTATTTTTTTCGGGCAAAAATAAAAGTTATTTTTTGATTTTTATTTTTTCGGGCAAAAATAAAAGTTATTTTTTGATTTTTATTTTTTCGAACAAAAATAAAAGTTATTTTTTGGTTTTTATTTTTTCGGGCAAAAATAAAAGTTATTTTTGATATTTATTTAAATTTCTTGAGTTGAAATTCCATAAGTTATAAATTTTTATTTTTATAACGAATAAATAACAAATAACGCAGTTTTATTATATATATATAATATATAAATATATAAATATATACATATAATATATAAATTTTATGGTTGCCTTTTGTAATATTTTCGAGTTTTATAATCAGTGAAACTTATTTTTAATATGACGATTTTTTTGAAGAATTCTCGTTTAAAAATGACGATTTTAGTTTCCAAAAATTGGCGCACTGCTCGTACAAATAGAGATGTTTGTCTTGTAGTTAGATACCTAAAAAATGTATAATAACACAGTGCAACACGAAAAAAAACAACCATATACGGACACCACTACGTGATAAAAGACTAAAATAAAAAGACCCGTGTCTCCCAATTTTTCCCAAAGTCATCTCCTTTTTTGTTTATGGGCCGCCAAAGATTTGGGGCCTCTGTATCATTTTCGCAAAAAAGTGATCATTTTCTCAGGCTCATATCAGAATTTCGATTTACTCTCTATGGCAAAGTTGTAGCTCTTGTCATAAAGAACAAAAATTGCGAACATATAAAATCAAAAAAACTTCACCTTCCAGATCAAAATCGCAAAAAACTTAAAAAAATTCGATTTTTTTTTACCTTTTTTCCCGTGTTCAGGTCCATAGGTAGCAAACCGTTCAAAATTCAAGGAAACAATCAACTACAAAAATTTACCTAAGATCTCAATAAACAAACTTCTAGAACATATAAACTTCCTGGGAATTGGGTTTGCTACCTATGCACCTGAACAGGAGAAAAAAGGAAAAAAAAATTAAATTAAAAAATTTTTCACTTTTGCGCGCTACCTAAACAGTGTTAAGAATCATCTCTAGGAAGTTTATATGTTCTAGAAATTTGTTTATTGAGATCTTAGGTAAATTTTTGTAGTTGATTGTTTCCTTGAATTTTGAGCGGTTTGCCATCTATGGACCTGTACACGGGAAAAAAGGTAAAAAAAAATCGAATTTTTTTAAGTTTTTTTGCGATTTTGATCTGGAAGGTGAAGTTTTTTTGATTTTATATGTTCGCAATTTTTGTTCTTCATGACAAGAGCTACAACTTTGCCATAGAGAGTAAATCGAAAATCTGAACGGTTTGCAAGATATGAGCCTGAGAAAATTATCACTTTTTTGCGAAAACGATACCGAGGCCCAAATCTTTGGCGGCCCATAAACAAAAAAGGAGATGACTTTGGGAAAAATTGGGAGACACGGGTCTTTTTTTTTTTAGTCTTTTATCACGTAGTGGTGTCCGTATATGGTTATTTTGCCATGACTTAAAAAATTACACACAGTGTAATATATATAAATACAGTTATCACAAAAAATAACATTGCAAAATATTTGCTGTATATCTATCATCACTGAAAAAATCATAATAATAAAGCTAAAACTTTTATTTTTGGTAAAAAAAAAAAAAATTAAAACAAAAAAATGCCTTTTATACTTGCTCGAAAAAATAAAAATCAAAAAATTACTTTATTTTTGCTCGAAAAAATAAAAATCAAAAAATAATTTTAATTTTTGCTCGAAAAAATAAAAATCAAATAATAACTTTTATTTTTGCTCGAAAAAATAAAAATCAAAGAATAACTTTTATTTTTGCTCGAAAAAATAAAAATCAAATAATAACTTTTATTTTTGCTCGAAAAAATAAAAATCAAAGAATAACTTTTATTTTTGCTCGAAAAAATAAAAATCAAATAATAACTTTTATTTTTGCTCGAAAAAATAAAAATCAAAAAATAACTTTTATTTTTGCTCGAAAAAATAAAAATCAAAAAATAACTTTTATCATCTGACTTTTATGAAAAAAGGAATAATTTTTACGGTCCCTGGTTTTCAATTTATTAATTGACTACTTTCAAGAATTTGTTGATGGTTCCATTTCGGGGATTTTCTAGGTCCCCATAAACATAATTTTTTTTTAAAATAATTATAACAAAATTTTGAAAAAGACAAAGTATAGTCTTAGTTTATTTCCCCTCGCGAACATTGTATTTTATTATTAAATAAAAGTAACAAAGTTGGAAATAAAACTCAACTTAATTCTCATTTGGTTTAATAAATGGGATATACATATAAGTGTTTGAGTTTGTGAATGAGGTTGCCACTGCTTTCTAAACTCGTTCTGATGATGGGGACCTAGAAAATCCCCGAAATGGAACCATCAACAAATTCTTGAAAGTAGTCAATTAATAAAAAAAAAAATCCTAATAAAGAAATATAGAGTATGACCTTGAACTTGAATAAATTTTCATTTTCATAACAAATAATTTAAATCTCAAATAATTTTTCGACCGAAATAATCGGTTAAAATAGCTCGATTAACCAGTTAAATTTTTTATATGGATTTTTACCCAAAACTTGAAAATTTTCTTAACATTGGCTAAAAAAAAAAAAATCCAAGAAAAGCTATACAAAATATCATTAAACTCTTTTAAAATCGCTTGAACTTGTAAATTTCTTAACTTTGGCTAAAAAGAAATGGCAAGAAAAGCTTAAAGCCATCCTTAAGCCTCAATAAAAAATATTTTTGTCCGATTTAGGAAAGTAGATAGACAATTTTGTATTCTGCTTTAAATCTTTTAAGAATTCAAATTATTGTAAATATTTGTATTTCAAGACAATTCTGAATTTATTTTAAATCGATGTCACACAACTGTCAATTTACAAATTCAATCCGACTTCTTTCACCTCCCAAGAACTTTTTTTTTTAATCGGTTTCCAACCACTATAACTCTCAAACATGTTCCAGTAAAACTGTAAGATGTAAATTTTAAATTAATTATTTTTACATAAAAAAGAATTGAATGAAATTTGAAGTAATTCAAATGAATTTGGCAAAAATAAATTGGAATTCATTTCCAATTCAAATGAATTCGGCAAAATGAATTGCAATTCATTTTCAATTCAAATGAGTTTGACGAAATGAATTGCAATTCATTTCCAATGCATTTGACTTGAATTAATTTTGAATTAATTCAAATGAATTAGAAAAATGAATTGCAATTCATTATTAATTCATTTAAATTGCATTGATTTTTTAATTGATTCAAATGAATTTTATGAAACTCTTCATCACATATAAGAAAATTTTATAAACATGATTAATAACTGTCAATTTACAAATTCAATCCGACTTCTTTCATCTCCCAAGAACATTTTTTTTAATCGGTTTCCAACCACTATAACTCTTAAACATGTTCCAGTAAAAATGTAAGATATACCTAACTAGAACCAGTTTCGTTCAACTTCGGAGGAGAGCTGTAAATGAATAATTCTTTTTTGACTTCAATTCATTACGAATTTGAATTGAATTTTGAATTAATTCTTTTCACATAAAAAAGAATTGAATGAAATTTGAATTAACTCAAATGAATTGGAATTCATTTCCAATTTAAATGAATTCGGCAAAATGAATTGCAATTCATTTTCAACTCAAATGAGTTTGGCGAAATGAATTGCGATTCATTTCCAATGCATTTGACTTGAATTAATTTTGAATTCAATTTTTTTGAAAAATTAAAAAATACCAAAATTTAAAAAAAAAACACCACAATTTAAAAAAAAAAATCGCTGAAATTACAAACAAATTTAGCAATGTTCTAATTTTTGTATTAAAAATACAAAAATTGTTTTTTTGGTCTTTTTAGTTAGAACATTGTTCTACCTCAGGTAGAAAAATAAAATTAAAAACAAATTAATTTAAATATTTTTTGGTCCTGCCGAGACTCGAATCCTTGTCGCCAGATTGGCAGCCGAGAGCTCTACCCACTGAGCTAACGAGTACTTGATAGCTTAAAACATAAATAAGTGATGACAACTGACTAACCGTTGGTTGTGCTAGTTTGCCAGCTCTGGCATAACGTTTTTTGGAAGTAACTTGCCAACGCTGGAAAATCAATAAAAAGTTGCTCTAAAAAAACATTTTTCACAAACATAAAAACATAGTTTTTGTTTTTAATAGTGCGCCCCGGTAGGCTAGTTGGTAGCGTACAGACTTATCAGTGCGGTGGTCGTGGGTTCGATTCCCACCAGAGGCACTGGTCTGTTTCCGCTACAACGCGCCGAAGGCCATAGTAGCTAGTGCTCGGTTAGGGTAATAGTATATAATTTGTAATTATATGATTTTTAATTAATAAAATAAAAAAAAAAATATTTTTAATAAAAATTATATCAAATTTTTATAAAAGACAAAGTATGGTCTTGTTTACTACTTCCCCTGTACATTTTGTTTTTAAAAACAAATGTACAAACCAAAAGGAACAGAAACAAAAAGGTGCATTGAATATTTACCAAATGTAAGACATACACACAAAAAACAAGTTTTCAGTTTATTTTGTTGATCAATGGTGATAACCTTTAACTTCGAGCTCATATAAATATTAGTTCTCGTGTAGTGAGTAAACTAGTTTATATGAATGTTTGATGTTTGGCATGGGATTGTTACCTCTTTCAAAACGTGTTCTGATGATGGGAACCTAGAAAAGTCCCGAAATATATCTATCAACACATTCCTGAAAAATTTAAAACAAAAACTCTATAGATTATTTGTTAGGACAATATCCTAATAGGTGTTGTAAATAAGGTCTTTGCCAGTGCTTTAATTTGAATTTCTGGCAACGGTACTAAAAATTAAGTGCTTTACCAGTGCTTGATTTGTCTGACCATTGGCAATTTCTGACTAGAAAATCTTAACTGAAACTTAATCCGTAAAAAGTTTCAAATTCAATTTAACTACTAATTGAATTAGCAAATAGTTTAAATATTTGTTTCACTGAAGTCAGAGTAAGCTTTAGCAGACTTTTGAAAAGTGACGAATTTTTTAGCGCAAATTGCTTAAAGCTGTAAACTTATTTACAAATGAAAAAAAAAAAATAGAAATCAAAATACGAAAATATTTCAAATCCATCCCCTTCATGTGTTCCAATAAGACTTGCTGGCAGTGAAAACATGCTGTGCCCGTAAAATGTTGAAAAAATCAATCCCTTAAATGCATCGTAAATGATACAATATACAATAAACCATTTAATTTTTATGTAAATTAAACGTTCCCAGTCAGAAAAACACAAACGGACCACCGCTGGCATGGCACTTTAACAGGTGGTTCAAGTACTGGCAACAAGTGCTTTCCCAATCCCAAACTGATAACATCATTAAATAAAAGGTCCGTCTGTTAAAAAAGTGTCGGACAATGACCATGAAAAAGCGATCTAAAAATTAATTTTTCAAAATGAAATTTAAAAAAATTATTTTATAATTTTTTTTGGACCCGCCAGGATTTGAACTCTGGCCGCCAGATTGGCAGCCGACAGCTCTACCCACTTAGCTCAAGAGACAAATAATACTTGATAGCTTAAAACGTAAGTGAATGGTAACTGTTGGGTAACAGTTGGCTGCTCAAATATGTCAGCACTGGCATAAGCTTTTGTGGAACAAAATTGCCAAAGTTGGGAAAACAAAAAAAAGTTGGTCATAGAGCAATTCCATATGAAAACGATCAAAATTGGCAAATTTTTGGACGACCCCTCTCCGATTTTAAAATAAATAGTCTCAATCGATTGCCCAGCAAAAAATAATGTACCTACATATTTTTTTTTTTTTTATAGTGACTGGTTTAGTGGCAACGAGTGATAGCTCGTTGGAAAGGTATTGAATCAGGCTTTAATTGAAAAATAAAATTTTCCTAATTTTTCTCAGAAATTTACCTTTTTTCCCATGAAAATTAAATTTTCCCATGAAAATTAAATTTTCCGATTTTCCACAGAAGCTCCTAAATTTTCCGGCTAATTTTATTTTTTTTGGATTCCTCATAATTTTTGCTTTAAGAATCAGCAATAAAAAAATGGGCCCGACTCCTTGTTTGGACAGGAGAAGAGCATTTAAGAGACCACCTTGTTCTCATTGTTTTTATTTTTTTTATAATTGAATTATTTTTAATTGTTTAACAAGAAAAATTAGGAACATTTTATTTTTCAATTAAAGCCTGATTCAATACCTTTCCAACGAGCTATCACTCGTTGCGATCTCTTTAGTAGAACAACTTTCAATGAGGTCCCTTATGAAGAATTCTTCAATTTTGTCACATGTCATATGGAATTGCTCTATAGTGACTGGTTTAGTGGTGGTGTGCACCACTGTCATGTGACAAAATTGAAGAATTCTTCATAAGGGACCTCATTGAAAGTTGTTTTAAAAAAAAACTACTAAAGCGATCGCAACGAGTGATATCTCGTTGGAAAGGTATTGAATCAGAAAGGTATTAATTGAAAAATAAAATTTTCCTAATTTTTCTTTTAAAACAACTTTCAATGAGGTCCCTTATGAAGAATTCTTCAATTTTGTCACATGACAGTGGTGCACACCACCACTAAACCAGTCACTATAAAAAAAAAAAAAATATGTAGGTACATTATTTTTTGCTGGGCAATCGATTGAGACTATTTATTTTAAAATCGGAGAGGGGTCGTCCAAAAGGTGATCGCTTTCATATGGAATTGCTCCATAACAGAGCTTTACCAGAAACAAAAAAAATTTATTTTATATTAAAACATAAGTGCCTGGAACATAGATCGAACTTGGAAGCTTCTAACTACAAACTTGTTTAAACAAAGCACCAACATTTTTATAAAAATAAACACTTTACCAGTTGTTAGACTTTTGAGCGGTTGACAATTTCTGACTGGATAGTATTGGGAAAACACTTTTTGCGAACGTTGGCCCATTGGTCTCAGCCAATTCTTTCCCAATGTTTTTTTTTTGTGGACCACCGAAATTATTGCAAAGCAAATACTGACTAAGCGCTTTTTGGAAAAGCTGGTAAAGCGCCTTAATCATGTGTCCTTCCAGTAATATATTTACAATTCCTCGGTTAGCCAGTGGTGTGTCAGTGCTTCTGTTTTTGTACCACTGGCGGTTTCTGACTGGGTTGTTGACAATTAGAAACTTTTCCGAAGGCAACAAATTTTAAGAAAATAATTAGCCTAAAATAGAGGCAGATTTTGTTTCACTGAAATCAGAGTAAGCTTTAGCAGACTTGTGGAAAGTCCCAAATTTGCAATCTTTATGCAAAAGTTTGAAAAAAAAACACCTAGAATAATGTTTTTCACTTTAATAAATTTTTTAGAATGAAAATGTTATTTTTTCAAATCAAGTTTATCTTGTTTCAAGTCAGTAATATTGGAAAAAAAAAACTTTCCTTAAATGTATCCCAAATTAAAATGGCAGCCAGTTGAAGTGTGCTGAGCCCATAACCTGTTGAAAAAGTTTTTTACTAAAATTCCTTTCATTAAATGTTGCCCAAATAAGATCGCAGGAAATTTTCTTTTTATACTGAATATGTGATATAAATTTTTAATATTTTAATGTTTGTTTCCGAGAAAAATATAGAAAAAGGGTATCAAATGAAGGACACTACTAAAGATCTATCTAATGGAGTACTAAGAGTATGAAAAATATTTTAAACAGAGCATTCCTGTGAGTGCAATAAAAAACTTTTAAATCACAGGGTTTTTTCAAAGGACAAGCGCTTTGCATCTAAGGAATCTTCAATTTCAAATTCCCTATTCATCTGAGAACTTTTCTATTATAAAAAGCCGACAGAATCTATTTTGTAGGAGGAAAACTTAGTAAGAGCAATTTTTTCGTTTTTTTTTTTTTAATAATTTCTGTTCAATATTTGTGTTATTTCGTTTGAATATCCCTCAAAATAAAGATAATGAATTTAAATTATATTGTACAATTTTGTTAATTTTTATTTATTATCTGAATCTAAGGAGAGAAAAGAAACCAACAATATAACTGCATATAAATTGATGATCAAGGAGTTTAAGAATAGTTTCTTATAAACTTCGGTAAGTAAGTAAAATTCTTGAAAGAAGAAAAATTTATAAAACACTATTTGGAAATGATTTTAACAAAAAACAAAAATATCATATCATATGGGGATGTTTAAAAGTGGTATAGTGACACACATACATAAACAAGAAAATGTAAAAAAAGAATGTTAAACAAACGAAATGTATATCTTCTTTATAAAGATACGAAGTTTTTAATGCATTAAATGTTGGTCGAGATACAACTATTTTTAAAGAGATGCCAGATAAAAAGGATTTTTTTTTTTTGGAAAAAAAGTAGGAACTTAAGAAACGTATGTAGTTTTTAGAATTTTTTATATTTTGAGTGAAGTTGAAGATTTTGAAAGACTAAAAATCGTTGGATGCAATCGCGAATTTCCAAAGATACTAAAATCTTACAATCCTCTGGAACAATTGCTAAGTTCAAGAAAAATCCAAGTCAAGCAATCTTTGGCTTAAATCGTGGATTTGGAAAGATATCAAAATATTGTCAGTTGTGGATTTTTAAACGTATTTTTTATGTTTGGTACTTTTAAAAATCACTAATTATAATGAAAGATTGTCAAAATTTAGTACTTTTAGATATTCTCGACTATAGACAAAGATTGTCAGAATATCTTACTTTCAGAATTTCACGATCTTACTTTCAGAATTTCATAATAGACAAATATAGACAGAATTTACTATTTTCAAAAATCCAATGCTTCTTTCAAAAGTAGCCTAAGATTGTAAGACTTTGATACCTTTCAACATCCACGATTAAAAACAAGGAGTGTAATCTTGTAATACGTTGGATATTTTTTAATTCTAGGATTATATAACAAACTTTGAAAACTTTGTTACTTTCAGAAATCCAAGTTGATAGATAAATATTTCCAGAATGTGGTACTTTCAGAAATCTACAATTATATCCAAAGACTTTAGATTGTAAAACTTTAGATTGTAATACTATGGATCCTTCTGGATTCCAGGAATATATCTGAATATTTTAGCTTGTTCGAATTTGGTACTTTCTAAAATCTGCTGTTTCCGCATAATATTATATGACTTTGGTACGTTTCTAAATCCACGATTAAAGGCAAATATTGTATTACTTTAGAACTCTCTGAGATCGAGGATTATATTCGAATATTCTAGGAGTTTGTTTCATATCAAAATAAACGGGTGTAGGCAAAGATTTTTAGAAATTGGTATTTTAAAACATCCATGATCAGAACCAAATATTCATACTTGTGGAACCTTTCGAAATACAGGAGTATGGGCTAAATTACAATACTTCCTTACTTTCTGAAAACCTTGATATTCTTTTACTATTCTGAGATATTAGTTATCACCTTCCGAAATCTACGACTATAGCCAAATATAGTCATACTTTGGTAATTTTATGAATATACGACTAAAGTCAAATATTGTACTATTTACTTTGGCACTTTCTGAGATCAAGGATTATATCCGAATATTCTAAAAACCAATAATTAAGGGAAAATATTTCAATGCTTTGACTCTTTCTGAAATCGAACATTATATCCGAATAGTTGAAAAATTTGGAACATTTCGAAATCCAGGAGTATAGCCAAAGTTTGTTAAACTTTGGTACTTTCTAAAATCCACTATTAGAGCCAAACATTCTAAGACTTTGGTACTTTTCTAAATCCACGGTTAAAGGGTAACATTTTACTACTTTGACACTTTCTAAAATCCAGGATTATATTCGAATATTCTAAGACTTTAGTTCATATCGAAATTTACAGTTATAGCCAAAAATTGTTAGAAGTTGGTACTTCAAAAAATCCATGATTATAACCAAATATTCATACCTTTGGAGTATTTTTAAATCCACGATTGTTTGAAAATTTCAAAACCTTCGAAGTCAACGATTATAGCCAAAGATAGTCATACTTCGGTATCTTTAGAAATCTACATTTTTAGCCAAAGATTTTAAGTCTTTCGCCCAAGATTATATTCCAAAATTTGAAGACTTTAGTACCTTTATAAATCCAAGATTAAAGCCAAAGACTGTTAGATTTTGGAACTATCCAAATCACTAATTATAGGCAATTATTCTAAAACATTCATACATTTCTCAATCGAAGATTAATGACAAATATTGTTCTAATTTGGCACTTTCGGAGATCCAGTATTATATTCCAATATTCTAAGACTTTAGTTCGTATCGAAATTCACAGTTATAGCCAGTTTTTTGGAATTTGGTACTTTCAAAAATCCATGATTATATATTCATACTTTTGGCAAATTTCGAAATCCACGATTATTTCTAAAATTTCAATGCTTTGGTACTTTCTGAAATCCTGGATAATATACGAATGGTCTAAGATATTGGTACCTTCCGAAATCCAAGATTATAGCCAAATATTATAAGGCTTTGTTAATTTTTGGAATACTGGATTATATACGAATATTCTAAAGTTTTGGTACCTTTCGAAATTCAGGATTATTATCAACGAGTGAAAGAATTTTGATTCTTCATTTACCCTTAATTTTCGCCAATTAGTTTAAATCTTCAGAAGTTTTAAAAATCCAAAATGGTTGCTAAAAAAGCCTTGACTTTAACCAAACCTTCTGAACTTTCCTTTCATGATTTGTTCTTATATACGAATTATTATCAACGAGTGAAAAAATTATTAGTCTTCATTTACCCTTAATTTTCGCCAATTAGTTTAAATCTGCAGAAGTTTTAAAAATCCAAAATGGTTGCTAAAAAAAAGCCTAGACTTCAACCAAACCTTCTGAAATTTCCTCTTAAAGAACCAAAATTTATATCTGGCATCCTGAATTCCCAATGAAAACCTACAAAGCCAAACAGACAGACAGATACACAAAACATTAGTGGCAGCAGTTAAAAAAGACAGTTGTTGCGCATGCTCAGCAGAATTTCTTTCCTGTATAAAAATTCGATACACAACACACGCATACTTAAGCAAATTGTATATTGAAGATGTGTATTCCAATACATGTTGTTTAAAGGAATAAAGAAATAAAACTGGTTTTTGAAAGACATTTGCTGTGTTAATGTTTGTATTCGAATACTTTTTCGGCAATATTTATGGTATTGAGCCTTTTGTTGTTATTGTTTTTTCTTTATACAACAGGAGAGTTATTAAGGTGGTTGTTAGAGTATTGGTTAAAATACACGGATATTTGTTGTTGGTTTTAAAATAAAAAAAATTCAGGTAAAAATTTTGGATCTTTTTGTTGTAGTCTTCTTTTGCTTTTTTGTACTTCTTTTATTTATTGTTGTTTTATTTTTTGGAAGATTTTGGTTGCTCATGTTGATAATATTTGCTGGTCTTTTTAAATGTTTTTTCTTTTACTAAATTGTTGTTGTTTAAAAAAAAAAACTCCTTTATGCCAGAATCTACTGTTTTGGATTTTTTTTAATATAAATTGAAAGAAGATTTCAACAACTTAAACTGAGGCTGTTCAATCAGAGATTAGAAAGGATTTATTCCTTAATTTCAGTTTGAAATCTAACAGACTATTCACAGGAGTAAATTTTCAATTTATTTGCCTATTTTTTATCGGGTATTTTTTAATTAAATCACTAAAACTTGCAAATTAATGGTTATTCAGCTCAAAATTTGTAATTCAGCCGCTAAAATGTCAATTCAGAAAATGCTTTTCTAATGTTAAACTAAGTTTTTATTAGTTTTTACTCTAATTCAGCTGAGAAAATGTCAATTCAGCAAACGTTTTTCTATCGTAAAACTAATTGTTAACTCATTTTTTCAAAATTATTTACTGTATGTGCCTTGGGTTATATCAATTAATCTCTCACATTAGTTTTCAAGAAATTGTAATCATTGCCAAGGGAAGAAAAATAGAAGACAATTATTATCATAATTGTGTAGGCTGTTTATATCTCCCTCTGGGGAGAGGTCGCGGAAACTCTTGTCTATGACAAGGGGCGAACTAAGGACCGTGACGGGTTACCTCACGGGACACTGTGGCCTTAGGTATCAATTGTAAAAGATGGGACGATCCTCTACGGATACGTGCAGGTTTTGTGAATTGGAACCCGAGAACTCAGAGCATGTTCTCTGCACATGTCCGAAGCTCTCCGACGGGAGGGTGCGTTATTTTGGTGGTCGAATAGTGACGCCATCGGACGTTTAGAACTGTTTACCTGGTAGGATAGTTGGCTTCGTAGGGAGCCTGAACCTATAGAGTGTATTCGCTGGCAGCACAAAATACCAACTTCTGGTAGCGGTGCATAGTGCCACTCTAGTCTAATCTAAATCATAATTGTGTACAATGGGTTTTATTATGCAGTTCAAGTTTAGCTTATGCCGGATGGAGAAATATTAGAAGGAATACTTATTGGCGAACTACAAAGATCCTTCGATTAGTTATCTACTTAAGAACTAGAGTTATTGTTCAGTGGCAAGATAAATAATAATTTACCATGATACTTCACAATATTATTTGCATAGTTTACATTAGTTTTAAAAGTGTAAATTAAACTTAAATGTACGTGTTAAGCAAAAATTCAAATTCATTAAAACTACTTAAATAATGAGTAGATAAACGTAGTTTATACATTTTCTACATTTAAAAAAAAATGTATTAATTGTTAATAATATGCTTCAATTTATCTAGTTTCAAATTTTAATTTCACTCATAATTTCCTATTCAGCAAAATTAATTTACAAAACTTTAGCTTAAATTCTAAAAGAGAATCCACAGGGGAAATGTTTCAATTGTTTAGTAAGAACTTGGCTGCTTTTATAATCATGTAGCTAGAATTTAAATGGAAATTTAAGCTTGTACTACTTTTTATAGAATATTTTTTTAATTGTGTTTGTTCAGCCCAAAATTTGTGATTTAGCTAAGAAAATGTCAATTCAGCAAACTTTTTTCTACTGTAAAATTGAAAGTATCGTCTTTAAAAACATTTTCTCTATTTTTAAAATAAAATGTATTGGTTGTTGTGCAGAAAAGTAAGAAAAAATTAAAATTGTTTTATAATCGAAACTTTAATTCATTAAAAATTGAATTCAGCTAATAAAAATTATGATTCAGCTAAAATTTAAAAATAATTTTATTAAAAATACCAAAGATATATTTGTAATTCAGCAGCAACTGATTTAACTCAGCTGCGAAATAGTTAATAAAACCCTTAATCAATCTATAAAACTGTTTTTTTAGTTATGAAAATATTAAATTCAGCTGTTTAAAAAGAAGTGTTCTATTCAAATTACCAAAGCAACAACCAAAAATAACTATTCAGCTACGATAAACATTAATTCATTAGCTAAATAAATATCAATAAATAAATTAAGCTGAAATTGTGGAATTTTATTTTAGCCATAAAAAAAAATCAAATTCAGCCAAGGAAAATCTTTATTCATCTTCTACTTAAATAGTGTTTTATTGAAGTTATCTAAAGGGTCCGCCAAATAACTTTTTTTTTTTGAAAATGCTATAAAAAAAAAACTACTGAATATTTTCTCAAATTTATTTTTTTATTTGAAAGTACAATCCTTTCGGTTAATAATGGAAAATAATTTCATTCAAATGGCTGCCTCGGCTGGTCATGCAGTAGCCTACACGATCGGTCCAATTTTTAAGCACATTATCGATTGTGTGCAGCTGTATTTCACCAATGGCTACCTGTTCCGTCCTGTTGAAACCAAATGTTGCCAATATCCTCCTCCTCAATTTTTGTGAACAAAAATTCGTTCAACAAGGCCCAATAACGATCGCCATTGACTGTAACGGCAACTCCTTGCTCATTTTCGAAGAAAAATGGCAATTTTCGCACACATTCTGCAACATTACCATGATTTTCAAAATAATGTCGCAATATTTTAACTACTGCAGCTGCGAAAGGTATTAAAAACACAAAAACTCCATAACATACGAATTCAGCTACGAAAATATTTTATTTTGCTCCATTAATAGTTGGATTTCCTTGAAATCATAAAAAAACATAGAAAATTGAAATTCAGCTGGATAATAATATACTTACTAACTGAATTCTTTGTTTAAATCATTTTGAATTGTTTACAATCTTGCACTAAAAAAAATATATATTCAACCGCTATTTAATTAAAATTTTTATTTTCTTTAATCTAAATTTTTTCAAAATTTATTTTTTTTTTCGTTAGACCAACACTCAGGGGATGCTCCCTATAATGTAATACATTGTGTTGATATCAGGAAATTAGGTTATGGGGAGGAGGAAAGAGGGAGTAGTGTTTGTGAATATTTGATTTGAATTTCGCTACATTGTAAGTGACAGGGAAGACCTCCGCGGGGAGTTTATTCCGGCTGATGAACGAATTTTCCCTATAATGCGTTGTGCGGTTCACTGGACAATCGACTACAAACGGATGAGCTATGCTAGATAAGCGAGTGTTTTGAATGAAAATACGGGCCCTGGGGATAAGTTCACTTATCTCAGCAGAACAATTTCCATGGTAATATCGATAGAACAACGTTACACAACCCACATTCCGACGATGCTCCAATGAGTCAATAGAGCTTGATACCCTCTCGTCATTGATGAGCGCCGACGACCTCCTTTGCATACGGTCCAGAAGCTCCAAAATAGACTTTGAAGCCCCTGCCCATATATGGGAGTTGTATTCCATTTTCGGTCGAATATAGGTGGTATAAATATTAAGTAAATCGGAAGGAGTGAATTACTTCTTACACCGTCGCAGGAAACCGAGACACTTGAATGCTTCTTTCGACTCCTGGAAAACGTGCTTATTCCAACGGACATCAGACTGAATCCTCATGCCCAGAACATCAAGAGTATCCGATTCTTCAATATTAATACCACCCAATTGAACAGGTGAAAGCGTTAAATCCACGGACCTATGGGTTAACATACAACATTGGGTCTTGTGCGCATTAAATTCTACCAAATTCGCACGACCCCACTCAGAGATTGTAGAAAGATCATAATTAAGTGTATCATTCATATTCTGCCTTTTGCCCCCAATCTCCTCAAGGCTTGGCCTACGATCGAAGGAAAATGAATGACAAATGTTGCTGTCATCTGCAAAAGAGTAAATAGGGTTGAAAGTTTGAACAAGAAGGTCATTTAGAAAAATGATAAATAGGGAAGGAGAAAGAACGGAACCCTGAGGTACCCCTGAATTTAGCTGAAACTCGTCGGATGAGACCCCATCTATAACAACGCGTATAGTGCGATCTCTGAGAAAGCTCGAAACAAAGCGAGCGAAGTCGTTACCGACACCAAAAGCAATAAGCTTTGATATAAGCGCACCATACCACACACGGTCAAACGCTTTGGAAATGTCCAGAGCAACCACCTTACTCTCACCAAAACGGTGGAATAAAGTTTGAGATAAATTCAGCTACATTTAAAGTTTAATTAGTTTATATTTTGCCATTTATAAGGCCTTAATTTTTTAAAATGCTCAATTCAGCCGTTAATATATTTGATATTTAAAAAATACATTCCCGCCTTTACCATCTCTGCAAAAACACATTAAAACAATGATGATCATTTCTGTCCCTGTATTGGTTTGGTTGTGTAAATGCTATAGTACTTTTATATCATCCTTGCTGTGTATATTTATTTATCTTATGGATTTCGTTGCTCTTAACGTATCTTGCATTTAGTATTGAAAGTATTGTCTTGTCATGTATTTTTTCTGTTTTTTTTTCTTTTTCGTTAAACGAACAGTGATTCATAGTTTTGTTGGTGTATTTTTTTTTTTTTTGTATTCTTTAGAATATTTTGTTTGAATTTTTAATATGTTTGCGGTAGAAAGATGTGTTTAAATTTAATGTGACCAACAAAGACATATTTTCAGTCAATATACACGAATTTAAGACACGACATCTCACTTATATATTTCTGATCATTTTTACATCTTATCGAAAAAATTTTAGATCCATATTATTTTTTCAAAGATACTAGTAATGTTATGAAAAAAATCAACAATAGTTTGTTACCTATATTTTGTAAGGAATTTTTATTTACATATTATACAAATTAATACAAGTTTAAGCCTGGTCGTGAATTTAGGACATAAGCAAAATAAACGTTAATTCACTAAAGTAAAGCTCAGCTTCATAAAACAATCTTAGTATATGGTGGGAAAGCCTTTATTTTGGATCACACCAGCGCATCTCCTGGGTAAACTTTCAACTAATGTCATACAACATTCCTTTGGAATGGCATACCAAGCTTTTTGAATTTCTTCCCATAAATCGCTAAAAATACATGCTCCTCAACATCAATCCACAAGTCCTCATTTGAATTTCTTCCCATAAATCGCTAAAAATACATGCTCCTCAACATCAATCCACAAGTCCTCAATTGGATTGAGGTCCGGGGATTGAGCTGGCCACTTCAGAACATTGATATTGTTTTCCTCTAAGCAACTCTTCAATAGTCGTGAAGTGTGCTTAGGGTCATTATAATGCATAAATTTCCACATTAGAGGCATGTTGTCTTCAGCGAATGGTGTCATAATGCTTGTCAGTATGTTTTTGTAAATGTGCTGGTCCATTTTAGTGTTAATCTTGTGAATGGGTCCTACACCATGCCAGGAAAATGCTGCCCACACATGATATTGCCACCACCATGCTTAACCGTTTTAAGGGTGTACTTTTTGTGATGTTCCAGGTTTGGAGGGCGCCATACGTACTGTTTTCCATCAGAACCGAAGCGGCAAAACTTCGACTCGTCGCTCTAAAGTATATTTTTCCAAAATGTCATCGGTTTATTGAGATGTTCTCGTAAAAACGCTAGTCGGGATATAATTTTTTTTTTGACACAAGTGGTTTACGTTGTGCAATACACCCACGTAAGTTTTTCCAATCCAGTCGTCTTCTTGTTGTTCTGGACGATATATAAATACCAAAATCTGATGAAGTTTCACTTTTAATTTTACTTGAGCTCGTGAAAGAATCTTTAACAGCTACTTTGTTAATTAAGCTATCCTCCCTGGGTGTAGTTTTTCGGGCTCTAGGTTGCTGTTTGACATTTTTTGTGGTACCATGTAGCTTGATGTGTTTCAGGGCATTGTACATCTTGGATCTGGAACATTTAAGTAGCTTGGAAATCTTCATTACTGTTTTTCAATCAGTATTCATTTGTTAAATCAGTTTTCGCTCTGCATCCGAACTCCAAGTACCTTTGGCCATTTCTAACTAAATGTTTTTATGTATCACAATATAAAATGGAATAAACCATTCATTATTTACCCATTAGCTTCAAAAACAACAATCAATCACTTTATATTTCTAATATGTTTTAAATTCGTGGCCAGCTTCAAACGCACGTTTTTACAGTAATAAAATAAAAATAGCAACAAAATGTAAAATCAAACAAAACCAAATAACGGTACTTTTTCTTAACATTACAGGGTACACTAAAAAATAAACAAAATCTAATTTGATATTGCAGGGTTGTAAAAATTACCATAACTAAGCTCGTTACATGTCGTGTCTTAAATTCGTGGCCCCACTGTATAATTCAGCTAACAAAAAGTAAATTTAGTAGCTTTTAAGCACTATTTTGTAAAATACTAACAAAAATAACGCATAAAAATGCAATTCAGCTGGGAAAAACATTAATTCAGCAGCATTTAAAAAAACATTTTGTTAAAATTGTCTGAAAATACGAAGAGCTGATATAATTCAGCTACAAAATAACACTAATTAAGCCACAATTTTAACATAATTTTAAAAAAATTCGTATAAATAAAATTCAGCTACAAAAAACATTATTTTGGCGATATTCAAAATTAATTTTTATAAATTTTTTACAGCTTTATAAATCGTTATTGGAAACTAACAGCGTTATTCATAAGTTAAAACGAGTGTCTATCATCGACGGCACAACTTTCCCTTATGGAAATTTATGTGTAAAAAAAAGTTATGCACTCGATTTAGTCACTCTAAAGGTTTTAAGACTTTGTTTCCTTTCAACTAAAAAAAAAAAGTCGGTCACATTATTTAAACTATACTATTTTTAAATTCAGTTTCTACTTCATCTCCTCACTACTTACATATAAAGTGAGTTTCTGTATTATTTTAACCATATTTATTCCACTATATGACCATGATTTCATATATTATACATGTCTATTTATCTATGTATTTGTAAGCCATTTGGCAAATATATTTTAAACAATTTTTTTTTTTTTTAAGAAATCATCTTCCTTTATTTCAATTCTTCTTTTCTCGTATGTTTGTAGCTTCATTATTTTTTTATATTTCTTATATGTAGTTCGTTTGTTCATCTTCTATTATAAATAGCCTTTGTTTCCGTTCCTTGTTGCCCACTTTTGTTATAATAAATGATTTTTTTAATATCAAATGATTTTAAAAAGATTTTTTATAAAGACCTTTTCGCTATTTTAACCTTAATTTTTGCCAAACAATTGAAGATAACTGTTTTCTTATTGAAATTCAATAAATAAATTAAATAAATAAAAATCACAGACAATATTGTTAGGCTCTTTAAAATATGATCATTACTAGAAATTTCCCATTCAGCTCCTCTTTTTACAAAACATTTAAATTCACATTAAATCCTATAATTTAACACACAAAATAATATTACAGAAATGTGATTCAGCTACAATAAAACATTAATTCAGCTGTGTTTTATACATACACACAGAGAAATAAAGTGCCAACCGAATTGAAAAGTGTATTTAATTGGTAACAATTTATAAGTTCAGTTAGTACAACGATATTTACATTAGATTTCGAAATATTTTTGGTGTTGCAACTAAAATTTAGCTGAATTAACCGAACTTTGTTGGGGAAAATAATGTTAAGTTATGCCAACCGACTGCAATTCTTAATAATAGAATATGAGTCGTAGTAACCGAATTTCAGTTAGCAAATAGCTGAATTTTTCTCTGTGTGTAATTTACACAAATTACTACAATTAAAAAAATAATTCAGCTAAAAAAAATAGTTTTAAATAACAAAGAACTATTACTTGAATTAAATCATTCATTTAAAATCAAATTCAGCTACAAAAATTTTGATATAGCTAAATAAAGGGTGTCCCAAGAAGAACGCAATTTTTAAATCTGGCAACATTCGAAGTGTCATTGTTTGACAGTTGAACAATTGTTATTGTTTGCTAGTAGAAGGTACGAGGTTAGTAAAAATGGAGCGCTACACGAATGAACAACGCATTCTCATTGTGAAATTGTTTTACCAAAATGGTGAAAGTTTTGCGGCTACAGTTCGCAAATTGCGATCAATTTGGGGTCACAATAATGCTCCAAAAGAGTCAACTGTAAAGAGATTAATGGATAAATTTGCCGAAACTGGGTCTGTTAGTGATGTAAAGACAACAATGCGCCATCGACCAGGTCGATCGACCGAAAATGTCGTGGAGGAATCATTGGACCTTTTTTTATGAAAATGAGGCAGGTCAAGCGCAAACAGTCAATGGTGTTCGGTATCGTGAAATGATAACCAGTTTTTTCTTGCCTAGAATTGAAGAAATGAATGTGGAGGGCATGTGGTTCCAACAAGACGGCGCCACATGTCATACAGCCAGAGAAACAATTCAATTGCTGCATCAGTCATTTCCCGGTCGTGTTATTTCGCGTTTTGGAGATCAGAATTGGCCGCCTAGATCGTGCGATTTAACACCATTAGATTTTTTTCTTTGGGGTTTTTTGAAGTCGATGGTTTACGCGAATAAGCCGACGACGACTCAAGCCTTAAAAGAGGAAATTGGACGCTGCATTAATGAAATACCGCAGCATTTATGCAAAACGGTCATTGAAAATTTCATTAAAAGATCGCGTGCATGCCAGCAAAGCCGCGGCGGCCATCTGCACGATATATTCTTCCATACATAACCTTATTCTGTCTACTTTACGATATAATAAAGTTTCACGATTTTTTTTTAAATATCTGTGTTTTATTTAAAATTTAAAAATTGCGCTCTTCTTGGGACACCCTTTAGAAATAAATATTTGGTTTATAAAAAATCAAAATAGTTTTGAATTACTTCAATTCAGCTGCTTTTAAAATATAAGATTATTCAAACTAGCAAAAACTTGCGAACAAAATGAATTAAGCTACGCAAATTTTATTTGAGTTCCATGAAAAAAGTCATGTTTATGTTAAACCTTATTCAGCCACGAAAATATTTTATTCAGCCACAAAATAAATTTTATTTTATATGGATTATTACATAATTTTATTATTAATTTAATAAAGCTACTGAAGAAACGTGAATTCAGCTACTAGAGAAACGTGAATTCAGCAGCTAACAAGTATTGTTGTTATTAAATCACTTAAAATATGGCATTTAGCAAACAAAACTAGCTAATTCAGCTGCGTAAAAAGTCTAATTTTGTTCAAACAATACAAAAATTCATTAATATTTCCATTCAAAACACTTAAAAAATCAAAAAGAAGGAATTCATATATAAATCACATGAAATATTGCGTAATATTATTATAAATGATATTCAGCAAGGAAAAACTTTAATTCAGCTGCTCAAATATAGTAGTTTATTTAAATCTTTAATTTAAGTGCTATTCAGCAAGCAAAAACCAGCTATTTAGCTGGATTGAAATAGAAAAATCTTATTAATAATTGAACTCTGCTATAAAAATATATGATAAGAATCTAACAAAACTTATTCAGCTATAAAAAAATCTTCTATTTAATTGCAATTTAAACTTTTATTGTCCCTCTTGATATGCATAACTACTAGAAATATCCTAAAGAAATGTAGTTCAGCTTAGCAAAATAGATTTTAGTTACATACAACAGTATTTGTTTAATTAAATCACGGAAAACTTATCCAAAATGGGATTCAGATACAATAATTTTTTATATATTTTTTTTTTTATTTTATTAATTAATAATCATATAATTACAAATTATATACTATTACCCTAACCGAGCACCAGCTACTATGGCCTTCGGCGCGTTGTAGCGAAAACAGACCAGTGCCTCTGGTGGGAATTGAACCCACGACCCCCGCACAGATAAGCCAGCACACTACCAACTAGCCTTCCGGGGCGATATAAATATCATAAACAAAATAATTCAGCCAATCAAAAATAGATCTATGTTACACACAAAAGTGTTTTAAAATAAAATCACTCAAAGATTATCACAATTCGAATTCAGCTACGAACAACTTTTAATTCAGCTGCATAAAAAGTACTAGGATTTTTTTTATTGATTTGACTATACCCTGCGGGAAAAGGACCAGTCACTGGTATGGTCACGTGACTAGAATTTTGTGTGTATGAACCAGTCTAAGTTTCGGGTCAGTTATATGAAAGTGACCGGTACTTTCAACATGGGCTTGTCATAGGAGGTGACAATTGCTACCTGTGGAGCACTGAGTGCCGTGGCGAATAACTTGACCAAGGTAACCTATCACCGTACCGACTGAAATGAATATGCTACGGGACAAGTTAGATATAGGGAGTGTCAAAGTATGACCATTTTAGGATTTATGTGATATGCAACAGAAATAGTGGGGAAAAAATTTTCACGTGACTGGTGTAGGTGTACGTATCGTAGAACTGCAGAAAAATTGTTAAAGGAAAACTGGTCACATATTAAGCGAAATGTGTTCTGTTTTAGGGGTAGTTTGAGTGGAATAGTTTTGTAAAGTACCACTGCATTGGCCTAAGGGGTACATGTCGCCGGGCATGCGGAAAACAATTAGCAAGTAACCTGTAATTTTTTATTCAGCGTGTGTCATATTATGTACGGGTTCTTAAATAGCCCGTCCGGAACCAGTCACTGCACTTATCCAAAACAGCGTGTCATACCACCTGCTCAAAAAACCGTCAAAAAGGTACAACAAAAATCAATTATAAAAATAGTTAATTTTGTCTATACCCAACAAAAAACTACAACATTAAATTCATTATAACAATTTAAATTTTAGAAAAGTACATAAACTAGACAAGAAGTCCGGATATTCAAAATATAGATTTTTTGTAAGTTTTTTTCTTTATTTGCTAACATTTTCTACTAATTTATATTTTTCAACACTTCTAAAAAGCACTTCATGAACATTTTAATTTTGCATTCTGCATTATAATTCAAGTTGACAATAATATCTTTATAAAAAGAAGGAGCTGCAACAATTCAGCACAAATTAAATGTATAACTTATAAAGCAGAGTAACAAAATATATACTCAGTTTCAATTTTGTTCCCAAAGAAATTCTTAGAAATTGCCAATTACTTACACATAAATAATCGTTACCAAAAATCTTGTAAAATATCTTAACAAGATATTTCGAAACCAATATGCAGACATTTTGAAATTTTAATTTATATTCTTTCAAAGTGTTTCAAGTTTTTGAATAAGCTGTGCAAAAAAACCATATTCTGGCGATAGTTTTTGGTAGCGATATTTTATGTGTAAAATCTCCATTCACTCGAAAACTTGCCAGTCGGCATTTCGAAAATGAACTTGCCAAACGAGTTTTGAGATCGCGACGTTTGGCGATAAATCGCCATATCTGTCATTACTTCAGTGTTGAGTCCACTTTGTAGCAGTCAAGGAACTGCATCCTTTGGTACTAGTTGCCATAGTTTCATCCACCGCTAACGGTTTTGAGCCAGTTCAATGACCAGTACCAACTACAACTGGGTAACTACAATTGAGCTCGGCAAACTTGAATTCAGCAGCTCAAAATTTTTTTTATTCAGCTGCAATTTAAATGTTAAAAAATCTTTCTTTTTTTATCATTTTAATTTTAAATAACATGACAAATTTTTATAAAATGCAAACTAACTTATTTCATTTTATTGCAAATTACGATTCTTTTTAACTCCCACATTCTAATTTTAACATTAACTCCTTTGATTAATGTTCAATAATGATTCATAAACATTTATGAGGAATTAATACATAAAAATATATTTAAAACTTAATTAGCAACTTAATAAAACAACCTCCCCCTTCATATATAATTATTATAATTTTTTAAAAATTTTAACATATGGCAATCATAATTTAGTATTTTAGTTTTGAAAATCGACATTAAAAAATTATATAAAAAATTCAAAACACGTTTGAACCATGTTTGAACTAATTTTCGTTTTCTAAACAAATAATTTAAAATTATACATTTATACATAATTTGTTTGTATGAGTAGAGAAGATCACAGCTGAAATCAAAATGTTTCATGCTTTACAGCTATAACTCGTTTTACGGGGAAGGTGTTAAACTTAAACGTCTATAAATCGTTTTACTAGGATGATGCGAAACTTGAAATATGAAATATTATTGAATGTTTTTACTTTCCCGTTGGGCGCCACATTTGTTACACAGAATATGAATTCGAATTTTCGTTAAATTAATTAATGTTCCAACTTGAATTTTTTATAAAAAATTTATTGAATTTAATTACATTTATAAGCCAGATCAATTAAAATTTTAATAATTAAAAAAACTGTGTAAAATTCTACATCATATAAAATTATTCTCTGTTAAACTAGGAGTAGTAGTATTTTGTTTTAAATTCACATGAAAATTATTATTTAAGATGCGGTATCTTTCAAAAAAACAACGACAACAACAAATTTACTTAGAAATTTTAAAAAATTATAAGATTTTGAGCCATAAACCAAAACTACTACTATTATTAAAATGACATAGAAGCCACAGACAGCCAAACAACAAAAAAAATAAAATAACGAATCTTAGAAATAAATCTTATAATCCAATTAAAACGCTTCATTTTGTCGAAAACAAACAAAAAAAAAAAAAATATCCAAAAAATTACACTATAAGTTGTTTTTGTATCTAATCACTTGCATGTATCTTAAGCTTAAAGTACGATCTTGTACAAATGATCTCAAACCTAGAAAGGCTATTAGAATTATTAGCCTCATATAAAAGCAAAATTCAACGTAATTTTAAACAAATGTTCGTGTTTTGGTTTCATGAGGTTTTTGTTTCAAATTTTTTTTTTTAATTATAAAGTTGGGTTCATCTGTGTATGAGCGTTTTAAATTCAAACACCAAAAGATAGATTTAAAAGATACACCTTCTTTTTTTTTCTAATACCACTTTTTGGGGGAAATTAAATACTCATATATCTATGATTATATGCCGGAGCATCATCTGATCGCATAGAAATACAACATATTCTCATACATGCACACTAGAGCGGCATTTTTTTTTTTTTTTTGTATGAAGAAAATTTTTTTTTGAAAATTTAAAATTTATTGTTCCGACTTCTGTAGTATAAGGTCTAAAAGCTATTTGGTGCAAAATTTGAGAGAACTCGAATAGCATTAACCCGTGGGGTCAGCTACAAAACTTTTCGATTTTTTAAAATTTTTCTTAAATTGTTTTATTAAAAATATGTCTTGCGACACATAATTTTTTTATAAATTTTGGCATGCTGAACATGAATATTTTGAAATTTTTGAAATTGGATTAACGGTTTTCGAGAACTTGCAATTTGATTTTTACCACAAATGGCGTGTTTTTCCTTTATTCTAGAAATTTTTTAAAAATTATCTTAGAAGTTATTGTTTTTGCACTCAAATACTACATAAAACATGCTTCCATTTGGTCATAATTATGTCTGAAATTAGAGAGGATGTATCAAAAAATAACTTCTTTAAAATTAATTTTAGTTATTTGTCCACATATCAGAGGCTTTTTGTGCAGGTCGTCAAGGGTTAATTAATACGATTTTTCGTAAATTTTGCACCACAAAACAATTGGACCTATAACCTTATAGCAATCAAAGCATTAGGTTAGGTTAGGAAGGGTTATGTGCCCAAGGGCACATCTCCACTCGGAGACCAATACGGTCCATTGCGAATCCCTTCAGTGAAAAGGTAAGAAAAAATAGGAATAGGCAGATAGATAGATTGAAAGATAGATTGAAAGAAAGATAGAAAGGATAGATACTCACCAGAACAAGCTCCTATCGTCCCCTTACTAGAAACAGCCGTTTTATTTCCCTGACAAATCTCAGCAAATCTACTGGATTGCATCCAGCGACACACCCAAGTTCGTCGTGAAATCTATCTCCTAGCCGTTTCTGTCTGAGACCCTGCAACCTCGGACAGTGGCTCATTATATGCTCAACTGTCTCCAGTTCCTCAACGTCCTCGCACAACCAGCAAAAGTCCGGTATATCCCTGTCCCATCTGCTTGTGAAAGCCCTGTCAGAACAATGACCGGTAAAGAACCCCGTAAGGGTCCTGAGACCATCCCTGTCCAGTCCCAAAAGAACCTTGGTTGCCATTGCATCCAATGCGGGCCATAACGCCCTAGACACCTTGCAATTCATTCTGTGCCTCCATGACTGGTTAACGGTTTCGCGGAATCCCTTCCGTATCACCTCAAAGTAGTAACATAGGGGGAGCTTTACACCCCCCCCCCCCCCCCCTACCAATCAAAGCATTAGTTAATGAAAATCAAAAGTTAATGTTAATATTTCTTCCATGTGTATAAAATTGAAAATGTAAATTGACAAGTTATCCTTCAACCAATATTGACAAATGAAAAGTAGTTTTGTCAGTTTTGCTAGTGCAAATTAAAATTTTAAGTAATTTTTTAAGAAAATTGTAGAAGGAAAGAAAAAACTCCATTTTTAATAAAACATTTCGATATTCGTGCTTAGCATGCCAAAATTAAGTAAAAATGATGTTTCTCAAGACAAATTTTTATTAACGCAGTTTAAAAAAAAATTTCAAATATCGAAAACTTTGTAAGCGCGTCGCCACGGGTTAATGCTATCCGATTATTCTTAAATTCGCAAAATCTAACTTTTAGAACTAGTTCTACAATAATTGGAACAATGTTATGTAAAAATCGAAAGTTAAAAAAAAATGCCGCTCTAATGCACACCCTAATAAATGTCTTCGTAGTAAAATCTAGTAGAAAATTAGGATTTCTTTTAAACCAAACTTAATTATTAACCCTTAAATGGGTACTTTAATTTTTTAAAATAATTTAATTTCAAATTTAATAAAAAATGTTATATGAAAAATTTTCATTGTATTAAAATCCCTACAGGGAATGAGAAGCTAATTGCCCCCAAAGGACCTATCACGTGACTGGTTAAAGCATAAATTATCACAGAAGTGTCAGTTATATTAAAAACCTTGTCCCTTGACTGGTGAAAAGAGTCACTCCACTTAACAGGCGCGGACAGCTTTTTTTTATTTTCGAAAATATTTTTAATTATTTTTAACAAATATTGAAGTTAAAAAATTATAGAAAAAAATGAATGTCTTCGGGCGAGTAACTTTTCTATAAATAACCAGAGTTTAACTTTAACCACAGATATTTCCATATGTATTTGACATTCATAACTATGGTTAAGCCTTAAACTTTGGTTGTTTTTAGATGAATGAACAGGCCTTAGAAAACTAAAATAAGTTCTGTAAGACACTTTCTTTTTTTTTAAGGAGAAGCAATACTCAGAAAATTCTTCCTATTAATTAATGTGTTGCTTTTGCTGTAATTGCGCAGCACCTGATGCAGAGTTGGCGAATTTATTGAAGCTTTTTGTTTCATAGCCCTGATTCATTATTTTACTTCGGTGGGGTTAAGTGCTATGGAAACACTGAAGGTAGGCGCAGCAATACATATAAGTAATAGAAAACTCATACATATTATTTTTCTAAATTAATGTTGTCGTCACCGGGAATCGAACCCGGGACCATCTGTGTAACAGTCCAACGCGCTAACCATTACACCACAACGCCCATATCTTTTTTTTAACTTTAATATTTTGTTAATTGTCCACTTTTTTAAATATAATTTTTGAGAGTTTTTTTACGTCGTTTAAGAGCTTTTTAAAATGTTTGCACATTTTGTTATTTAAAATTTCACAATTCTTTCGGTTTTTTAAGTTTGGAATTTTTTAAGGATATTTTTTTATTTTAAACAAATAACATTTTAAAATAGCAAGCAAATAAGTCAATTGACCTCAAAGGACATGTTACTTAGAACATATCACAGTAATATATATATATATATATATTGTAGTGTTATTTTCTTTTCCACATTTTTTATTTATTTTCCTGTTATTTGTTTTGGTTTTGTTTTTTTTTTTATTTTGCATTTGAACACACATGCAAAATATATAAGTTTGCTACAGGCCAGCCAAAATGTATAGTTAGGTGGCCCAGAAAAAAAGTTGGAATTTACGAGCTCTACAACCCCTAAAAATGGCATTATCAAAATAAATATGGTCGACCAAAAAAATTATAAAAAAACGTTTTTTTCAGAATTCCCAGTTCGAAATTGAACTTTCAAAGTTGTACTTGATCTTTTATTTTATTTGAATTAAAAAAAAGAACAAATTTAAAATAATTATTATTATCATCGCTACACATTAAACCTAATATATTTTTGGGCGTACATTACACCGGTCGACACGATTTTTGGGTCTGATTTCTAAATGTCAAATTTTTTTTTACCAAAGTTTGATTTTGATATAGGTGCTATCTATTGCTGATCGTAAAATCAAATTGTTATTATAATAACAATTTGCAATTTATTCTTTGATAATGCATCAAGATTAACATGATTATGATTAGAGTTTTAACCAATTTTAATTTTAAATCCCATGGTACATAGGTGGATGAATACCAAAGCTTTCTTAGAACGATATATATTTTCATTATTGTGTAGTCGATATGGTCTCTGCAGTTAAGAAAGGAGTTGATCACAAATCCTAGATTTTTAACTACTCTCACATATTTGACATATTCAGATTCTATATATATGTTTGAAAATTCGGTTAAACTGTCGTCCTTGTAAATCGTAAGTGCTTACAGGAAAAGATTTGAAAAAATTATGTATTGAATTCAAACCCATTAAATATATTAGTTTGTTAAATCTAGTGTAAAAAAAAATCTTCTAATAATTTTAAAGACCACAGTATTCTTTTTTGTGCCCTGTTCATTAAATAGGGTTAAAATGAAATTGAATCTTAAGCCGTTACTGTGTTTTTTTTTATAATATACCCTCTGAAATAAAATTTCAAACTATTTATGTTTAAATAGTGTGTGAATTTCTTAAGAAATTCTCAAATTAAAAATTGTTGTAAATCAATACAATAAAAAAAGAGGTTAATAACACACAAGCTTAGCAACAAATCCTCAAACCAAATTCGTTAATTTTTCAAAGTAAAATCAAATGTATTTTCAAAATGTAAACAAGTTTCATAGCTATAAATCCTTTCCAACCAACACCCGGTATTTAAAGCAAATTTAAAAGTATACCTTGATTTAAATAATAAAAGTTTTTAACTATTAAACCATATCTTGCTATTACACAGGGTGTTTCACTAAGAGTTGATGATTTGGAATGAAAAACAAAATATTGGAAAAGTAAAATTTTTGTATTCAAATCGAAAATACCATAAAGTTTAATTTTTTATGTAATTCCAAACGAAATAATGTCCCACTTAGTTTGTAATAAGCTTTGCCACTTTTCTTACTTAAACAACTGACCCGTATCGGTCGAAAATATTGTAAGAGGCAGGGACCGTAAATAATGATTATTGTTCGTTTTTTTAAATCAAAAAATCAATCACTAAGAACAGACATAAAAAAAAAATTTATTGCACCATTATTATTATTTTTTGACAATCTTTGCATATCCGTCATGATTTTTAAATTTCTGAATTTTAAAGTTTTGATTATTTTTGAGTAATAATAAAAAAACAGCCATAATCAGGCACGTAGCTAGGGGGGGGGGGGGGGGGGGCTTGGGGGCTAGAGCCCCCCCCGAAATGATTTGACAAATTTAAAAACTTAATACAATTCGTTAAAAAGTAACAATGTTATTGATAAATTTAATATGAAAATATTTATTTTTTACTTAGATCAAATAGGAAATAGTTTTATATGATTCGAATCTTAAAATTTCGTTAGAAAACATCGCCTGCAAATGGGCGGCTATCATTGTTA
This sequence comes from Delia radicum, assembly GCA_021234595.1. Classification (NCBI taxonomy): domain Eukaryota; kingdom Metazoa; phylum Arthropoda; class Insecta; order Diptera; family Anthomyiidae; genus Delia; species Delia radicum. Next base: position 10,127,039 of record CM037852.1, read on the forward strand.
GAGTTGATTTTCGACAAAAAGCAATAAATAAAATCATTTCATAAGAGATTTCGAAGTCTTTGACTTAAAATATAATCAAAAAATTGTTTGAGACAATGCAAACTAAAAATTAAATATGTCTACACAGAAAAAACTAAAATTGAGTTTTAATTAAAATATTTGTTGATTCAGCAAAAGTTTAACTGAATTCGGTCGTGTTGATGCAATTGTAGTAACAACTAAAATTTAATTAATATTATTTCCAATTACATATAGTTTTATTCACATCTATTAAAAATTTAATTGAATATTGTTTACTATTGGGAAAAATTACAAAATTTTAAAAAATCACCAAAATTGTAAAAAAATCGCCAAATTTCAAAAAATCGAGACCATTTGAAAAAAATCGCAAAATATGAAAAAAATGCCAAAATTTAAAAAACAATCCTAAAAATTGCAGAAATTTAAAAAACTCCCAAAACAAACGCCAAAATTCGAAAAAAATTTAAAAAAAATCACCAAAATTAAAGAAACGCGAATTTTCAACTTTAAACGATTTTTTTAATTTTGGCGACTTTTTAAAATTTTTGCATTTGTTTCAATGTTGTTATTATACGATATAAAAACTGAAAATTATTTTTATACCAAATTCATTTTCAATTAAACAGTTAATTGAAAGTAAGTTTGAAATTGAACAAAAGTTTAATTGAAATTTTTTCCACAATTATTTTTCTGAGTATTTTGACATAATCTTTTAAAATGGAGATACCACTAAGACTCAAATTAAGTTTACTTGTGCCGTAAAAGTCGTTACTTTACTTACTGTGCAATCTTTTTATTTAAATTTGATTTGCTACGCACGCATCTGGTAACATAGTTTTCAGTATTTTTTTTACAATATTGCGATATCTCATATATTTTTTTAATTTTTTGAAACAAATTTAAACCTCAAACTTTGATCGATATGCATAATGTGTTAACGTGGTCCAATGTGATTTAAATTTTCTCAATTTTTTTTTCCGAGTTAAAACGTTTGCTTAAAATAATACATTATTTTATATACACTTATAAGGTTTTGGCTGCCAGTGCATTTAACCGGACATAATTATATAAATTCATATATAAAATTAATTTCGTAGAAAAAATTTAATATGATGTCATATATAGTTGCGTATAATTGTATATTGCATTTAGAATACACTAAAACTAATCCAATTAATAATTACGTTATATTTATATACCTAGACATTGCAAAATTATATATATTTTGATATTATATCATATTTTAAAAAACACAATATTACAACACAATATAAACAATATATTACCCCATGCAGAGTCACACTAGAAAATTTGTCAATTATATTTTGGATGTAAATAAGTATTACATCAATACAATAGTACAATTAGTTGCATCATTTTGTGTATAATTTTATACACAAAATTTACCGCAATTTTTGTCTTTTGAATTGATATCTTTCTGGTTCTTAACCCTATAAAAAGATTGTTTTCAATCTAAAACTCTAAATTTAGTTTCAACGTTTTTTCCGTGTTTGTTATTCAATGGTGTAAGTTAATAAATTCCACAAAATCTTCATTTTCATTATATTATTTTTTATTTTTGAATATAATAAAATTTCCAAATGCTATGGAATTTGTTACAAATTATAAAGTTGTAAACCTTTTGCAAGTGGCTAAAGTCTAAAAGGATTAATAGATATTTCGGATTTTCATGACTTTTTTTATATTAAAAACAGGATACAACTATAGCTTATTTTGTATATATCAGTATCAGTTCAGATATAAATTTATACCGCTATATAAAATCGTATTAAATTGTATCGCGTCATTATTCGGACGTTATTTAATTATTATGCCCATTTCTCGGATAAAACTGTATTAATGCTCATATTAAATTTCGTATGATTTTATAAAGCATCATATTAATTTTAATCGGGTTATTAGAAGTTGAAACTTTTTTACTTTTTTTTACATTTATCAAGTTTTAGCCACCCTAGACGTATATTAGCACATAAAAATATAAAGTAACGCAATTTTATTTTTCGCGGTTTTCAAAAAGTTTTCCGCTTAATCCTTTTTTTATTTATTTAAACTAAAAATTAATATTTAGCTAAAAATTTAACGTAATTAGACAATAACGATGCATATCCAACTTAAAGTACATAAACGTTTTCAAATTTGACGTGTTTCGCGGATTGTGATCAAACAGATTAAAGCGTTGTTTCGCGATATAGACATCAAAACTCCCAAAATAATGAATACAATAAGTAAAAAATGAAAAAATGCATTTTAAGGAAATGCACTTTATGCGGGAGGTTTTTGTTTCAAAATGACCTGAGAAAGCGATTTCTATTATTAATACATGATTGCCCATTACGTGTAGGTAAAAATTTAGCAAGCAAAAAAAAAAAAAAAAAGCTGTTACTCTAGTGTGCAAAAAAAAATATATAATCAAAATAAAAAATCGAAAAGCCCCCCCCCCCCCGAAACAAATTCCTAGCTACGTGCCTGGCCATAATCATTATTTTTAAGCAAAAAAAAATAAAACTCAAAAATAATCATTATTTATGATTTTTATTTTTTTCGCTCAAAATAAAACTCACTTTCTTTTTTATGATTTTTATATATATATTTCGACCTTTTTCAATTAAATTTTGTGTTATTTTTAGAGTTATTCTAATCAGGCTTTCAAGGTCATGGCTTTTCTAAACGTAAATAAAAGACTTTTTTTGTTTAATTTTTCGTATTCCTACGTTTCGTCGGTATTTTCCGACATCCTCAGGGATTCGTTTTTTATTAAATAATTAGTCTTCTCGTCAAATTTAGATAATTTTTAAAAAATACACATCACAGGTTTTATACGACATTTAATGAACGGCACAAAACAGATTTAATTAATTAAAAATAAATGTAAAAATAAATCTCGAAAAATTAAAATATCACAGTTGAATTATTCTTATATCTAAGATCACAGTTGGAATAGAACCAACTTCATTGACCAACTCGTGGTACTATGCCAAAAATTTGGTTATAGCTCTAATATGCATGCATACTGGCCATTAAGAATAGTAAAGCTTGTATGTAAATCTATACCCAATTTAAAAAAAAAATAAAAAATCAGTTTCACGAAGACTGCAAGCTGTTATAATTTAAATTAAAAGCAAACTAATACTAATTTTTTCCATATAATTTTTAATGTTACGAATACTTAGTCTTTTTATAGTTTGTTGTTTAAATTGGGTACGAGTAAAATACTATTACTAACTCGGTCAGTTATAACGAATATTCCAAAGTGAGCACAATATTAAAATTAATAATAATAATAAATATTAATAATAATAATAAATTACCACAACCATTGCTTGATGTTGACACTCGTTGGAATTCAACATATCATATGTTGAACACACTCCAAAAGTTCGAGGATTTTTGTGAAATGCACCTTAAAAATTCTATGAAAGTGAGTTTTATTTCGAGCGAAAAAAAATAAGAATCATAAATAATGATTATTTTTGAGTTGTATTTTTTTTTTTTGCTCAAAAATAATGATTATGACTGATTTTTATTAATATTACTCAAAAATAATCATTACCATTGAAGAAAATCCTTAAAACTCATAATATAATTATTATTGTGTAATTTTAATTATAAAACTCATAATGATTACGGTCCCTGGCAAGAGAGAGCTGCATTTTATTTGACAAGACGTCAACTTTATTTAGACAACATCTTTCAGGCGGGCCAGATTTTACTTTCACTTACATGTTATCTTAATGTAAACCTCATAGTTTGAATAAAATAAGAAACATTTTGCTTATTTCAAAAAACAAAAAATATTTATAAAAATTTTTTAAAAACATTTATCTCTTATTTGAAAACCCTGTTTGTGATATTACCTAAAATTTTATTATATAATAAATCTCATAAATTTATCATCATAAAAAATATGTTTTTATGGCTGATATTTAAGATCATATCGTTGTTTTTTGTTCCAAACAATCATCGACTTCTGCATCGTCTTCCTAAGAAATTTTAAAACATAAAAATTAGCGGAACTATGAGTAAAATTTATAAATCTTTTATTATCTTGTATGGTTTATCTTAAGACATTTGTATATAAAAAAAAAAAAACCATTGAAGAAACTGAAACTGCATAAAACGCTAGACTGGGGCGCTTGCGCTTCAACAACATATTTAGCATTCAGTATTGTTTATCTTACTATTTTATAACATTCCTTTATATAAACTGTTTATTTTCGTTATTTTTTTTTTGTGCTTTGATGACGTTTTTTTTGTTACTTTTTTTGTTTTTTTTTTTTTTTGTTTAGTTTTTTTTAAAAATTCCATAGAAATACTTCAGGAAATTAGGACAAATGTATTTAAAAGGTTTGCGTTTGCGTTTCTTTGAGATTTTTGTTAAGCTTGGAATTTGATACAATTTAAAACGAAGAAACGTTTTTACAAGACATTTTTTTTTAAATACTTGTGCTTAGAATGTGGAATTTCTATGTATAGTACTCGATTTACGCCACACATGAAATTTAATTAAAAATGGGTGTAAAACACCTTAGAAAAATTTCTCAGAATTGGAGAATTTTTCTATAAAAATGTTTATATTTTATTTAAATTTGCTCAAGCAACACTTTTTTGTATAAGTTAAGCAAACGCTTGAAAAAATTTACCAAGTTTTTGGCAAAAAAACTTCGAAACTTAGGTAGATTTTGTATAGATTTACTTTTAATAATTACTTGAAAAATATTTTATTGTTGTACCCTCCGATTCAATCATAAAAGGGCATATACGAGGTCATTTATTTAACTATATACGGATAATCATGACAAGATATACTCATATATAATCATGTTCAAGCCCATACATGATCCAATGTTACTTTCATGTAATAATGGGGTCGTATATGAGCATATACCCTATGGGGAATGGGACCGGTTCTGCGTGTGCCACAGGATCGGCCCTTCGTGCCAGAGACCGGTCCTCTGCTAAGCCCTACCCTATGTAAAAAACTGGCAACTTTAACATTGGCTTGTCATATTAGGGGGTCATTTGTCCTGCTTTAAACCACATAGTGGCATGCCACAAGACTAACCAAAGATGGGCATACCACAAGACTGTCGCAAAAGGGCCATGTCGTATAAAATAAAAGAAAACTAAACAGCTTCCAATGGGTAAAATTCTGGCCAACTGGCTTTTTCTTCTTAATAAGCGTTCTGGTTAAGTGGTATGTCGTCACTTTACCAGTAATAAGATTGGTAATTTTAGGACAATTGACACTGCTTAACCCACTTCAGTATTAAGTTATACCAGTCCTGTGATAAGTCCTTCTTTAACCAGTCACTTTTAGGTCAATTGAGCTCTCATTCCATATAGGGTATGATCATATATGGTATTCTACATGATCATATATCAATAGTTCAATATATGACCAAATATTGTGTCATATTTCAATCAAATATGACATATAGTTTCAAATTTCTGATCCAAAAAATAAAAATATATGATCATTTAAAATACCTTACATGATCATATATATTTATATACAATTCCATTTTTACTTGGTTCGTATAGTTTTGCATTTCATTTTTTAATTTATTTATTCGGAAAGTTTTGCAGTTTATAGCAAACTTTTTAACCAAAATTGTCTGGGTCAAAACTGTTCGCTAAGTTTTCAATAGAAATCCTAAAGCAACAAAAAAAATTAAAGATTTATCTTTAAATTTATGAACTTTTTTATAATTCAGCCAATTTCCCGCAAATTTTTGAGTCTAATTTAACATTATTTTTTAAAAAAGCTAAATGATTTAAAAAAAAAAATTTTAACATTGTGATTCATGTTTTAAACTTTAAAAATTTGTACATATATGAGTTATTTCAAAACTGTTCGACATCTGTTGAAACTGTCTTTAGATACCTCTTATTTCTCAACGATTTTTAAATTAAGAGAAATTATGGACAATGTTACTTAGACTATACTTAAGAACTATAAGGTTTCATATTGAAAAGTCTTCACCTAACGAACTGATGGCCATTTAAAAGTCGAAAAATTAAAAAAAATACTTGAAACTTACAAGAGTATTTTCATTAATTTTACTTTTTTGTTCATCGTTTTTAACTTTTAGATCCAAACTAATACAAAACGGAGTCACTAGACTTGGGAGAGCTACATTCATTAAAAAAGTTATCGCCATATCGCTACTTGGCAAAAAGTTGTATGGTGGTTTACAAGTAAAAACAAAATTTTGCGATTTTTAAGCTTCCTCAGTTTTTTTGCGCCATTTAATAGAATTAAGTTTTGAAAACAGTATTTAAAAAACGTTGAAAATTTATACAGTTTGAGGTATAAAAAGATGATGCGCATTAATAACGTAATACAAACATCACAAAATTATAAAGAATTGGCGTAATTTTTTTCAAATTATATGTTTTTTACGTCTGACATTCACAATTATTTTTGAAATTTGATAACGTATTACGTGAACTCAGTATCTTAACTAAAGGCACTTTTGAGGCTAAAAGGCATTTTAAACATTTTAAACGCAATAATTTGATCAACCTTTTAAAAAATTTGCGGAAATTTTTTTTTTTCGCATTATTTTTTTATAAAAAACATGGCTGAGAACATAGTTAGGTTACTAAAGTGAATCTTCACCACGGTCTAAATTGATATATTGCAAAAAAAAAATAATTTTTTCGTTCCTATCGGGTACTGCGGCTGTTTTTTTCCAAACACATTTCGCTTTGTGAAAACTAAAACGAAATCGCAGATTTTAACCAACTTTGGATATGTTGTAAAGGATCAAAAACAAAAAAAAACATGTATTTATTTTTTATCTGCCGAATCTCACGTTTAAGGGTTAAAAAGTGGGGCAGAGAACTCATTTGTTTTTGTATGAAAACTTATCTCTAATTAACGAAAACTAGATTAATTAACAAGGTAAAAGTTCTCAAGAAAACTTAAATGTTTATACCCATATTGCCTACGTAGTGGACTGGAAAAGTCGCATAAAAACCGAACGATTTCGAATATCAGAAGAAGCTCAAACATCGTCTCGATTAAATGAAATAGTCATTACCAGGGAAACCGCAAATATGCAATATCATGTTTTTTCCTGTGTGTCGTATGGATCCATGAACAAACTATTTATCCGATTCAGAGCAATTTAAGAATTCTGGCATCGATTTGTTAGAGCATATTTTAGCATATTTTATCCTTTAGAGCATATTTTTGCATATTTCAGCATTAAGAGCATATTTTGCGGTAAAAGCATATTTTTAGGGCATATTTCTACATTTTAAGAGCATATTTGTGTCTTTTAGGGCATATTTTGAATTCTTTTATACATACTTTTTTATTTTAAAGTACAATAAACAAAGTGCAAGACACGTAAAGTTAAAGGAGAATCGTCAAAATAAAGAAAAAACACAATTGTTTATCACGGAATGTGCACAACCAAAATAAAGTGACTTTTATAAAAAGTTGTGTGAAGCTTTTGTATCAGCTGACATTCCTTTATTTAAAATGCGAAATGAACATCTTAAGAAATTATTTGAGGAATTTACAATTTACAAAGGACACTCAGAAACGTGTCTTCGAACAAAACTTGTAAAAGATCTCTACGAAAATTGTCCAGACAATATACGTAAATGTTTAAAAAATCAATATATATGGATCTCAATAGATGAAACTACTGATGCGGCTGGCAGAAATGTGGCAAATGTTATAGTTGATGTTTTAAGTTCTGATGAAGAAATTTCAAATCAAAAATTTTTAATACATACTGCTGTATTGGATAAAACTAATCATTCCACAATTGCCAGACTCTTCAATGACTCTATAAAAATACTGGATGTTAATTTTGAAAGAAACTTGGTTTTGCTTTTTGTGATGGACGGTAAAGCTATCGCAGTATTCTATCCAAAGATGACACATGTGACATGTATTGCCCATGGTCTCCACCGTTTATATGAACGTATTATAGATTCCTATGAAAATGTAAATAAAGCAATTGCTAACGTCAAAAAAATGTTTTTAAAAGCTCCATGTAGAGTTGATATTTTAAAATATATGTATCCGGATCTTGCATTACCACCTGAGCCCATAATAAATAGTTGGGGAACTTGGCTTGCAGCGGTTAATTATTACGCCAACAACTATGCACAAATTTTAGAAGTGCTTGGTGCTTTAAACAATGAAGAGGCTCAATCAATTAGAATTGCAAAAGAAATATTAGAAAATTCCAATACCAAAACTGAATTGATCTTTATTGCTTCTAATTTTGGATTTATTGAGAAATTTATAAAAAAAAAAAAGATGCATACCCTCCTGCACTATGGGATGGAGGATATAAAAACTGCAAACAACAGGTCTTACACTTGTTGAGCAGTATGTGCTTTACAATGCTATACCAAAAAAGATATTAAGAACACACTTGAACAGATTGTAACAAAAAACGATGGTCTGCTAGTCATAAAAATAATTAGCAAACTGAATTGAATTGAATAAAATCAAAAATCCTTTAAAAAATGTTAAGGACTTTTTAATTTAATGGAGCAAACAAAATTTTCATAGCCTCAAAAAGTATACTTTTATCATATTTTTAATATTACGAATTTAAAAGTACAGGGGATTTCTGCTTTAAAAATTGTAGTTGTTTGGGTTCAAATACAGTTTCTTTATGTAGAACAAATTTAATTTTTTACTAACCTTGTAGTTCATTTAAAAAAACAAACCACATTAAATGACTGTTTTATTATTTTACATTAATTTTTTACAGTCGATTTTTGTTATTTAAAAAAATAAAAAAGTAAATGTTTGCTTATTTTTTACTAACATATGTGGTTTATTTTTACTACAATTGTTAGTAATTTCTTGAACAGTAAAAACAAAGGACAAATGTTAGTTGAATTTAATGAAATGTTAGTCGTCCTTTCTTCAAGTGAAATTTCATTTGTTTTTGACTACAATTGCTGTCGTTTTTTCATACATAATATCCTTAGTGTAGTTAATATGATTCCTGCAAATAGGTAACCCTAAACCCATTTAAATTGTAAATTTTGACAAAAAATTTGTTTGAGAGTATTTTAATATTTTTTGGTGGTGTAATACAGTGGCGGACAAAAGTATTCACACAGCAGCAAACTTTATTTTAAATCTTTTATATTTTTAAAATGACCGTATAAGGTATTCAACAAAATTGTTTATTAACTTATTAATAATTTAAATACATCAAAAAACTAGCACTAATCATGTTGTATTTAAAAAAAAATAAAAATTTTATTCAAAGTACGGTTTTAATCAATTTGGAGTTTTAAAAATACATAAATATAAACATATTTGTTTGATCTGGCAATACTTTTTGTTAAGGAATGTGGAAAACAACAGTTACAAATATTTTATTTTGTTTTAAGTTAGTAAAGTGTAGCTTAAGAGCTTAGTTTAGTACAATGGGTCGAAAACAAAAGGAAACCACAGAATCGGAAAGAAAAATTATTTTAGAGCTTCACAAAAAAAGTAAGTCATATGCAGAAATTGCCGAAATAGTAAAAAGAAGCCGATTTACTGTAGCCAGCATTGTTAGAAAATATAAGGAGTCTTCAGATTTTACAAGTTTCCCTCAACCGCAAGATAAGAAACCCATATTATAAGAAAAATAAAAAAGAATCCAAAAACTACCTCTACCGAATTGGCTGCAGAATATTTAGAGGAGTTGGGCAAAGAAATCCACCCAAAAACTGTGCGTAGAACTTTGCAACGTGCCGGTTACAGCTCTCGAGTTGCAAAAAAAAAAAACCTTTAATAAGCAAGGTTAATAAAACGAAGCGTTTAAACTTCGCAAAAGAATACAAAAATAAAACTGAAGACTTTTGGGGCGGCGTATTGTTCTCCGATGAAAGCAAATTTAATATTTTTCAATCGGACGAAAGAATAAGAGTTTGGAGGAAGCAGAATACCGAATTTAAAAAAAAACAATGTAGTAAGTACAGTCAAGCATGGTGGTGGAGGGGTTATGGTGTGGTGTTGTATGGCTGCATCTGGAGTAGGTAACTTAGTTTTTATCGATGGTACAATGGATAAAACGGTATACTTAAATATTTTAAAGGAAAACCTACTGCAAAGCGCCGAGAAGCTAGGTCTTGGGGAAAGCTTCTACTTTCAACAGGACAACGATCCAAAACACACTGCAAATATCGTCCGAATGTGGATTATTCATCATGTTCCCCACATTCTCCCAACTCCACCGCAATCTCCTGACATGAACCCAATCAAACATCTTTGGGATGAATTGGGCAGACGAGTACAAAAGCGCCATATCACAAGTAAGGCTCAACTGAAGGAAGTTCTGTTGCAAGAATGGCAAAATATTGGAGCTGATGTTACGAAGAAATTGGTCCATTCTATGCCAAGAAGATTAAAAGAAGTCATAGCAAAGAAAGGCTACTCCACAAAGTATTAAATCATGTGAAATTTTATTTTTTGTACAAACATTTGACGCTGTGTGAATACTTTTATCCGCCTAAAATAATACTTTGAATTACATATTTAGTTTTTTCTTATAATATAATAATTTATAAGTTAATAAACAATTTTGTTGAATACCATATCCGGCTAGTGGGTTTCATTTTAAAAATATAAAAGATTAAAAATGAAGTTTGCCGCTGTGTGAATACTTTTGTCCGCCACTGTATATATGTTGACATGTAATAAATACTATGAGATCTATAAATTCGTGTAACTTTAATTAAATCCAAGCAAAAACTGAAATTTTAATATTTTTAATTTAAACTTAAAACCGCCATAATTTTTTGGCGCCCTTAAATAATTAACGCGGATGGATTTATCAGACTTTAACATCGGCTAACACAGACACAAAATGTTATTCATGTCATATAAACAATTTTTTTTTTTAATTTTTTGCCTCAAAGTGTTGAACTTTTTTGAAATTCCTCATATAATTTGTTTGATTTTTAAAAGCATTAAAATTATGTTTCAAATTATGTATATTTTTTTATAATTCAAATAATAACTGTCACATAATTTTGTTATTGAAATGGGTATATTGACTTTCACAAAATTCAAATGAACTAAAAAGTGACAATTTCATAAAACAGAAATTTTAAATTATCATACAAATTTTTAAAATCAAAATGAAAAGAAAAATTGAAAACTAATCTTTTAGCCAGTATATTTTTTAATGGGCTGGTACATAAATAATTAGGCCTAATTGCTTTTTCAAGTTTTTATTTAAAAGATAATCAAACCCAGGAAAAAATGTTAAAAGAATCCTAAAAAAAAGGACTTAATTTTCTACTTAAAATCCATAAAATTGTATTAACAAAAATAAACATACCCTTGTATCAGTAGCTGGCATGGAATAACTTATTTACAAAAAATTAAAAAAAGGATTCCCCTTTAAACTCTAATATTTTTTTTTTTTTTTGGGATTTGACATATTGTCTTGCTGCTGTCATTCAATCATCTAAAATACAAATGAACCCTTCAAAATAAAAATTTTAAAAATACTTTAACACAAGATTCCTTAACACTTAAACATTATTTCGAAAAAATTTGGTATGAGAAATATTTTTGCAGGATATGTTTAAATATTTTGGAAAAATTTTCCAAAAAAAAAAAAATTACATGAAATTAACAACAAAAAATCAGTACTAAAAATGAAGATTGATTTAAATTAACCTTATTATTAAAAAAAAAAGTAACGGTTAAAAAAATACATTAAACATTTTAACAAAAAATATAAAAAAAAAGAAACTGTTATTGAAACATTTTTTATGTGTTACGCTTAATTAAAGATAACGTATTGTAGTTGAAATCCGTATGTGTCATTTTTGTTAGATGCTGGAGTATGAGTTTCAAAAATTTCGTGTTACTTTTCACATTCGTTTTAGTTAAGGGGTTGTTGTTTTGATTTGATTTTTTTTACTCCATTGTCATTTTGTATTCTTCGAAAGAAGTGTAATTAAAATATATGTTACATAAGATAAGGATGTGATTGAATTTTTATGTTAAATGTCATCCAAGGATATAGACAATTATATCATTCTATGAGATGAGTAAACTCAACAAAAACAATACGAACTAATGTCTGTTCTTTAAAAAAATATTCAATGAAGTGAGATTCTAATCGGGCCGTTTTTGAGATTTTTTTAAAAATGTTTTCAATACCATCAAGATAGCAACATGTCATTAAAGGATATTAACTATTGTCGGACATTTTGAAATATGTTATAGTTTAGCAGGTTTCAAAAGGGCTCGATCATAGAACATTTTACTCACATTGCTAACGCTCTATAGTCTGAACAAATGTTGTTTATCGTCCGCTTGCCTGCAAGAAGTGCTATGTGTTTTTATATGTGTTTTTCAGAAGAGTGTAAGAACTGATTTATATTAAACTTTTAAGATATTTTATTAACGTCATATGCCTTAATAATTCACTACCTTATATACAAAAATACTGCATTAAAAGAAATCCGGATTTAACAACAAAGTTCAAACAAAAAATTTCAAAATAACACATATCATACTTGCAGGCTAGCCGACATTATGCTTATTAGCTGGCTAACAGAAAAGTTATTTTTTATCTGTGTGTGTTTAAATACAAAAAAAAAAACAACCAAGAAAATAAAAGATAATATGAAAGGGATCGCTTAGTTTAGAATGCCGCTACCATAGGATGGGCCAACTGACACATTTTACACACCTTATGATGTGTTACACTCAAAAAAAAAGTTTGTAAAGTCAGCAAAAAATTTTGCTGAGTCAGCAAAATTTTAGTCAGGAGGGTGCTAGCAGAAAAAATTGCTAATGTCAGCAAAATCTTTTGCTTAAAATCAGCGAGCTGATTTTTAGCAACAAAATTAGTAGATTCAGCAAAAGTTTTGCTAACACTTAGTAGATTAGAAATAAAAAAACCTTGCTAAAAACTAATAAATTTTTTGCTGAATTTTAGTAGACTGAAAAAAAAAGCAAAAAATTTGTAGAAAAATTTCAATTTAGTTAATTTATTTGCTGAAAATCATAAAACATATTTTTGTGATTCTTTTAAAAATAATTTACAATAATTACGAAATATAAAAATTTTCATTTTCCCACATTGACGACATGAATTAATTTAATATCTGAAAATATATAGAAATAAATATACAGTAGAAACTCTATTTTTGCACGTAATGAAAACCGGGCTTGGTGCAAGTTTCGAGGTTGTCGCAAGTACCGAGTATTAATTTCCCATACAAAATAAAAGGCACATACATCTGTTAAGAATCTAAGTTTAATATTTCAATTCAAAACACTTAAGTTCAACGCATTCGTATAACAGTAGATACATATTATATGTGGAATTAAAGAAATTTAAAATTTTTGTTTGTTTTGTACAAAGTTGCTTGTTCAGTACTACACTGCTTCTTAGTCTCTGGAGCATCATAATATCGTCTAATGAAACATTGTTTTGCTCCGCCCATTCTAAGCAAATAATACAAAAATGTTGCAAGTATCGAGTTCAAAATTTTCGGATGTCGCAAGTACTGCGTAATGAAAAATATTCCTATGTTGCAAGAATCGAGGTGTGCATATCAAGTATGTGCAAGAATCGAGTTACTACTGTATGTATATAACATAACAAAAATTTTCTTTCAACTACTTACATCAATGGCTGTCTAAATGATGCTATCTTTTAAAGGACGCAACTGCCGAAGATAATTATAGAAACGAAACGAAAAAATAAACAAAAACAAACGAAACGAAAAAACAACCCTTTTTTGCAATAAGAAAAAGGAACCATAAAAATCTACCTAAGATGTGTGTCTTTGTCTTTCGCTTTACTCTGTCTACATGTCTGTATATGTTTGTTTGCAATTTGACCACACTAGATTATTAATCTATAAACATTTAGTTTAGAAATACATATTAAATTTAAATATTTTCTTTTGTCTTTTATTTAATTAATAGACAATTATTTTCACAAGCCAGTGACAACGCAAAATTTAAGATGTTTTAATCCTCAATTTTGTTTTATGTATGAAAAACAGATACAAAAATCTTCCATGGTTGATTTTTTATATGTCTTATTGGAGTTGTACTTTTTAGTATCATTTTCCTATTCTCTACTACATCTTGACATGCCGCGACATCTGCTTCATGCTGCGCATATCTTTCAATCTGGTTGTCGTCCACACTATTAATGTGCTTATCAGTACAATTTTTTTTAGCAAAATAAATTAGTAAAACATTAGTTCAAAACTTATTTTTTTGAGTGTATGTGTTTTTTATGTGTGTTTTTCATAAGAGTTAAAAAACAGCTTTATATTAACCTTTTAAGATATTTTATTGACGTCATATGCCTTAATGATTCTCTACCTTATATACAAAAAAATTGATTTTCAAATGTCAAATTGTCAAACATTATAATTATTGTTTAAAAAAGTGGGAAAATTAAGGAATTTCCAAAATTTCATTTACAAAATATTAAAATTAAAAAACATATTTAGTTATGTTGAGGTTAAGAAGAAGAATAAATATTTTTCTCTAAAAATTATAAACACTAATAATTTTTAAATCACACTAGACTAGTTTCTGCCTCTTTTTATGGACAGGCGTCATCAGTGATTTTCCATTTAAATTGTATTATTATTTGTGTATTTATAATTGTCAGATTGTCTCTATATGATAAATTTTTTCAACAACCTGCGGCTGTAGGAATCAAACCAGCGTTTCTTCTTATAATACAAAAGTAACAGTACCAAGTCATGACCGTTTAGCGATCACACCCAAGTATGGCCTCGAATATAGTAATGCAGCTAAATTGCAGTTTTCTTTCCTATTAGCTTTTCTGTTATTGTATATTATACTCAGAAATGACAACACTAACAACACAAATATTCTATTTTTAGATTTTTGTTTATTTTTCTAATCTCCTCCGTCTCTTTTTCACAATGTTACCAGATTGACGTATGGTTTTTACGTTCAGTGTTGACAACTTTTGCGTTTTTAAGTTGAGACTTCGCCACAGGGCAAATTTTTATAATGTATTTTAGTACAGTATTATTTTCACGTCTTATAGACAGTAGCAATTAATTTTTAATTAATATGCATTTGACAAATTTAATTTAGAAATGTTGAGGTTAAGAAGAAGAATAAACGTTTTTTTCTAAATAATTATAAACACTATTAATTTTATTCTTCTTCTTAACCTCTACATTTCTAAATTATATTTGTCAAATGCATGTTAATTAAAAATTATTTGCGACTGTCTATAAGACGTAAAAAAATATATAGTTTCTAAAAAAAAATAAAAATTTTATTAAAAAAGTATTTCGAATGTAAATTAAGCTGCCAGCACTCGTTAAGTGACATGTACTCTTTCCATCAGTCCCAGAACTAGTTCTCTCAATATAATTCACAACGTTTTCCGGACAGCAACCTGTCCTAGTTTCGGTTCTATAATATATGAAAATAACCGGTTCCTTTATAATGGGCTTGTCATAGGAGGTGACAATTTCCACCTTTTGAGCTAATTGAGATATATCGGAGAACTTGTCGAATATAACATATCACCGAACTGGTTTAAGTGAATCCGCAACAGAACGAGTTGAAAGTATCTAGTATGCAACTAGTCTCATATTCGGCATTATTTGATATGTAGGAGGACCAGTTCGATATGAATTATTACGTTACTGGTTTAAGCGTACAAATCACAGTACTCAAGAAAACTATTTAGTAAAACACTAGTTAAGAATTAATCGCAATGGTTTATGTTACGGACTTGTACAAAATTAATAATTTTATGACATATTATTAAACTGCGATAAGCGAGCAAGTTACAGGACAAAATAAAAGTAATTGGTATGTCACCTGCTACTTTTTATTCCGCATGTGTCATATTATGTACGGTTTACAAAAAGAATCCGAACGGATCCAATCACTGAACTTTTCTTAAAAATTATGTCACATTAACTGTTTTTATAATATTGCGCAAGTCCGAAAAAAATTATTTTTTATTAAATAACAGAAACATGAATGTTTCCAAATGCTGTTTTTAAACCGAACTCTTTGGTCGGACTTAATAATTTTATAATTTTGCAGACTCTGTGGGAAATTAAGACAAAGACAATAACTTTATATGGAATGGGCCTGTCACTTTAACAAGGCACTGTCATGGAAGAGGAAAATTGATACCATGTAACATGTCACTGACCTAACCTGGGACATGTCCCCAAACGTTGTCTTTTAGAATAGTTTTGTGACATGGATTTTTGTTATAATTATTTCTTTATTGATTTTCAAATAATATTTCCGCCAGGCGCACATGCAATTATGATATGTGATTTTTTTGAATCATTTCAATATTAGGTCCGATGTGTAACAGTCAATGGATTTGTTGTTTCCGCACCGATTGCCATTTTTTTATACACACCTAATTATTTTGCACCAGTTCAGAGTTACTTCACAATTTCTACTGTTACGGCCCTAGTTACTTTGGTCCGCTTTAGTGTTATGTTAGTTTTTTTCGAGTTACATGATATATCATGAATAAACCAGCCAAAGTTTTGCCACCATTTAAATAATCACGTGGTTGGATATTTTGCTGAAATTGACACTCTTTGAAACACCGAAGTCTTCGCTTATACCAGTTTTGCGACGTGTCTCCTTTTCACGTATCACAGATTTGTCACTTCGGATGAATCGACCCTTCATTTCCCGTAGGGATATAATTTCAAAAAGAAAAAAAATTTTATTAAAAAATTCAAACTGAGTTTAAAAAGTATTACGAATGTAATTAAGCTGCCAGTACTCATTAAGTGACATGTTCTCTTTTCACCAGTCCCGGAATCAGTTCTTTCAATATAATTGGCAGCGTTCGTATTAAGTACTGCTTTAAACAGTCACGGGATAGATTATTCTGGCGCAACTTAATACCGTAAAAGTCCTTAAAGTCGATTAAAAAGTATTCTCTATTTAAGGGGTAAAAATAACTGTTTTGATAAGATAAAGGAGGGAGTCTAGGAAATCAATTTTTAGTGATGAAAAAACTGCGATCTGTTAGAATGGAAATTCAAATTCACTTTTAAGCTAAACCACTGTTTTTTTGGGCTTAGCATATAATTTTGCTGACCCATATTTTGAATATTTTTTTATAAAATATTTTAATTTTAATTGCATTTAATAAACTAAAAATATTTCTTATTATTAATAAATTTCTCTTTCTTTTATTTTTTTTTTTAATTTCAGAATTTAGTTTTAGTTTTCTCACGCAACTTTGTGAGGTCTTTTAAATCACCGCCCATCATTAATACATCACTCACAACGTAAATTTTATAGTTTGGGTATTGACATAAAAATTGGAATTTTACGTCAAACTACAAAAAATGTATTATTAACATTTTAAGAATTAAAAAAAATACGAAATTTAAAAGGGTAAGATACGAACAAATAGTAATGGTCAGCTATAAAAAAGGAAATAAAAATTATAAACATAAAAATTAAGTTTACAAAAAAAATAAAAAAAATGGTAAAATATCAATAACTTCGCCAAATAGAAATGAAACTAATAAAAGAAAATATGTAAATAATGAACTTTAAATATTTTGAATGAAAATAAATTTGAAATTAACACGCAACTAATAATAAATATAAACTTTGGTAAGGATTTGTGTAGATCATGTCGAGCCCTAACCGCCAAAAAGACGTAAGCGCCACGATTTTTGATTTTCGGTTTTTGATGAAAATCTTTATATTTGATCATTTGTATCATTCCTCAAAATTTCAAAACTCTAGCAAGTACCGTTACGATTTTCACAAAAAACAAACAAGACGTTAGCGCCAAATCCTATGGAACAAACTACGGTTTGTTTACATATTTCGTGACAACAAAGGGTCGTTTACGTCTTTTTTTCTTTTATGAATAACTCAAAATCTGGGACACGCTTCAGCATGTATTACGCAGAGTTCGATTCACAACTCCAAAGGACTTTTATTGATAGCCAGTGTGGACCAAATAAGAAATAACGCAAGAAAACAAAAATGGGGTCTAACTAGACCCCATTATTTAACTTCTATGAACCAAATAAGAAATTACGCAAAAAACAAAAATGGGGTCTAACTAGACCGCATTATTTAACTTCTATGGACCAAATAAGAAATAACTCAAAAAAAAAAAAAAAAATGGGGTCCAATTAGACCCCATTCTTTAACCTTAAAAGCGAGATTTGGAATTTGAAAAAAATGTAATTCTCATTATGTTTTGTTTTTACACCATATTTAAATTTTATTGCAATCGGCTAAACCAAAGAAAAATTTAAAAAAACATTTTAAATTAAATTATCATTTTGGCGGTTAAGTCTTTTTGGCGGTTAGGGCTGGAGGCCTTTTATGTAAAAAATTAGGTGATTTCATCGAACTAAAGAAAGTTTTTTATAACTATAACACAAAGTTTATAAATCTTTATATTTTTTAATAAACTGACAAAAAAAAAAAGGTTAAGGGCAATAAATAAAAAATAGCCCGAGTTTAGTTTAACGAAAGATGTTTTCATATAAATTTGGCCTTTAAACCTACGCTGATAGAATTTTCCTTAGTACTGTTAATGAATGTCTTTCATTAAGTTGAATTCATTGGTTTAATAAATAATTTTCATTAAATTAATGAAAAATTCATTAATTAAATGAAATTTTGATTAAATTTTTTGCAATAACTTTTGTAAACATTTTTTTATACACTAAATATTTAGTTCCATCAGATTTCCACAGGAGGCGCTTCAACTATTGGAAAAACTTGAATAATTTTAATTTTCATTGGAAAAAAAGAAATTTAATACAAAAGTTGTTATTTAGGTCAATCGGTTGCAGGTTCAAGTCGTGTTCGGAGAGATGTAAAAATAACGGAAAAATAAAACAAATAAATTTAAACAAAATAAAATAAAATGTAAATCAAAATTAATGAAAAATTCATTAATTAAATGAAATTTTCATTAAATTTTTTTTGGTTGATCCTTAAAATATGCAATAACTTTTGCAAACCTTTTTTTTTATACACTAAATATATAGTTCCATCAGATTTCCACAGGAGGCGCTTCAACTATTGGAAAAACTTGAACTATTTTCATTTTCATTGGAAATAAAGAAATTTAATACAAAAGTCATTTTGTTTTTGTTATTTAGGTCAATCGGTTGCAGGTTTAAGTCGTGTTCGGAGAGATTTAAAAATAACGGAAAAATAAAGCAAATAAATTTAAACAAAATAAAATGTAAATCAAAATAAATATGGAACAGGAAAAACATAATGTTTCCATTATAAATCATTTAAAAAAAATTTAATTAATTCAATGAAACCTTCTCTATGAACTTTTTAATAGACAAAATTCACTGTATTAATGATGGAAAATTCTATCAGTGTATGGTTAAGCCCTAAACTTTAGTTATTTTGAGATAAGTTAGCAGATCTTAAAGCCAAAGTTTTTAGATAAAATTGTTTGTGTGCAACAAAAATAGTAACCCTAAAAATTTAATTTTGTTATGATTTTCAATTAGAAATAATACTAATTAAACAAATGAAAATTTGACTAAAATTTTTCACTTCAGTGATATTACAAAATTAACTCGGGTGTTTTTGCAAAAAGAAAAAAAAAATCAAAATACCTTTCTACGACATGCCTGATAATTATGATTTTGTTAATGCTGACTCATTCCATATAAAACCATAAAAAATCGATAATTTGACCTCGACCGCCTTCAATTTTAACCAATTTTTTATGGAAGGAAGTGTCATAGAAATATGACATAGTCCAAATTTTAGGTTCGAAAATTTAACAAAAATAGTCATACATAACACCGTGCAACAGTAGTTTTCAGACATGGAAAAATCGATTATGTACATGAAACTAGAGACCATATATAGTTGAACTGCGTTGACTTTAAGTTACGTTTCAGCTCAATTTCGCGTTTTTTAAAAAACAAAAAAAAAGGCCATACCATCTTAAGATAAAGCACAAAGAATGTAATTTTTGAACTGTAGTTCCCATCTTGGGAATAGGAATAATTTATGCCTAAACTTATTCATATTTATGGATTAGTTTATGAGATTCGCTCTAAACCTATTTTGGCCCATATCACCTTAATCTTTTTACGAACGAACTTAAACTGCTGGAAAATTTTAAATTTTTTCTTCGGATTAGTGTTTATCGACCCAACATTTCTATACAAAAGTCTCGTCAAAAATATTTTTTTCAACTCCTTCTATGAAAAAATCAATGGGACATATATATCCCATTGATGGTCAACGGTTAAAATTCGTGAACAAATACCTCACCCATATAATAACGAAAGAATTTGTATTCCGTTAGAGTTCCATGTAGCAGTTTGCCAACGGCGTAGGGGAATAATTTATAATTAACTTTTTTTTAAATACAATGGTTTTAACCGCGGATTTTGAAAAAATTCATTTTATCTTCAAAAAAATATTATTTATAATTTTATAATAGCTTTAAAATAATGAAATAACGAATCACTTAGCTTTTATTGTTAAAAATATATGGACGGTTATGTACGAAATTTTGGAATATTTTTCACATTTTGAAACTCGTGTTTCCGCTGGGACTAGCTATCCTAAACTTGGCAATGTTATAGTTTTATGACTTGCAAATTCTTTACCAAGTTTGGTTGAAATAGAAAGGGTGGTGGAAATTAAGTGGTTGATTTTATGTTTTCAGTCTGCTATTTTTAAAATAAAAGAAAAAAACGATTTAAATGAGTTTAAAATTTAAGACACTCCAAAAAAGTATTTGCGAAAAGTTTTGGTAAAATAGACTCAAACACTTTTTTAATAAATTATATAAAAACTTGGCAAAATTTAACAAGATTTTTTTCGTGAAAAACAGACCCAAAAAATGTTTCCCAAAATATTTGGTTTAATAGACTCCTCTATCAATTAAACAAGTTTTTTTTTCTTGAAGGACAAACCCAAAAAATGTTTGACAAAAGATTTGTTAAAATAGACTCTACCACATTTTTTTTTTGTAAATTATGTTAAAACTTGGCAAATTTTAACAAGTTTTTATTTTCAGGTGATTAACATCTAAAAGTTACTAAAAAATGTAACACTAATTAAAAAAAAATCTTAAAAACACAGCTAAAAAATGGTTTGAGAAAAGAATTGTTAAATAGGCTTGACAATTTAATTTTTGTATAAATTATGTTAAAACTTGGCAAAATTTATTTATGAAAAAAAACACTCAAAAATCTTTGCCAAAGATTTGTTAAAGTATCATCTACCAATTTATTCTGTATAAATTACACTGAAATTTAAACTTGTCAAAAATTAACAAGTTTTTATTTTCAGAAAACTAATATCTAAAAAGTAACTTCTCGTTATTTTCAGAGTTGCATTTTACACAGATAAAATATACAAAAATGCAACTCTACAATAAATAAATATTTCATAAATACATAAAAAAAATTAAGAATTTTAATAGAAAATATTTCAGAAAAAAAAAAGATGTGAAACGTTCCTAGAAGTATCGAAAATGGAACTAAAGAATATTAAAATCATAAAGTATTGAAAATCTCCCGGATTTACTTGAAATAACTCAGAAAACGCAACGACATTATTAACACACAAACAAATATCTCTTAAACTCCTCAAATTAAATTGTTTTTGTATTACAAAGTAGTGCTCAATTAATTCTGTAATTGATTCAATTAAAAAAAAAATATTAAAGTTTTAATATTAACAATTTTTTTGACTGAATCAATTACAGAATTAATTTGTATGACTTTGTGGTTCAACCAAATTTTTAATTGGAAAAATTTGAGAACTATTTTTTTTTTTTTTTTTGGGTAATCGAAAGGGTTAAATTTTATTTATTTTATATTATATTTGGGTAATTCCATGTCAAATCAACCAATGGGTGTACACTACCTTCTCCAAATTTTATGATTTTTCGTAGGAAGACAGATTATTACAGAACTAAAATAAGTGCAAAGTGTGAATGCACTGGCACTTCTGGATCCGGAAATATGTAAAAAAATTTCAAATTTGTACTTACTTAATTGTAATTTTCTTAAAAAGTATTATAGGTAGGCAGCTCATTAAGGTCGCATTTGAAAGCTTATTAAATTACCTTTAATTTGATATACAACATGTTTGGAAAGGTCAAAGGTCACATCTTTTGACCTATAATTGGGGGGGCTATATCTTTAAAACCGATATTTTTAAAAATCTGAAAAAAATATATGTTTAAGACTGGTTCCTTTACGAAAAATTTCAGAGTGGAGGTATTCTTGGATCCAGAAATATAAATCACATAGTAAAGGTAGATATTTAACAAGGGAATTAAAACTATGTAGCATAAAGAGCCCTTTAGTAAAAAAAAGAAGAAATGTTTACACTGTCTCAGAGTTTGTGTCCCGGCTGCACTAAAACAATATAATGTTTAATATTTCTGGATCAAAGAATACCTAAACTCTGAAATTTTTCGTAACTTTAGGAAAGGAACCAATTACATATACATTTTTTTCAGATTTTTAAAAATATCGCTTTTAAAGATATAGCCTCCCGAATTATAGGTCAAAAGATGTGACCTTTGACCTTTTCAAAAAAAATCATGTTGTTTATCAAATTAAAGGTAATTTAATAACCTTTCAAATGCGACCTTGATGAGTTGGCTACCTGTAATACTTTTTAAACAAATTACAATTAAGTAAGTACAACTTTATAAATTTTGACATTTTTTTACGATTTTCAAGACCTCATATTTCCGGATCCGGAAGCGTCAGCGAACTTAGTTCTCTGATACACTTTATTCCGGCCAAAATTCAGCAAATTTGGAAACAGTGATGTAAAAAACAGCCATATTTTAAGTTGAGTTGAGATGGTTCAACCCATTTAGACATATAAATAATTTGAATTTTTATTCATCTATAATTTTTTCAATAGAAATGAAAAATTCAACTAATAAATAAACGGGTTGACAAGAAATAACTCAAAAATACAAAAAATATTTCTTAAATTCCTGCAATTAAAAATTTTGTTAAATAACAAAGTCACAATTCTTTCTCAAATAATTCTGTAAATAACTCAATCAAAAAATGATCATCATTACAAATGATGACTATAATGTGAAAAAGTTTTAATATTCATGGTTTTTTGATTAAATCATTTGCAGATTTAATTGAGTATGACTTCGTTGTTCCACAATTTTTTTTAAGTGAATTACTTAAAGTAATGTTTTTTGTGCATAAGAAAAAATATTTTGAAAAATTAACAATTTGATTATTTTTGCTTTAACCAATTATTATTTTTCAACAAAATTTTGCCTCCCTTTAACACAAAAAAAACTCATCAAAATATGTTAAAGTTTAAAATATCGAACAGAGCATTTTTTATAGTACTAATTATATAAGAAAGATCCAACCCTAAAATGAAAAAAAAAATATATCAATTCCCCAGCATATCATTTTTAATAAAAAAAAAAATACAATTAATTCTAAAAAACATCTAAAAGTGTTAAAATAGCAATAAAAATATTTCAAATGATTTTCTAAAGAAAAAAAAAACTTTAAAATAATGAAAAAAATATAAAATAAAATGATATATATATTTTAAAAATTTATTTTTATTTTAAAATGTGCAATATCAACCCTGTTTTTGTTAAAAAAAAAATATTAATATTAATTAATACACAATAAATTAATTTTTATGTTTAAGTAAATTAAATTAATTGAAAAAAAATTAACAAATAATTGCCAAATCTCAAGATAAATAAACAATTCAGGTATGTTTTATAAAAAAAAATGTGAAAAATTAAAATTGAAACAAGAAAAAACTACCTCGTTTTTTAATTAAAATAAAACCAAAGTAATGAAAAATAAATATAATTAAAAATGAAACAATAAAACAACAAATTTTAATATTTGCAAAAGTTATACGTAATTGAAATAAAATGTTTAAAGAAAAAAAAACAATAGTAAATTTATAAGAATTAGTAAAGTATAAATTTTAAAAATAAAATAAAATAAAATAAAAGTAATAAAAACTTAAATTAAAAAAAAAAACAAAAAACAAATCAGTGAAAATATGTTCTGGATATTTCACAAGAAGTAAAAACAATTCTTTTTAAATGTTGATAAATTCGTTAGAAATGTTTTAAAAATTTGTCTTTTTAAAGACGTTTTTTATTTATTTTTTTTTTTCAATTTTTGTGAGAATTCTAGATTAATTTTTTAATTATTTATTCAAAAATGTTTCAATTTTTGTATTAAAAATACAAAAATTGTTTTTACGGACTTTCAATATTTTCATATATGTATTTAGTTAGAATATTGTTCGACCTCAAGTCTAAAATCTAATATATTATTGTCACATTCGATTTTATTTGTTGCTTTTCAAAAAGTTTGATCATTTTAATGATAGACAATACATAGGCACCCAGCAAAATAAAGTGGAAGTAGTGCTTTAAGAACCTCTTTAACTTGACTTCCAAAGCATTAGCATACGCACATTTTTCACTTTAATAGAAGTTATTGTTAACAACTGCCAAAAATGTTAAATTAAAGTTATTTTAAACAGCATTTGCATCACCATATAAATTAATTGGTATCTAAATTAATAACATCCTAAGAAGTACTTTTTCGAAACTTCATATATTCTTTTTTTTATATGGAGGTTGAGGTGGTAAGTGGTTGGATTTGCAATCAGAAGGTTGCGAGTTCAATTCCATTCAATTCACCATATAAATTAATTGCTATCTAAATTAATAACATCCTAAGAAGTACTTTTTCGAAACTTCATATATTCTTTTTTTTATATGGAGGTTGAGGTGGTAAGTGGTTGGATTTGCAATCAGAAGGTTACGAGTTCAATTCCATTCAATTCACCATATAAATTATTTGCTATCTAAATTAATAACATCCTAAGAAGTACTTTTTCGAAACTTCATATATTCTTTTTTTTATATGGAGGTTGAGGTGGTAAGTGGTTGGATTTGCAATCAGAAGGTTGCGAGTTCAATTCCATTCAATTCACCATATAAATTAATTGCTATCTAAATTAATAACATCCTAAGAAGTACTTTTTCGAAACTTCATATATTCTTTTTTTTATATGGAGGTTGAGGTGGTAAGTGGTTGGATTTGCAATCAGAAGGTTGCGAGTTCAATTCCATTCAATTCACCATATAAATTAATTGCTATCTAAATTAATAACATCCTAAGAAGTACTTTTTCGAAACTTCATATATTCTTTTTTTTATATGGAGGTTGAGGTGGTAAGTGGTTGGATTTGCAATCAGAAGGTTGCGAGTTCAATTCCGGGCCGGGGAGATAATTTTTTTTTATATGTTTTTTAATTCTAATTAATTTTTTTTAGTATTTTTGATTTAATTTGGTTTTTTTCTAAGTATTTTAAGAGAATTAAGTAATTTAAAAACTACCAAATAATTAACATCTTGACTTTAATCATAAAGAATTAAATTAAATTAAATTAGAAAATTGTTATACAAAGTGGACAAATAATTATTTGATAAAAATCTATTTTTTGTCTTTGCGATGGAACTTTTTGTAAAACTTATTTAAAAATATAAAAAACCTAAGGTTTAATATTTTTTATTGGTATGTTGATAAGAAAATGCAAAGATGTATTTCACTGCTAAAAATTAGTTTATCGAAATTTTCATATTTGTTTCAAGATATACTTTTCAGGTGTGCCTCAATTGAAACGTGTGCAATATTCAAAAAAAAATTAGGTAAAAAAATTTAATTTTGGCTTCAAAAATCTAGTTGAGTTTTTAATTCCATTGTTTCGGATCGCAAAAAATTAGCAAAACCAAAAAATATCGAAGCCAAATTTTGAAAGCTAGTTTATTAATAATAATAATTAATTAGTAAATTAATTAATTAAAACCTTTTACTTAATTTAAATATATCACTTTAATTTACCTATAGAGTTTTTACCGACCTCTTTCTTCAAATCTTTAGAAAAAAATACGGGAAACATTAAAAGATCTTACGTTCCAAGGCACAATCGTTTCATTGCAGGCCACTTTTTCCGATCTGTAGTTAAACTACTGGTCCAATATTTTTTTTCTCATTGTCATTATCTTATTAAATTATCATTATCTCGACCGACCTCTTTCTCCAAATCTTTAAAAAAAAATACGGGAACATTAAAAGATCTTAAGTTCCAAGGCACACTCGTTTCATTGCCGACCACTCTTCCCTACCTGTATTTAAACTACTTCTCCAATATTTTTTTCTCATTGTCATTATCTTATTAAAGACGCTTCTCGTCAAATTAATTATTAAAAAAATATTTTAAAATATGCAATGAATTCAAAATTGTTAAATGAGAATTTTTACTATTTCTTAATATTTTTTTTTTTAAACTCATCAAAACTTAAAAATATTTTAAAAATAATTTATATCTCTGTGATACGAAATCACATAATAAAATGTTTTAAAAATCATTATTTTATCTTTTTTATTATATATTTGTGTAGCATATTTTTCTTGTTTTCATAAAAATATATCAATATTTTCAACTTAAGTTCGTTTTAAGTTTGTTGTATTGCATAAGTAACTTTGGTGCAAGTGGTAGCGCGGTCTACTTTAATACAGCAGATCGTAACTCAGATTCGTGTGTTCAATACTCGCTGGCACCAAAAGATTTTTTTTTTAATATTTAAAGATACATCCCTAAAGTATGCTGCACATTTTTATTAAATAAAAATG
This sequence comes from Delia radicum, assembly GCA_021234595.1. Lineage (NCBI taxonomy): Eukaryota > Metazoa > Arthropoda > Insecta > Diptera > Anthomyiidae > Delia > Delia radicum. Next base: position 10,153,787 of record CM037852.1, read on the forward strand.
TTAATATATATTTGAAAAAGACCTTCCATGAACTATTGAAAAATAGCATCCATGCACTGTTTAAAATGCTATTAAAGAAGTTATATATTCACTCCATCCGCCCAATGACACGACAATGTTAAAATCATTAATGATTCACCTAAATTTGCACCACATCCGACTCAGTAGATGTGGTGTTTTTACTACTTCTTCCTCAGCTCTTATTTTGCTGGGCATCAACCTAATCTTTAGGTGTCCGCAAATAAAAACGATAATTGGCTTAACTTAAACCGATGTTGTATGTAATGTTTCGGTTTGAGTTAAGCCAATTATCGTTTTCTCTTGCGGACAACTAAAGATTAGGGTGATGCCTATGAAACAATTGTATTATGAAACTTTTTAAAAAGTAGCATATTAAATCTAATGTGACAATATCATGTTAGATTTTTGACCTCTAGTTAGAACAATATTCTTATTAATTATATTACATATTTAATTTTTAATGTTTTTCTTTTTTATAATTTTAATTTAAAACATATTTATTAATAAAGTATTTAGTTTTCAATAAAATAATTTATGTTACAACGAAAATAAAATAGAATATTTAAATAATTCTATTAAGTTTTATCTCTTCAAGTTTTGTTTATTAATTAAATGAATTTCTTAAAATTTGTTTAAAGGTTATCTTTTCTATAACTCTTTTTAATTAATTGTAACTTTTTGTGCAAAATTTAGTTAAGATTTTAAAAGTTTTAATTTTCCCATAATTTTATTTCTAATATAATTTTTTATAAAATAATTTATGTTAGTTTAGTTGTTAAGTTTTTCGACAACAATAATTTTATTTTGTTAATTTAAGAAAACCCACCCACAGCTTCCATTTTAGTGAAATGTTTTCTTATAATTTTATGTTAATTCAAATTTGTTTTATTTAAAATAATAATTTGTTTGTAATAACAAAAAAAAATTAGACAAAAAGAAATGAAACCTTTTAAGGAATTTTGTTATATAATTTTTTTTACACAAAAATAATTTCCCGAGAAGTTTATTTTTTAAGTATTTTTTAAGCATTTTTATGTTTGAAATTAGTTTTCGAAAAATCTTTATAATTTCAATTTATATACAACCCTCTTAATTTAAAATTAGTTTGTATAAAACTCTTATTTTATAAAAATGTATAACAGTAATCATACTAACAGCCCCGAGTTGGGCGCCAAAACAGATATGCTTTTGGTAACAAAAAGAAGGAAATGATTACACAGTAAGTATGTAAAAATGACACATTGAAACCCCGGGACACGTAAACTTGATTTTAGGTCGTAGAATCCAGTGGTATACTCCGTTTTAATAGGTAAGCTCAAAATAAAAAATTATTTCAATTTAATGTTTGCATTGACTTAAGCTATTTTTTGAGTGTATTTTAAGTAAAAGACATAAAAATCTTTTTTGAAATGACTTTATTTACTGTTTCTTTGTCTAAACTTAAGTCTAACAATGCTGACCGTATTGTATACAATTCATTTATATATAATCCGAAACGTCAGGGCTATAACCTTTGACTTATACTAAAATCTGTTAGTTCAATGTCATATGGTTCGAATCTTTAAATTTCATTAGAAAACACCGTCTCAAAAGAGACGGACATCTAGGTTAGCTTTGAGTTTCGACATATTAACAACAAATAAAGTATTTTCAAAAGAGATTTCGATATATTTTACTTAAAATACACTCAAAAAATCGCTAGAGTCAATGCAAACTTTAAATTGAAAAAAAAATTTGTATTTTCAGCTAACCTATCAAAACGGAGTATACCACTGGATTCTACGACCAAAAATTAAGTTTACGTGTCCCGGGGTTTTGATGTGTCATTTTTAAAGTTGAAATTATAGTGTTATTAACCTTTATTTATTTTCCATTTTTAATTTTTTCTAAATAAAAAAAAATAATATAAAAATAAAGGAACATTGTACCTCCGCAATCTCAAGCAGTTTTATATATATAAAAATTTCATAAATAATATATATAAAAAATACACTTAATTATTAAAAAAAAAAAAAAATATTTTAATAAACATTAAGATTATACCAACAATATCATTGTCTTTATAAAAGTAAACCTAAAAATTTTTAAAAGAATTTATGTCTAATTAAAAAACCAAAAAATCTTTAATTTATAGTATAATGAATATAATAAAAAATTAAAACCAAAAAAAAAAAAAATTAATATCATGTTCATGTTAGTTGTAAACCAAGTTTTTTTCCCCTTTTAACTTTTATTATTATTTGTTTTGGCAATATCATTAAATGTACATACAAAAATATAAAAAATGAAATAAATTTAAAAAAAAATCATAAAAAAATAAAACTGGAAATAAAAAATTTGAAGTTTTTTTTTTATCTTAAGTTTTAGAAACATTTTTGGAGTTAAAAAAAAATGTTTTTGATGACTAACTTGTGTTCTTAAACAAATATTTTTTAATTGATGACTAATTTCAAATAGCCAAGATTTGAAAGATTAAACGTTTATGATTCATTTTCCAGAAGACAAATTTTTAGGTGAGATATAGATTTAAAAAAAAAAAAAAATACAGAAATATCTCTACCTCCAAAAAATAAGCTTTAAAAATTTTTAAATTAAGTAGCCAAAAAATAGTCTACAAAATCTTCCCTTAAAAATTGCGACAGTTTGGAAGTTTAAAGGTGTATAAGATTTACCAAAAATTAAATTATATTGTCGTTTATTAGAGTTGTGTCGTTCATGAACGAACTAGTTCAATTGAACGATATGACTCGTTCATCAATATTCGATCTTGTCGTTCAATCGTTCATTTCGTTCAATCGTTCATTTCGTTCTTTTTATTCACAGAACAATTGCATCTCTATTCATTTAAAACTGCTTGTAAGATCAATTTTTTTTTATGAAATAGTAATAATATTGTTTCAAATTAGGAAAAGCAATTATAGTCATACAAATAAAATGTTTTTTACACAAAATAAATAAATTGTTGTTACAAAAGTTGCAATTTTATAACACTTTTTGTCTATGTACAGTAAAATTTGTGAAAAAGCTCGTAAAACATGAATAGTGCGTAATAATTGTCAAACGAACGACACAGTTCACAACACGCAGATCAGTCACAAGTCAAAGGAAATAAGAACGATTGAACGATTTGAACGAACAGTTCACTGACTCGAATTGAACGATACTGACCGAGTCACCAAAATGAACGATTAATCCCAACTCTATCGTTTATGTAGTAAGCATGTATGGACTTATTTTGACCTCCTAAAAATATGCTTTATAAAATTTCAAATTTATTAGCTAAAAAGTAGTCTAAAAATATATGCATAAAGTATAGGCATTTTAAAAACTATGGGTCAATTTATATCAACTTTTTTTATATCAAAACTACTCAAATTATATCAAAATTAAATTTATTTGAATTTTAGAAAGTCTGATGCCTACTTTAATGTTGTTTATTATCGGTAGAAACCAATATTATAAATCAAATTATAAAAATGTGAACACAAGAAATATATTAACCGAAATTGATAACTGATATTCCAAATTCAAAAGACAAACACAATGTTTTGAATGGCTTTTAAAATTTAATTGAAGCCGCTTTACTTATTCTGCACACAAGGAAAGTATTTCAAGCTAAACTCGACGATTTTAAAATTCGAAATTGTGAAAAAGGACAAAACTAATATCAACATTAGGGATAAAAAATTGTAAGGAAGAAAATCTGCAATGTTTAGTACTTTTTCTGCTTGGGAGCATGTCAAAATTTAACAAAATTCTAAATTAGCCAAGCATTAGGTTAGGTTGGATGTAAGTCCGCCAAATGAAGACCCATTGAGATCCCCTATAGTCTCCCACATATTAATATGAAAGAAATAAGAAATTTCGTTCTTTTTGGATTAATGGATTAGTGGGTGTTGTGGTGTAATGGTTAGCGCGTTGAACTGTTACACAGATGGTCCCGGGTTCGATTCCCGGTAACGACAACATCAATTTAGAAAAATAATATGTATATATGAGTTGACTATCCCTCATATGTATCGCAGCGCCCGCCTTCGGTGTTCCCATAGCACCTAACCCCACCAAAGTAAAATAATGAATCAGGGCTATGAATCAAAAAGCTTCAATAAGTTCGCCAACTATCCATCACGTGGCGAGCAACAACTGTTCTAAGCCTTAACATTTCGCGCAATTACAGTGTTGCCATATTTGAAGACCTTCATCTTTCCGCACATTTCAACTCTCCAATATCCCTTTACAAAGAAAACAAGACATTAACAATTAGGAAAAATATCCAAAGTGTTGATTCTCTTAAAAAAAAAAAATAGGGCAACGGCCATTTACCATAATCCGAGATATCCTGCAATTATTCAAGGCTAACGTCTCCCTGTCCGATTTCACGCACACTAATTAGCCAATTCATATCAGCCTCACCAACATGAGTGCCGATGAATTCGGCCAAGGGATTTAATAACCATTCGTCTTATCGTATCAGATTCTCAGGCTTTTTAAACCAGCAAGACTGTTCACGAAGATTTTATTGTGGAGACTTCTTCCAAAGAAACACAATAATCTGGAAGTCGCATGAAAATCAGAAGGTCCAGTTCGGCTGAATAAACTCCCACCCCATCCCCGTTTCTATTTTTGAACCGTCCGAGGTTTAACCGAAATTTTAGTCAGTGGCCCAGTCTTCCCTAGCCGGTACAATAACCTCAAAAATTCTCCGGAGTTCGCGATCATTAAAACGTTTTCCCTATCAGATGAAAACGACGTTTTGTACATGGTTTCCTCATACATTTTTTTTATCTAAACAACATGTTTTGGCCAAAGCACGTAAAGTCTGCTGTAGCCGAGCCTGGGGAACTGAATGGCTCACACCCAGACAATCCATTCGTCAACGAGACCAAAGAGACTTCGTGCTCAATGCCCTTCACCGCACCAGTGAATTAAATAGATCAATATCGGTCTGATAATTGCCATGTAAATCCAGTCGATAATATACTGCTGTAGAACCCAATTTCCCAAAAGTCCTTCTGCAGGAATAACAAGTATAGAAGATCTTTTCCATATTTTTCTCGGAACCCTCTTCCACTAAAGTATGCAGTCAAAAGAGATTTTTATGTACTTTTCATCCTTCAAAAGTTAAAGGGTCCCATCTAGCCTATTGCAAATAGAAAACAGATTCATTGTAACGACCAAATTATTCAACAACTGCAGTCACCGAGATTTTTATTTGTGGCAACAGAAATTCGATTGATACAACAGAATTTCGGTAGGAGCAATATATTTCAATTGACATAGAATTAAATGCTATAGCGACAACCAAATAATTCGGTTACTGCAACTAAATCATTCGGTTGCCACGATGACTCTATTTCCTCAGTGTGAGATCAAACTTCTCTAGACTGTATTTTCTTATGGGAAAAACAAGTTCGAGATAAAAAGTATTTTGTGGTAAAACCCGGTTTTGGATTTGAAATACATTTTTGTGGTGAAAAATATTTTTGAGGTGAAAAATAAATTGTTTGGTAAAAACAACTTTTAGTAATAAAAAATTTTTAAAGCTGAACATAAATTATTAAGAATATGATGAAAAATATATGATAAGATCATTAATTCGTCAAACGCTTATATAAAATTGAAAAACAATATGCGAATTTGTAGTGGAAATTTAGAGATACCTTGACGTAATCACTCATAACTTTTAAGCCGCTAAACCGATTTTGCTCATTTTCGGAACCAAACTGCTCGGGAGGAGCAATCTGAGTGTTATCCAGTTAAACATATAGCTGTTTAAATGTATTATTGTATTGCTAAAGTTGAAATTTTCTATTGACTATTTTCTCTTCTTCTTCTTCTTCATTTCCGCTTAACTCCCTGTGGAGCATAGGGCCTTGACTATTTTAGGGGCTCCAATTTAAACAGCTTAGTTTTGGTTCGCCTGCTCCCCATCTTCTTCTTTACATATTTTACATAATTTAACTTTAGTCAAGATTTAAGCCAATCAATCAAACTCTCTTTTAAGATTATTAGCCAGACCAGTAACTATATAAGAATGGAAGGGTGTTACATATTTTCAAATATCATAATTTATCTCTTACTTTTAGGCAGATTCTGTCTTTAATTTTCCAAAAATTTCCATATAAAATTAGATTTAATCAATAATTTTTTTTTATTTTGTAAAGTACATAAACTACTCTAAAATACCCCTACCCCCCACCACTGGGTAATTTGACAGACGTACGTACATACACATCCATACGTTTATATAACTTAAACTCCCCCGAAATTTTATAATGATGGTGATGTGATGCTGGCCATGGCCATCAGCAAAATTGGATTTATTTACTTATAGACCATACATATTTGAAAACACACACATGCAGAAACACACACTCACACATCGAACGTGTGCTGGTGAGTAGTCAAGCATAAGTACACATATGTACCAAAACAGGGAATTAAACAAGTTAATTCTTTTCTTAAAGTTTCCTTAAAAAAACACCGTGCTACAGTATGTTTCACACATGAGCAAATCAATTTATACGTGAAACTACCCTATGGGAAATGAGGAGTCAATTGACCTAAAAGTGACTGGTTAAAGAAGGACTTATCTCAGGGCTGATATAATTTAATACTGAAGTGGGTTAAGCAGTGTCAACTGTCCTAAAATTCCAATCCTGTGACTGGTAAAGGGAGGACATACCACTTAACCAGAATGCTTATTAACAAGAAAAAGCCAGTTGGCCAGAATTTTACCCATTGGAAGCTGTTTAGTTTTCGTTTATTTTTATGCCCATCTTTGGTTAGTCCTGTGGCATGCCACTATGTAGTTTAAAGCAGGACAAATGACTCTCTCCTATGACAAGCCCATGTTAAAGTTGGCAGTTATTTACATAGGGTAGGGTTTAGCAGAGGACCGGTCTCTGGTATGGAGGGACCGATCCTGTGGCACACGCAGTACCGGTCCCATTCCCCATAGGGTAGAAACCATATAAAGTTATACTGCGTTTTTTAGTGTTTTGTCATCATGTCATATTTCTTTTTAAAAAATTTTCAAAAAAAAAATGTTTATATACTTTCACTTTTTATATGATATAATTATGGGTATCAAAGGAAAGGTAAAAACGTCTGCTTTTAAGAAAAAAAAAATTGAAATTTTTTAGGAGCAAACATTTCAAAAATGCCCTTTTAAATTGTAATCCTTTAATATTCTTACTGATTTTTTATAAATTCGTCCAAAAGTGTGAATGAGTAAAATTTTCTTTGAAGTGTGCGTGATACGAGTTTTACCAATTTTTTGTAGTTTTCCCCATAATATTTCCACCGAATTTATATTGTTGGCTTTGTAAACAACAAAAATAATTAGCAAAATGTCATAATAATAATTATAAACGAAACAAAAATAAAAATAAAAAGGAGGGAAAAAACAAAAAACGTGTATTGAACATCCACCAGAGGTGGACCTTGCACATAACAAACAAGTTTTCAATTTATTATTTGATCAATGGTTATAATCTTTAACTTCAAGCTCATATATTAGTTCTCATGTTTATATGAATGTTTGATGTTTGGCATGGGATTGTTACCGCTTTCAAAACGTGTTCTGATGATGGGAACCTAGAAAATTCCCGAAATAGATCTATCAACACATTTCTGAAAGGGTTCAATAATAAATTTGAAAACAAAAAACTCTACAGATTATTTGTTAGGACAATATCCTAATAAAGAAATATAGAGTATGGCCTCGAACTTGAATAATTTTCATTTTCATTGCACAATTGAAGGTCGGAAAAAAACTTAATTTTTATTTTTTAATAAAAATTATATCAAACTTGAATAATAAAAATGTATAGTTTAACATTAACTATTTACATTAATTTTTTCACGAAGACTTAAGTTTGTGAATTTGAGTGATTCACGTGAACATAAACACAATTTTTGTGGTGAAAAAACATTTTTGACATGTTGTATTACATACATGTTGTATATGGTGAAAATTTGTATATGGTGAAAAAACTGTTTTGGGTGAATATAAAATATTATTCCCTCTAGGAATCTGGTAAAAAAATAGAGGAATTTCTACTAAATTTATGTGTAAAAAATTTTAAATTCAGAAATTGAAAAAAAAAATTATATAATTGCATATTTTTTTTTTTAATTTTTAGTGCATATTTTAAGATTTCTAATGCATAAACACATTTTTTTAGTGCATGAAATTCCTGTCCCTGCTTACAGCTTTTTAACCACTAAACGAATTTTGCTTAATTTTAATTTGAAAATGCTCGTAAGGATGTCCATTAATAAATGGTCACCTTTATTTGATGCCCATGTTGTCATCTTTAAATGAGTACAAATATTTAAAAAAAAAATTAAACTATATAGTCCTTTTTAAAGGAATTCAGACGTGATGGCGAAAAACTGAAAACACAGTTTAACTGTACAAAGAAAAAACTAGAAAACGGGTTTCAATTAAAAAATTTATTGAATCAATTAATATTTTAATTGATTTTGCACCTATCACGGCAATGATACTATCAATTAAGCCTTTTATTAAAATTGAGAAGGAGAAAAAGTTGTAAATAACTTCTCCAAAAAAAAAAAAAAAATGATACTCACAAAAAAGTGTGTATTTGTATGTGTATGTGTATTTTTTGCAATGCTGAGTCGGTATGTCTGTGTGCTTGTTTTGTATGTTAACTTCAAATGTATTTTTTATTTTATACTGAAAACTTTCTATTTATGCATACAGTGTATGAAAAAATAATATGATAACTGCGTCTAAAATAAAATATCTACACACAGAGAAATAAACTGTCAACCGAATGGAAAAGAGTATTTTAATGATAGCAACTTATAACTTCAGTTAGTACAACGGTATTTACATTAGATTTTCGAATATTTTGGGTGTTGCAACTAAAATTTAGTTGAACTAACCGAACTTTCTTGTAAAAACAGATGTCCAATTGTACCAACCGACTGAAATTTGTAATAACCGAATTCGAGTAGTACTAAACGAATTTCAGTTGGCAAATAGCTAAATTTTTCTCTGTGTGTATTTATATATATAAAAGTCAATAAAAATATTTATTGATTCAATTAAATATTTGTTTAAAAACAAATTAAATTCAAATCAAATCTTTAATTAGATATTTTAGGTTGATCATTTTTTCTGTGTACGTGGTCTCTAGTTTCGCGGATACATTAGTTTTTTAATGTGTGAGAAAACAATTTGGAATTTGTTGCAGCAACGTGTTATATTTTTCTATCAAATATCCAAAATTTCATCAAAAATATTGTATATGATGGGAAAAATTCCCTTTTCATCATAATTTTTTCAACGAATTCATTCTTTTAAACAATGATTTTAAATGTATGTGTTTTTTATTTAAAATTGTGAAAGTGAAAGTTTTTGAATGTCTATTCTAATGGCTGAATTGTGTGTATTTTATACACACACATATGACCATAGATAGATTTATATCTGGTAGAGGGATGTTAAAATACTTTGATGGTATTATGTAGATTTCGATTTACACATACATTTCACTAAAATTCTATACTCCACATGATATTGTTGTCGCTGTCATCGTATTATATATGTAAATTGTGAATTATAGTAATTTACTTTAAAGTTTTTTTTTTTATTCTTCGATAGAAATCATTTTAAATATAAGAAGATTAACATGATTTTTTAGGGCAAAAAAACTTTTAAAGGAATTTAGTCGTATTATTTTTAGATGTGGTGTGTGGGGGGGATAAATTTAAATTTGTTCTCTCCTTATATTCTATGGTTGATTTAATGACCCATCAGGACATACACGCACAAATACATACTAACACTCTAGTTAGAATCGTTACATGTATTATGTGGGAGTATGTGAATGCTGCTGATTGTTACATTTATGACCTGAAGTCATAATTTTCCGTGTTTTGTATATTGAGTTGGAAAATTTGGAAGGGTTGTATTATTTTTTTTGATTGGTCGTTCCAGTTGACTCACACAAGTAATTTACGCATAAAAGGTTGTTAAAGGTTGTTGTTTAGGTTTGTTTGATTTCACGCTTAAAGGGAGAGGAGGGTGTTGGATGTAAAAAAAAAAGAATTGTTATGATTTGACTTTATTTTAGCATCATTGGTTATTTTAAAAAGGAACCAAAAAAAAAAAATTACCATACTTAACAAAATGTTGATTGTGTTAAAAAAAATTAGGAATAAATATCTAAAAATTGTTATACAATTCTAAAGGATAGAATTGATTTAAGGCAAAATAGAAATCGTGTTAATGGTTTATATTTAAATATAATAGTTGAAACTTTTAAATGATACCTAATTTATTAAATTTGCTCCTGTAGTTTTTAATATATAAGCAATTTTTATAGCCTACTTAAAGGAGCAAAATCGTTAGAAAAAGAAGAAACATATTTTTTATAGTTTTTCTGGAATGATAAATAAGTTGAATATCAAATGAAAGATATTTTAAGGAGCTACCCTACAGAAAACGATGACTCAATTGTCCTCAAAGGGCCTATATCGTGACTGGTTAAAAATTTAGTATATTATTGACTGAAGAAATGGGACACACCACTCGCTGACAGCTTCATTTTATCTTCCCAATATTTTTTAACTCAGTAAGGGGTTAAAAATCGTGACTTGTTACATGTTGATTTGTTTTATTACACCTTCAGATAGTTTGAACATTACTATATATACTGAGAAAATTTTGGCGAAAAATTCGAAGAAATAAAATAGTTACAGATTGCTAAACAAACTTAATGCGGTATATTTTATTTGAAAGATTTTTACTTTAAAAGGTTTTTTCCCAAAACAGCATATTGAAAATCGTGTGCCAATGTGCAGGCTTGACATATGGTTTTGTAGAGGACTAAAAAGTTAAGTGTCTGACGTAGAAATTTTTAATTTTTTTTTTTTTAATAAAACCGATGATTGTTTTGGGTGTTTTTTTTTTAAGTTTACCTTCATACCATTTTCATTTAAATCAAACATTTAAAAATCCGGCTACTTTGACTAAATGATTTATTTGCCTATAAAAAATTAAAAAGTTGTTCTTAGATGAGTACCGATTTTTCTTTAAAAAAGGCGTATAATCATTTTTTAATTCGAGGCCATACTTGGGTGTGATCGGTCATGACTTGGTATTGTTACGTTTGGAATGTAAGAAGAGCGCAGGTTTGATTCTTACAGCCGCAGGTTGTTGAAAAAATGTATCATATAGAGACAATTTGACAATATTATAAGGCACAAACAATAATACAATTTAAATGTTAAATCACTAATGACGCCTGTCCATAAAAATTCAGAAACTAGTCTAGTCTGATTTAAAAGTTAATAGTGGTTATAATTTTTAGAGAAAAAAGTTTATTCTTCTTCTCAGCCTCAATATTTCTAAATTTATTTTTTTAATTTTACTTTTTATTTGGCAACTCTGGATAACCATTCCCCAATTTTTTTTTATTGACGATTGTAGTCAAAATATTGAATTATTTCAGAAGTTTTGAACCACTTAATTATCTTTATACAGTAAAAAATATAGACATTTAAAGTCACTGAGACAAAAAAGGAACAGATGGTCCATAATTAACTCATTATGCGTCATCATTTTTGATTTTTTAATAAAATTTTTGTTAAAGTTTTCCAATGTATGTAAAAGTTTAAAGCAAACAAATGAGTCCCAAAGCACATAACCCGTGACAGGTCAACCGAGGGCATACCACTGCGTTTTAGATACTTTTTTTGTGGGATTAGTGTTTCTCTTTTCCATTTTTTTTACAGTTTTTGTTCTTTTCTAGTTGAACGCACACTCAAAAAATATAAGTTTGCTACTAGCTAGCCAACATGTTTAGATAGGCAACATAAGATTAGACTCATAGAAAGACCCTGCCAAAATAGCAGAAAAAGCTATAGAAAAAGACTGCTAAAATTAGCCGATTTTTTGGTAAATATTAGTAGGATAAGATAGCAAAAATAAAGCTGTTGAAATAACAAAAACTTATTTATATGTGAGCTAAAGTTTACTTAATTGTAAGTAACAAATATTTCCTCAAAACCATTGCTAAATATTTGTAGACAAAAAACAGAAACAAAAAAATGTAATATCAACTGTTTGATATATTTACCTTAAATTACGTTGAATGCAAATAACAATAAAGTTTGCTAAACTCAACAGAAATATTAGCTAACAAATTGTAGAACGCAGCAGTCAAAAGGGCAGGTTTTTATTCGCATAAAAAAATAGTAAAAAAACTTTGAAAATTTAAAGTTTTTGTTTGTAAATATATTGTCAACTAATATTTGCCATTATTTTTTGCTAAATAAAGCAGATTAATTTGTTACTTTCAATTAACTAAAAATAACTATTTTTTGTAAATTCAACAGATATATTTTTGCTATTCTTATCATACAAATGTTTAGAAAAAAATTCAAATTTTAGCAGTTTTTCCTGCAACTTCATTTTGAACTAATTTTTAGTAACTTTTTCTGCTATTTTTACAGTTTGTAAAGCGTTTGTCTTGTAAGCAAAACATTGCTGACACCAAGCTGTTTTTTTAACTCCTGTTTTTTTTTTTTTATTTGTTTGAGAATATATTTTAAGACAGACCACCTAACTCGTCACAAGGTGTATAAAATGTGTCAATTAGGCCTAACCTATGACAACGCCATGTTAAAGTGACCGCTATCTTTCATGTAAAATGTCCGATCTAGCACTAGTCCCTGCCACTTTTGGACCTGTCATGCATGTCATCTGAAACCGTTGTTGGGTGAAGGGTATAAAGATTACCAACAAAATCTGTTAGTTTTCTGTAATAGAATATTAGAAAAGCTACTAATGAAAGTACTCAGAACTTTAGAAACAATTTTTTATAAGCAAACATTATTTTTCTAATTTTTGTAAAATAATATTTTTTTTGTATTTCAATTCGCTGTTGTTTTAAATAAATCAATTTTACATAGTTGCGTTTTCAAATATTTCAAATATTTTTTAAATTTTGTGGTTGTATAAACTTTGTTGTAGAGATTTTCATTCTCAAAAAATAATTATTGTAGTTTTAAGTTAAAGTTGCACTTTATAAAGCCTACATTTAGGCAGCTTTAGTAAAAATAATTTTGTTGCATACAACTAGGAGTTTAAGAATGGGAATCAACTAAACTTTCTTAAAAAATAATAATTTATTTACAGACGAAATCTGCTTTCTATTAAATCTAAAAATTTCTCAAAGAAACTCAATTAAACATAAGAAATACTTTCAAAATGATCTGCCAAATAAAAGGCAATCCTACAACCTAAGGCAAACAATGAACAACAGAAAATGTAGATATAAAATTCTTAACAATCTTAAATAATGGCACAAAAAGCAACATATTTAAAAACATAAACCTGTACAGAAAGATAAAATTGTTGATTGCTTAAAATAATCCAACATATGAGTACAATTTTTGGTATGTGTATGAATATTTAACAATAAGTTATGCTATGTCGAAAGTAAAAGGGGGGAATACCTCCTTTACTAATGCCTAAACACTGCTTATTTGACCAAATAAAATAAGAATAACTGGAGTGGGATTTAATGATGTTACAATAAGGTCCATTGTGTGTTAGTGTAAAATTCGTATATCAAAGGGTTGTTTCTTATGGATGTTACCAACTTGTTTTGTGAAAATTTTTGTTAACATAACAGAAAAACTACTTTTACTACACACACTAAATCACACACACACTTATATACTCAGAAAAATACACATACATACATATATTTAAATGTCCTTTTCAGTTTCTTTAGAGAACAACAGCAACATCCGTTCCTTTCTACATATACAAGTTTACTACAAAATTTTGAATAATTCTCTTTATATATATATATATTTGTAGAAATCTGTATATGTATGTGTGTAAACTATGACCAAACTATGTGTATGTGTTTAACTTCTCTATATGTTTTAAACTTTCTTTTGTTATATAATTTTAAAGTTTTCATTTAAAATACTTTCATTATGCTTTTTAATCACTTTAAATTCAAAGGTCCTTTGTACACTTTTGTTATCTTTTACAAAAAAAGGATTAATTTAACAAATGTTTTGTTTTGTTTAGAGGGTGTTTTTTTATAGTTTTGTTTTAGTTTTCGTAACATTAATTATCATTTTATATGACATTTATGTCATGTTATTAGTGGCTTTAATAGGTGCTAGTTGTTTGAATTTTATTACAAAATATATTAAAATCGAAAGTTTTTAATTTATTTTAATATTTTAGTATTATGATTTAGGATTTTTCATTTCATTTTCTAAAAATTTAAGCCCTGAAAAATGTAAATAAATCAAAGCAATAAGATTTAAAAATCAAATTATCTACCTGATATCAATGAAGTTTTGCATTAGATCAATGAAGTGCCACTGGTACTTTTGAGTACACAGGCAAAAAATATGAATTTGCTGTTAGCTAGCCAACATTTATAGGCAACATTAACTAGAACAATCCCAACACTCATAGAAAAAAACTGTAAAAATAGCCAAAAAAAAAAGCTACAAAAAAAGCTACAAAAAAGACTGATAAAACTAGCAGAATTTTTGGTAAATATTAGTAGAATAAGAATAGCACAAAAATAAATATTTAAGTTACAAAAATGTTCTTACATTTGAGCACAATTTTAGTTAATTGGAAGTAACACATAAATCTGCTAAAATCAGCAAAAATCATTTCTATATATATGTAGACACAACACAGCAAACAAAACTTTACTATCAACAAATTGTTTAATATATTTACTAGAGTTCGTCACAAAAATTATATTTTGGGATATCATCACTTTTTTAAGATTTTTGGATCAATAAAAAAAGTGGCGTAATTATTTTTTTTTTCAAATTTCATCTCATTCCACGGCCGCCAAAATCGCTGATTTAGTGTTTATTTTACAACAGAACAAAAAGGGATGTGTTTATATGAAATTTGAACTCGACATTCGATTCTACGCCAAAAATTATTTTAAAAAAAAATGTTGCCAGTTTTTAAAGTGCCCCCTTTAGGAAACAAAGTGGGCGGAAAAAAATTTTAAAATAATTTCTTTATCACACACAATAAAAATATATTACCAAGTGAAAATATTGGTACAAAATTTTTCGATGTATCGCAAACCGCTAAAAACTTATAAAGTTATCAATTTTGTAAAAAATAACAAAAAATATTTTTTTTAGCAAACACAATGAAAAAGTAGATAGAGCTACGAAACTATGACTTTTTCTGACCACTCTCTTTCCTAAATGGTTAACTTTAAAATCGGGAAAAAAATTTTACTAATTGTTTTTTGCTCCAGAATCGAAAGTGAATTTAGATTTCTTATAAATATAGCTCATTTTTCTCTGTAGGAAAAGGGGCCCAAAATCAGCGTTTTTGGACTTATAGCGTTTTTTTGGACTTGGATTTACAAAAACAAATAACGCCAATTTTTGTATATATGCAAAGACATTATAAAAAGTTATGATATTCCAAAATCAAAGAAAATTTTATACTTTTCTGGCGAACTCTTATATTTACCTTAAATTTGGTTTAATGCAAATAACAAAAAGTTTTGCTAAAAAATAACGCCAAAGACAAAAAGTGATGATATCCCAAAATCAAAGAAAATTTTATACTTTTCTGACGAACTCTAATATTTACCTCAAATTTGGTTTAATGCAAATAACAAAAAATTTTGTTAAAATCAACAGAAATTATTTGCTAAGAAATTGTAGAATGCTGACTTCAAAAAATAGTAAAAAAAAAACTTTGAAAATTTCATATTTTTGTGATTTTTTTGTCAACTAATATTTAGCAATTTTTTGCTGAGTGTAGCAGAATAATTTGTTACTTTCAATTAACTAAAATTTTGCTCAAATATAACTACATTTTTGTAGATTCAACAGATTTTTTTTTTTGCTTTTTTACCACACAAATAATTAGCAAAAAAGCTGCTAATTATAGCAGATCAGTGAAACTTTTCATTACATTAATGCAGTCTTTCATGAAATTTTATGAAAAATTTCATTTTATTTCTTAAAAATTAAATTTTCCTAATGAAAAAGTTTTAATAAAATTAGTTCCACAAAAACTATAAAGCTTTTTAATAAATTTTAAAAAGTTTGCATTCACTTTGTGACGAAAACTTCATAATTTTAGTGAAAAAGTTCATTAAACCTCGTCCAAGAAAACGCTCTCTCTCTGCAGGAATATACTATAACACCGGAGTCTTTGAAATTTAGTATGTATCACTTGGCTAAAAGCTTATAAGCCCAGATTAAAAGCTTAAAAGTAAAAACACTACAATTTAATGCCAGAAATCAAAGAAAATTATAAACCCAGATTAAAAGCTTGAAAGTAAAAATACTACAATTTAATACTAGAAAGGCGTTTTAAAACCTAATAGTCTTTATAATCATAACAACCCATGCATACAAATATGAAATTAGAGTTAAAGTAACGAAAACTTTTGTAAAATTGACATATTTTTGTTAGTTTTACAAAAGTTTTAGTTATTTTGATATTTTTCGTTGTTTTATGCATGGAAAGTACAAATATTTTGTATTCATATATAGACGATTTCAAAACGTTGTAATTCCCATTTCTTAAAGCCCTAAAAGCCCTAAAAGTCGTTATAATCATAATAACCCATGCATACAAATATGAAATTAGAGTTAAAGTAAAGAAAACTTTTGTAAAATTAACTTATTTTTGTTAATTTTACAAAAGTTTTCGTTATTTTGATATTTTTCGTTCTTTTATGCATGAAAAGTTAATTCCCATGAATTTATATACTTAAACTGGCTCTTTGAATTTGGACTTTTTTCAGGCAAATTTTTCGATTTTTTTACATATTTAAAAAAATTTAACTATACCAAGTGAAAATTATATCATATAAGAAAATATGTGATGGGCTTGTATATGATCATATATGATTATAGCTGATCATATGTGATAGTATACAGTTTAATATATAACCATATATGATCGGTTATAAGCATTTATGTTTATATATGAATATATATAAACGTCAATCTATTATCGTATTTCCCTATCAAATTTGCCACTAAAGTAGGGTTTCAGTTGTACCAACCGAATTGTGGATTGCATATGATTGGTGTTCGTAAAAGTATTATGGGCTATGTTTTAAATTCAAATTTAGCACTCAACATTTACAAGTGTTTGTGGTGTAGTAGGTAGAGAGTTTGCCTTTTACTACGAACTTCCGAGTTCAAATCTCGGAAAAGACCAACACAAATAGTTTTTTTAAATTAAAATGAAATATTTAAATGTTTAAGCAACAAATAAAGCAAAGAAAATTAACAGTGATTGTGGCGCAATCAGTAGGACAGAGAACTATAAATCTGTAAGCCACGATTCAATACCAGAAAAATCAAAAAAGTTTTTTGTGGAACGTAATAAAATTTTTATGGCATGTAATACGAATAAGGCAAGCTTTGCCGACTAAAAATATAATTTACCATTACGATAGTTATCGTAACCGCCAGAATTCGATTGGCAACAAATTCGGTGGCCACAACTGAGACTGTTTTCTGGGTGTAGTCTTTTTTCATTACCCGTTAGGCTCGTACGGGCTACAATTTCTTGTTGCACAGTGTAATTGATAAACTAATAATGATTTGTATTCTCTGTACACAGAAAAAACTAGAAAACGGGTTTCAATTAAAAAATTTATTGAATCAATTAATATTTTAATTGATTTTGCACCTATCACGGCAATGATACTATCAATTAAACCTTTTATTAAATTAAGAAGGAAAAACTAGTTATAAATAACCTCTTCAAAAAAAATATGATACTCACAAAAAAAGTGTGTGATCTATACACTGATAGGATTTTCCTTCATACTATTAATGAATGTCTTTCATTAACTTGGATTCATTGGTTGAATGAAACATTTTCATTAAATTAATGAAAAATTCATTGACTGAATGAAATTTTCATTAACTGTATTTGTTTGATCCTTAAAATATGCAATCATTTTTACATAATATATTTTTTGTACAGCAAACAATAAGTTCCATAAAATTTCCACTGGAGGCGCTTCAACTACTGAAAAAAAATATTTTCCTACAAAAGTCTAAATAAGCACATCCTTTTGGTTTTGTAATTTAGGTCAATTGGTAAGGCGGTGCTGTTTGTATGGTGATGGTTGCGGGTCCAATAAAAGATATATATGTATTTATTTATTTAAAAGTCAATTAAAATATTAATTGATTCAATTAAATATTTGTTTAGAAACAAATGAAATTCAAATCAAATCTTTAATTAGATATTTTAGGTTGATAATTTTTTCTGTGTATAGAGAGTGAATTTGTGTCACAATTTTTATTAGGTCGCAGACTACTAACATTAGAACCATATTGCCAATAAGGCTTAAAAAGTACGAAGATTTAAGATTTTAAAAATAACCCAGCTTCGCTCACATTTAAAGATTCTGAAGATTTCTTAGTACCCCATTT
Organism: Delia radicum; assembly: GCA_021234595.1. Classification (NCBI taxonomy): domain Eukaryota; kingdom Metazoa; phylum Arthropoda; class Insecta; order Diptera; family Anthomyiidae; genus Delia; species Delia radicum. Next base: position 10,172,279 of record CM037852.1, read on the forward strand.
TATAACTCTAATTAATTTGTGTCCTAATTTATGAGACTCATATTAAAAGTAAAAGTATTCTTTTTACAACTCTTTTAACAAAAAATTAACAAAAAAAAAAAAAAAAAAAACACTGAGAATGTAATAAAATATTGAATTTACGAACCTCATTTAATTCATAAACTATTACTACAAAAATTTTGAAAATACTCAAAACAAACAACATGGCACTTGTATCGTATTGAGAATAACACATGCAGGTGAAAAGGTTGCCTTTGAAATAAAAATCGATCCATCTTAACGTATAGTTGTTTTTAATCCTTAGAAAATTTAATTTCTACCTGCTATTTTTTAAATTTTCCTTTATAGATGTTGTTGTTGGTGTAATTTAAACCTACCAGTCAAACAAAAACTATTCAAACTCATTAACTTGCCTTCATAAATTTTCCGAATTTGACATACACATCAGTTTAATAGTGCTCGTATATATATAGAGACATGTTAGTTGGTGGTTATCTTTTTGATTTTGTTGTTGTTTCTGATACGCTAGACTTTCCAACAACTGTTTATCAATTTTTTTATACAGGTTTTCCATAGGATTTTTTCTTATTTTCTTTTAATTATTTCGAAAATTAAAGAAATTTTTGAATGCCGGATTGTTTTTCCTATGCATGCGTGGTCATTAGGGTGGCAGCTATAACCATAAATAACAAATTAAGATATATTCAACTAGAGATGGAAGTGAATGAATTTTGACTCACACTCACTCAGTCATGCTCGCGAAAGAATAATTCCACTCATGCACAATCAGTAACGAGAATTGTGTGAGTAAATTCAGATTTTACTCACACTCACGCGTGATAACGAGAAATTCACGAAATAAAATTTTACCGGAAAAAAAATAATATGTAAAAATTATGGAAAATTGTGAATGTACCCCAGCAAAACCACACATTACCAAATAATGGGTAAAGTAATGTATCGCCATACGGCTCCACGCATTACATTACACCTTACTTCACTGATGAATTTTATAGGCAATGACCTAAAAGTAAAGGGTGTACTCTAGGCCGGTTCGATTTGTATGGAGGCAAAAAAATCGCTCAACGTTCAAGGAAAATCGTATTCTAGGGATCAAAATAAGAAACTTTGCCGAAGGAACGAATTCTGATGTCCCGACTTTTGACCCGTAGTTTAAAATTTTGAAAAATCCCGCCCTAGTGTACTCATTACCGTATAGGGGGTAATGCAACTGGTTACTACTATGGTTACATGGTGGGAAAAAGTAATGTGTCTATAAATAGATTTTTATAAAAAATAATTTATAAAAAAAAATGTTTATTAGTTAAAAAGGTTTTATTTTTGATTTGAATTAGTTTAATTCTTCCAATTTTGTTTTTTACTTCTCATCGGGTAAATAAGCCAATACGGGTAAAGCGTTGATCTTTTTCCTTCAAAATTTGGGTAAAAATATTCTACTCCTTCTACATTGGTTCCCTGATGATTTCACAGGCCTACAAAAAAAAATTTTTTGTTTGGCGCCGCTAATTATATGTTATAATTTGGTTAATTAGTCCGCAAGACGTCATGGTTAGCTGTCAAAATCGCGAAGCTACGTTCAGGTTTGTATCGATCGGTCATAACCTAAAAAATGTATTTTATTATACTTAATGTCATTATAGTCAATTAATTTCTTTGATTAAATGATAATATCGATATGCCGTCGTCGAGGAGGTGTTGTGTAAATAATCCAAATACATTTTGTTATATTTGTGGTGAATATGTAGTAAAAAAGTTTAGAAAACCTATAACAGATGCAGTGAAAAAGACATACGTTGATCCTTGCGAAATCTCGAAAACTACACGTAGCATTAAAAAAGTAAGTATCAATTTTTTATCAGGGTACCGAACGTACTTGAAATCTGTTTTATTTTTAGCGGCACCAAAATCATTGTAGGCCTGTGTTTTCGGTGACGCGAAATGAAACATGTAAGGACCTGTCAAAAGATAAAGTCTGCCTTAAGTTAGCGGACAGAAAACTTTTTTGAGTAATAAATAAACATTGCACGGTTTTTTGTTTAACAGAAAACAAATGATCTTGAACTTAAATTTATGATAAAAGATCAAAAAATAAACTTTTGGTTTTAATTTTTTAAAATTTAAAAGTAAGACATTTAAAAAAATTTTATTAAAAATATTTGTTTTTTTAAAAGTTTGATATAATTTTTATTAAAAATAAAAATTAAGTTTTTTTCCGACCTTTAGTTGTGCAATGAAAATGAAAATTATTCAAGTTCGAGGCCATACTTTATATTTCTTTATTAGGATATTGTCCTAACAAATAATCTATAGAGTTTTTGTTTTCAAATTTATCAATTAACCACTTTCCGGAATGTGTTGATATATATATTTCGGGAATTTTCTAGGTTCCCATCATCAAAACACGTTTTGAGAGAAGTGACAATCCCATGCAAAACATCAAACATTCATATAACTTAGTTTTGCCACTAAATGAGAACTAATATATGAGCTCGAAGTTAAAGATTATCACCATTGATCAAAAATAAATTGAAAACATGTTCGTTATGTGCAATCTCTACCTTTGGTAGATATACAATACACGCTTTTTGTTTTTATTCTCCTTTTTATTTTCACACTTGTTTTGTTTTGTTTAAAAACAAGATGTAAAGGGGAAGTAAATAAGACCGTACTTTGTCTTTTTAATTAAATAAATAACTTGGTTACACTGGGATTCGAACCTGTGGTCTTTGGTTGTTAACAATTAGTTATACGAGAACTCTACCAACTGAGCTATCGATACGTATAGTATTTGATTGCTTAAAATGTAAATGAATTATTGTACTTCGTGTTTTCGTTCGTGATATAAAAAATATACCCCTTATCCTCATGCTTACGAAAAATCACAAAGTAATGTGTCTTTAAATCGATTTTTAAATAGATGTTTAAATAATTATAATATTTATTAATTAATTAATCAATAATCGGTAAGTAATTATTTTGTGTTTCGAAGTAATGTAAAAGGTTATAAAAGGTTGTAATGATATACAAGGTAATCCACGAGTGTTCAAGTATCGATAACTCATTACTTTATGTTTTAAATTAATGTTGAATGTAAGAAGTATACATTACAATGTAATGCATTATGTAACCAACTATTGGTACTTTATGTTTCGAAATAATGCTGAAGATAACGAGTATACATTTTAAAGTAATTCATTATGTACCCCATTATCGGTAACCCCTTACTTTCTGTTGGAAAATAATGATATAGGTAAGGAGTACACATTACAGGGTAATGCATTACTTTATCTCACCCATTACCAAAGTTTTCCTGGGGCTTAATTCAAAATTGCTCTGAATATATAGTTTTGTCATTTATTTGGTATTTTAAAAACCCAAAAACATTAAATCGGGAAAAATAAAAAAAATATTTACTTGAAGAGAAAAATTTTATTTTTTCTAAAATTCTACTCACGCACACTTACTCACGCTAAAATTTGGCTCACGCACACTCGCTCACGAAGAATTTTTTTCTACTCATACTCACTCACGCTCAAGTGAGTAATATTAGCTTTCGCTCACAGTCATTAGTGATCACGCGTGATTCATATGAATCACGGTAAATTCTGCTCACGTACCTACTTTTTTTAACATCTAACTTCAAACTTACACTTATAATAATCCGAGGTAAAAATACGAAAAAAAATTGTCAAAACAACGAAAACTTTCATAAAATAAACAAATTTTCGTTTATTTTAAGAAAGTTTTTGTTATTTTTAAATTTTTTTCTTATTTTGTTAAATGCAAACAAGGTTAACTCGTATTAGCGTTGTCCGATTTAACCTCCAATTTTTATCATACACTTTTGAGATCAAATGTCAAAAAATAAAGGAGGGTCCTTGTATCGAAATTCGACATTTCATTAAATAGCTGCCACCCTACGGGCAGTATACGTGAGTTTTTGTCTGATTATCTATAGATGATTTTGCTTTTCCATTGCCACCTATGGTTTTTACAGTCAAGTCATCAATTGGCGCCTTTTTAATTGGTTACGCTAGAGATAAACTGATTTTGGGATTTAAAGCAAAAATGTCTGTTAAATGAATATGATATTTTTGCAATTTTTTTTTAAATGATAGAGTATGGAAAAACTTTTGAATGTACTTAATTAAAAAGGGCATTATCATAAAATTTTTGAATTCTGTAGCCCTTTTTAGTCGAGTTATTAGTTTCTTTATTCTAATTTGAAAAAGATACTGGTTCCACTCTGGAGATCTAAATAGACTATACTAATTTCATATATTTTAGAAAAAGAGGGCGTAAAAGTGGTCGAATACCAAAAGTACTATAATTCGTTAAAACCAAAAATTTGTAAAGCGAAAATTCAAAGCATAGATACATACAAATTCGATAGACTTTTGTTAAAGTGGGCGTGGTCGATAACAAAATATAAGACTACCTCGCCTGGGATATAAGGTGTACTAAATCTGAGCAAACCAAAAATCCACAACAATCCAATATAAACCAAAGCATAGAAATAAAACACACAAAAAATTTGGGCGTAAAGGAGGCGTGGTAAATAAAAAAATTATGGGGGCTTTGTCTGGGGCATAACGATCAAGCTTACAAAATTTAATAAAAAATTCGTTAAAAAATAATGCAGGCACTCATTGTTAAGTAACAAATTCATAGTTTTTTAAGTAGGCATGACCAAGAGGTCGCCTCCTCTGTATTATAAATATCTTGTGTACAAAATTTAAACGAAAACCTTTAGAAATTAAAAAATTAATAGCGAACATTCCTTATAGAATAACATAATTTTTTTTTAAATGTGGTCGTGACCGGTGATAATGGCGACCTTCCCTGAAAAGCATTGATTAGTAGAAAAATAAAACTCTGAAACCACAAGTTCCGCTCTAATTCTGCAATTGATACCATTAAAACCACTTCCAATCAACAAGTTCCGGAATCTGTTAAAAAGAAAACCAAATAGTTTTCTGGCTTTTCAATTCAATAATCTAAAGTCAGACACAGAATCAGCTTATGTGACCTAACTCAGGTGTCGGTATGAAACTAAAATTCAAATCTTTTAAAATTTAAATAATTTTACTTCCAAATTTTCGTTAAATACCAACACAAAGCTTAAGCCACTTAAGAAAAAAAATTAATTTTAATGCAAAAACTCCGTATGGCTTAAAAAGTTCGCCATGGAAAAATAAATAAGAGTTACAAAATTTTTCCTTAAATAAAAGTTAAAAATTTCGAAATTTTTCTTTTAAATCCTAACATTTAAAGCAGGGACCGTAAATAATGATTATTGTTCGTTTTTTTAAATCAAAAAATCAATCACTTAGAACAGACATAAAAAAAATTGATTGCACCATTATTATTATTATTTGACAATCTTTTGCATATCCGTCATGATTTTTAAATTTTTGATTTTTAAAGTTTTCTTCAATGGTAATGATTATTTTTGAGTAAAAAAAATAAAACTCAAAAATAATCATTATTTATGGTTTTTATTTTTTTCCCTCAAAATAAAACTCACTTTCAATTTACGACTTTATATATGATGTACTTATGAAATAATTTTTAATAATTTTTTTCGCCTTGGTTTGTTCCTCTGGATTTGTTTTATGAGAATATGCAACTACGTTGGTAATAAACCTCACAAAAAAGTCATAAATTGAAAGTGAGTTTTATTTTGAGCGAAAAAAATAAAAATCATAAATAATGGTTATTTTTGAGTTGTATTTTTTTTTCTCAAAAATAATGATTATGGCTGATTTTTATTAATATTATTCAAAAATAATCATTACCATTAAAGAAATTCCTTAAAACTCGTAATATAATCATTATTGTGTAATTTTTATTATAAAACTCATAATGATTACGGTCCCTGATTTAAAGGCTATCAAAATATATTTTTGATTTATAACGAGCTTTCAGCCTCCGTATATTTACAAAAATAGATTTTTTGTTAAAGATCTGCCTATTCTGATGAGATCTTTAGCCAGCTCGAAATACTAGTATCAACCTAGCTAATATGTTTGATTTGCTTTATTTTTGTAAATATACGGAGGTTGGAAGCTTGTTATAAATTAAAACTAACATAAAAATAATCTCGATGTATATAAAAACAAAAAATTAATAAAGCTGTAAAAAAAGATATTCCCTTAGTTACAAACTATGACAATTTTTCTTTACACAAGGTTCAGAATTTTTCTTGGAATTCCTAACAATTAAATAAAAAAATTGAAATTATTGTTGGATGCTTATAATTTTTGCCTGCAAAAGCAAAGTTCGAAAAATGTTAAAACATTTTAGAGGTCTGATTATAAAATATGTTTCCATGATTTTCTGAGATTAAATTGTGATAAAATAAAAAATTGTCAAAAACTTATAATTAAATTTGTAGCATACTCTAAGGCGAAAGTGTTGCAGATATTTAAAGCCTACTTTTTGTTGCTTTATTAAAATTTAAAACTTCTCTACTAAAAAATTACCCATTATTTGTACACAAAAAAAAAACTAATACATACTCCAATTTCAATATCAAAATTCTCTACAATCATTTATTTCTTTTCCTGCTATTTTTTTTTTTTTTTTATTTTAAGGAATGGGTCAATTTAATATTTTATTTTTTTGCACTAATACAAACACATGAGTCCATTTTTTACGCATGTGTTTATTTTATATTTAAAATGCCTTTGCATATTTATGTGTATTTTCAAAAACTCCTGCCATTGAAATGTATTAAAAATTTACGAGTATTTATTTTCTATTTGAAATGTAACGCACGTGTGGGTGGTATACGGAGCAGAGCTTTACAACCATTCAAACTTTAAGTTTTGCCGTTATATAGTTTTTGTGATTAAAATTTGGTGCTTATTTATTTCTTCTCATTAAATAATACAGCGTTTTTAAAAGTTTTCTAAATTTGACAAATTATCCTAAATTTTCGTTTGTTGTCAATATAAATTGTTTTTAATTGAAAACTCTTCGTTTTCAATGAATTATCTATTTGTAAATGCTCTTGATAAAACATCATCATATAAATTCTGTAAAACTTTTCAATTTAGGATTGAATTCTTTAAAAGATCTGTATTTATACAATGTTTATGTATTGTATTAAATTTACTCGTATGGATTTGTGTGCATGTATGAAAGTGTGTAAATAAATATAAATGTGAATATGAAAAATTAAAAAGCTTCTTTGGCATGAAAGATTATCCTGCATACATTTATGTATGTATGACCAGTTTCAATTCAGGTGTAGTGTTATAGAATTTTGACTTGAATTAATGGAATGAGAAATTAAAAACTATTTAGACGTAGTTAAATTCTATTATTTATCTAATACAAGCGAAATACCAAATTTTTAAATTCTGTTATTGTGCCATGGATGACCCTAAAATTTGTGATCTAAAAATGAGTATATTCGCTTAGTTTTCGAGATTGTTACTAGTTTTTGTTAACCCGGAAGCCATTATTACTCACAAAAAAAAATCTGCAGAAAAAAGTGGCAGCACGAAATGTTTACTGAATGTTGAGTGTAAAAAACTGGCATGTGATGAAAACTGATCGGGTTTGATTTCAATCTATTTGGTTACAAATCAAAATTTTAAAAGTGAAAGAGATGGGTTGAAATTATTTTGAGTTGCTTTAATGGAATCAGGAATATCGATTTTCATCTTTTAACAAATTTTTTTTTTAATTAAAAACAATACAAAACATTTAGGATTTAAATTTCAAAAAAAACGATCGTTTTTCATCACATGTCTGAAATTCTTTTTTTTTTTTTTATTTATTAAAATTGAATTCAGTGAATTACTTACAAAACTAATACTGAACTAATGTTTTACTAGTGTTTTACTAATTTATTTTACTATCAAAATTGTGCTGATAAGCACATTAATAGTGCGGACAATTACCAGATTGATAGATGTACGCAGAATGACATAAATTTCACAGCATGTCAAGATGTAGTACAGACGAGGAAAATGGTACTAAAAAGTACAACTCTTGTGTCTTACAAAAAATTCAACCGTGGAAAATTGTTGTACCTGTTTTTCTTACATAAAACAAAAGGACATTTATACATTTTAATTAAAAATATATAAAATATTGTGTTGACTCCGGTTTGTTAAAGTAATTGTATATTATTCAAATTAAAAACAAAATAAAATATTTGAAGTTAATAAAAATAAAATGTTTATATGTAAACAAATATACCTTCGGGTAGACAGCATAATGCGCAAAAACAAAGACACACATTTTAGCTAATTTTTAACGTTTCCTTCCTCTATTCGCAAAAAAACGGGGATGTATATCGTCGGCTTATTATTGGTTTGACCCATAAGCCAAAAAATTGTTATCGAGAAAAACGATAAAGAAGATACACTTATTTTAATTTTTGTATGCAAAATCAGCAGGTAGGTCAAATTTGTTACTGGATATCTCTGATATGATACGAAATAACGAGAAACGGTTTTCGGAATCAGAAAGTTGATATTTACATTATATACAATTCATTCCTAACTCATTTTTTTCAAAAATGGTCGGTGGGTCAAACCAATAATAAGTCGACGATATGTCATGTTTTGTTACTATTTTTCGTTTTTAGAACTATATACTGCAAATATCTTCATTCAAAAGTGAAATCATTTTGGCAACCATTGATGTAAGTAGTTGAGAGATAATTATGTCTCTGTTATATATAATTATTTCTATATATTTTCCGATATTATATTAATTCATGTTGTCAATGTGATAGTAACGTATTGTAAATTATTTTTAAAATAACCACACAATTTGTTTTAGGATATTCATCAAATAAGTTAACTAAAGTACAAATTTTGTTACAATGTTATCTAGTTTCTACTAATAATCAGCAAAAATTCTATTGTTTTTAGCAAGCATTTTTTTATTTTTTTATTTGTTAAAACTTATCAAAGTGTTAGCAAAACTTTTGCTTAATCTACAAATTTTGTTGCCAAAAATCAGCTCGCTGATTTTCAGAATAATGTTACTGACTTTAGCAGTTATTTTGCAAGCACCTATTTTGCTAATTACGCGAAATTAGTTGCTGATTTTATTGACTTATTTTTTAGTGTACATTATGGCGTTGCAGCATCTCAATTTTTTTAGATTTGTGCAACTCTTGAAAATTTTTTCAGATTTTTTGAAAAGGGGTACAGGGTCACCGAAATGGATTAAATGCAAAAGAAAGAGATTAGAATCAAAATTTTATACACTCATAATAATCCATGTTAAAAATACGAAAAAAAATGTCAAAACAACGAAATCTTTTGTAAAATGGACAAATTTTTAGTTTATTTTACAAAATTTTTGGTTATTTTGACATTTTTGTGTATTTCTGTGCATGGATTATTATCACTGTAGGCCTGAAATTTAATTAACAAATGCATGAAGTTTGTGGCCTTGGTGACAACTTATCATATTATGGTGTTGCATATTTTTAGGACAGAAATTTAATTAATAAATGCATGAAGTTCCTGTCCTTGCTGATAAGTTATCACTTCATGTATTTATTAATTAAATTCGAGACCTAGAAATATGCAACACCTTATTTTAAGTGGCTGCAATTAATATGGTATAACGTTTTAGTGAATATATAAAATTTGGTGTTGCGTATCTTAAGGCTTGAAATTTAATTGACAAGTGCATGCAATTCCTGTCCCTGGTTATCAGAGTGGCCTGTAAACTAGTAATTTATATTTTTTTAGTAGGCTAAAACTCTTTAGTAGTGATTTATTTGGTTTTGTTAAAACAAAGCACAGGAGAATATATTTTTTAATCATAACCTCACTTTTTTGCTCAAACTTCATTTCAGCTCGATATATAAAAGTAACTACTCGATATTTTCAGAGTTGTATTTTAGACAGAAAAATAATACAAAAATGCGACTCCTTTAAAGCAATTAGCAGGGCAGCGAATGTCAGGTAAGCCCCAAAGTCGACTTTTACTAAATACGTTTCCGAATCAAAGAGTTTGCAACAAAATGGCATTGATCTGCTGTTGCATATTTTGGTTTAAGTGCTTTTTATTGCATATTTTGACTTTGAGTGCATATTTTTTGCAATTGTTATGATTTTAATTACATGATTTTGCATAAATTCATATATTTTTGATATCTCTTATAAATTTCTTATAAAATTGTTAAATTGTCAAGCAAGCACAATGTCTGCTTTTACTAAATACTTTTCCGAATCAAAGAATTTGCAACCAAATAGCATTGATCAGTTGCTGCATATTTTGTTTTAAGTGCTTATTTTTACATATTTTGACTTTAAGTGCATATTTTGTGCATTTTTTATGATTTTAATTGCATGATTTTGCATAAATTTATATATTTTTGATATTTCTTATAAATTTCTTATTAAATTTTTATGAAATTATTTAACTACAATACATATATTTAAGTAAAATTATGAACACAAACCATATTTGATAAATAACGGATATAACGGATATTTGATAAATAAAATTTACCGACACAAAACAAAACCGTCCAGAAAAAAAATGGAAGCAACTACACAGTTTTAGCACAGACATATTGGTTTAGACCAAAGAGCATTGCCAGATTCCAGAACTATATGTATTCAACAAAATTATAAATCTCTGCTTTTATATTTACAACCAACGCAATACACAACCGTCTTGAAAAAAATAACGAGAAGCAACTAAACAGTTTTAGCACAGACATAAGGTGGCGCAAAAGTAATCCTCCTATCAGAAAATGCTGTACATAATAAATACATAATAAAAAAAAACATCGGAAGGTTATTTTTGCGCCACCTTATATAAAAAGACAAAATTGTGAAGTACTAAAAAGCATTGCCAGATGTGGAAATCCGGTTTATCTACATTCAGACGATTTTTTTAACAAAAATTATGATTAACGACTTATGATTAGCGATTTAAAATTATGACTTTTTAAATAACAGCAAATTAACAAATTGTTAATAAAATTCTTATTATAAAAATTGATATGTAAATTAAGGTTTCCCGATAAATGTTTTTTTGCGACTTATTAGCTGAATACGGAAAAAATTCAACAACTAAATTTTAAAGGAGATCTTTAGTTCCTAATCTCAATTGAAGATTTTGTTGAGAAAAATTTAAATATTCTTGTAAAAGTGGGTTTAAAAAATTCGTAACGACAAGCTTTGTATAAGAAAATCGTTTAAAATATTTTAATGGAGTAAATTCAGTCCACGTTTTTAAGATAAAAATTTTGAACTTTTTCCCAAAATGTTAATATCCATTTGCCAGTTAATTTTAAAAGATCTACAAAACAATTCTATTGTTTGTTTGTTTTAGTCAAATTTGGCTTTGATCGAGTATTTAAAAATTATATAGTAATTTTCAAAGATCAAAAAATCTACTTATGTCAAGTTAAAATATGTGAGAACAAGAGACATTTTTCGACCTAATTCATATAATTAATTGAATTCTTTTGGAAAATTTAACTTTGGGATATCATAGTTTTTTTTTCGAACCTTTTTAAACCGGAAAGTGGTGCAAAATTTTTTGATTTATTACGACCCCTTAAAAAACTTAAGTTGTTTTTTTAACGTAATATGTATTTAAAATGTATATTTTTTAAACACACACAATTCTCAACAAATTTAATTAGAAGAAACGGCATAAAATTAACCGATATATCGCGCCCTTTTAAAATTTATTAAGCCTTAAAATTCGATTTTTTTGCCTGTTTTCGAATCCTAATAACTTTAAACTGCTCATCAGCTGAAAATAAATTTTTAGTGTGTGTTAGTAAAACATATTTCAAATGTTTTCAACAAATTTAATAAATTTTTCTGGATATAGCAAAATACTTTAGTAGTTGTTTTTAACTGCAATTGCAGTTGTTTTTATGCGAAATAATACAAAACGGATAGTATGACAGTTATTTAGAATACCAACTGAATAAAATTACTGGATTTTTTAACATTTGATTGAAGCAGTTATTTAAGGATTTTAATAAACAATTACCAAAACAGTAAATTTGCAGTACCCGGTTAAAAAGATCATATATGTTCAAATATGTTCATATATGCTCATGTATGGTTACATATACGGGCAAATATGGACATATATTTGTTATATGTGCCCATATATGGAGGTGTATGTGATTTCAAATATCCAAACTGTAATCATTTATGGTGATATATGGAGGTATATGCGATTTCATATTTCCAAAAGCGTCTCATATATGAACATATATGTAACTATATGTTATTTCATATACGCAAAAGGTAATCGTATATGGACAAATATGGAAGTTATGAAATCCCTTATGTGCAAAGAGGAATCATATATGAACATATATGGATAAATATGTGACTCCAGATTTCCAAAAAGGACTCATGTGTGGACAAATATAATCCCAAACTTTTTTTTAAGTTTCGTGGTTATTTTTTATTTTAATAGCGTATTTGTTAAAAGTTGTAAAAAATTACGGGTAAGATTTTGAAACTTGCAAATGTTACATATATCCCATAATTTTTTTAAACAAATTTTAAATAACTTAAATTCTTAGTCCAATTCATATGGACTCTGATTCATATTTTTTTTTACCACATACCTAAATTTCATTTAAATTGAAGTGAAGAAGTACAGAATCCCCACTATTTACTGTATTTTCCTTGTGAATTAAATAAGTAGATTTCTGTTTATTATTTTTGTTAAACTTGGGAAGCGCAAATGGAAGTATAAACGTTTCTTAAATTAAAAAACAGTGGACAAATTTTAGATTATAAGTTCTTTTAAACAGATAAAATACGAATATTCAAAATAAAAATACGAAATACTCAAAACGTTCAATTAGTATGAATTGTTAAACTGTAAGTTCACTTTTTCATAATTAAATATTACCATTAAATAGAAAATTTAAAGTTTTTTTAATTATAAGAAAAAAAATTCGAAATACTTTTCTGCTACATGCCCGAATATTGCTTTTTTATTAAAAAAGTTTTTTAATATACAAAGTTATTTCATAATTATAACAAAACAAGATTATGTATGAACATATAAAATAATATATATTTATGAAAATGTTTAAAGTTTTAAAGTACTTCTCCGTAATATCGAGCAAATTTCCTCCTTGAGCCATGATAAAAGGCTATATTTTAGGAGTAGAACAATTTCAGTACACACATACAGACAACATATATATTGTGGCTACCGAATTTTTCGTCATCCACATGGATTGGTTGCAGCCATCGATATTTTTGTTTGTGGCAATAGATATTAGGTTAATACAACAAAATTTCGGTTGGATTAAAAAATTTTAATTATTAATTATCCAATTTTGGTTATTGAACGGCATATTGTAGGTTGAATTTAAAATTAATTTTTTTTTAATTTCTTTAATTTTTTATTAATTTAAGTTTTATATAAACTGTGTAAGCTTATATTAAAGAACCTCCTCTCCAACTTGAGATCTCCAAATTGAAGAAAAAACTTAAATAATCCTAATTTTAACAAAAAAACACAAATACAAATCTTGTAAAATGCAAAAAAATCTCGACAAAATCCCGGTTCGGGATTTACTAAGTCCTGAAAATCCCGGGATTTCGGTAGTTGCCGTTTCTATCCGTAGTTTAAAGGTCCATATTACTTGCCAACGATTTTTGTGTAAGTAATTATCAATACAGCATAAAGCTACAAATATGTTTGAAACTCTATTATTATCTAAAGCTTTAAACCTTAATAAAGAGAAAGCTCGTTCTCAATGGGAACTTTTTGTTCTCATAAAGCTTTTGTAAAAAAATCTGAGAAGAATGGGAAGATTAATAAGAACTTACATTTTCATCTTTCCTTTTCCTCTCAGTTTTGTTAACAAATACAATAAAGCAACAAGTAATAGCTTTAAATATTATCTTTAAGATAATTTGTGAAAAACTAACACTTTTATTTATGTAAACACACACATACATATATTTTTTTACATTTTAGCTCAATGACATGGCGTTTTTTTTTTTGCCATTATATATTTTCTTATTTTTTTTTCTTTGCCATTATATATTTTTTATTTAACCTTTTGTAGAGCTTATATATTTTTAACACACTCACTACACCTTTTATTATGAAACGAATTAACGAATGACCGAACAAAAGCAAAAACACCGACCGGCGAATTAACGAATGGCCAAACAAAAGAAGAAACACCGACCGGCTCGCAGTTTCATATTGAATTTTAAACACTTGTTTCATGAAATTATTGCAATAAATTTAATGATCTTTTATGAAAAAGCAATTAAACTACACTTGAATTATGTTTTTAAGGAAAAATATTTAAGTTTTCTATATTATTTCCATGCACATTTTAATAAAATTGGAAAAACACAAAAAGACTACACGCGGACATCCGAACCGGGCAAAGTTAGAGAGTAAACTAAATTGTGCAATGAAGAAATAAAACAAAAAGGAATATGGGTTTGTTGTTATTAAAGCTTTTTTAAGCTGAGAAAGATCTTTGTGCGTTGCCAGATCTGACGGTCTATTTTCATATCTGGGATTTTTTGTGCCAAAAATTATGATTAGCGATTGTTGCATTTATAAATGTTTTTTTTTAATTACGGCAAATTAGAAAATTTTAACGAAGTTATCAAAAATTTAAATGTGTGCATCAGGGATGGCATTCATGGTACAATTTGACTTATTTTTTCTAAAAAGTTGACCTTTGTTTTTACTATTGCTTTTGGTACGATTTCAAATTTTTCTAAATTAGGTACGTACTGAAAAGGCAATAAACAGTAAAAACCAAATAATAAGCTCTAAAAATATGAAATAAAAATCATAAAGTATTCTTAAAAGCAAAATATGCCATTTTGTTGGAAATTATTTTATTTGAAAAAGTATTTGGGCAAAACCATTAACATTTATTTCAGGTTATTTTATTTGGAATCACCCTTTATCGATTAATAAATGCAAAATATTGTATTGGCAATTAAAAATAGGGCAAAGGAAAGCAAAATATGACATGTTGTTGGAAATTATTTTATTCGAAAAAGTATATGGTTAACACCATTAATATTTATTTGAGGTTATTTTATTTGGAATCAACCTTTATCGATTAATAAAGTTAAAATTTTGTATTGGTAATTAAAAAAATAGGGAAAATTAAAGCAAAATATGCCATTTTTTTTGGATATTATTTTATTCGGAAAAGTATGTGGACAAAAGCATTAAAATTTATCTGAAGTTATTTTATTTGGAATCACCCTTTATCAAAAATAAGGCCAATATATTGTAATGGTAATTCAAAATAGGGAAAAGGAAAGCAAAATATGATATTTTGTTGGAAATTATTTTATTCGAAAAAGAATTTGGTCAAAAATATTAAAATTATTTTGAGGTTATTTATTTGGAAACATCCTTTATCGATTAATAAAGCCAAAATATTGTAATGGTAATTAAAAATAGGGAAAAGGAACAAAAACCAATCATATTATCGAACTATTTTTAATTCTAATCAACTTTTTTAATACAATGTATTAAAAAAATTTCGATAATAAATTTAACCAATTTTTCGCGATAAAGCAGGTATTTTATAAGTTGTTTTTATCTGCAATTACAGTTGTTTTTTAAAATGTTTACAACAAATTTAATAAATTTTTCGCGATATAGCAAGCCATTTTAGTAGTTGCTTTTAACTGCAATTGCAGTAGTTTTTATGCAAAATAATACAAAACGGATAGTATGATAGTTATTTAGAATACCAACTGAATTAAATTACTGGATTTTTTAACATTTGATTGAAGCAGTTATTTTAGGATTTTAATAAACAATTACCAAAACAGTAAATTTCCAGTACCCGGTTAAAAAAGATCATATATGTTGAAATATGTTCATATATGCTCATGTATGGTTACATATACGGGCAAATATGAACATATATTTGTCATATGTGGGCATGTATGTATGTGATTTCAAACATCCAGACTTTAAACATATATGGTCATATATGGAGGTATATGCGATTTCATATTTCTAAAAGCGTCTCATATATGAACATATATGTAACTATATGTTATTTCATATACGCAAAAGGGAGTCGTATATGGACAAATATGGAAGTATATGACATCCCTTATGTGCAAAGAGGAATCATATATGAACATATATGGATAAATATGTGACTCCAGATTTCCAAAAAGGACTCATGTGTGGACAAATATAATCCCAAACTTTTTTTTAAGTTTCGTGGTTATTTTCATTTGTTATTTTTTATTTTAATAGCGTATTTGTTAAAAGTTGTAAAACATTACGGGTAAGATTTTGAAACTTGCAAATGTTACATATATCCCATAATTGTTTTAAACAAATTTTAAATAACTTAAATTCTTAGTCCAATTCATATGGACTCTGATTCATATTTTTTTTACCACATACCTAAATTTCAGTTAAATTGAAGTGTAGAAGTACCCACTATTTACTATATTTTCCTTGTGAATTAAATAAGTAGATTTCTGTTTATTATTTTTGTTAACCTTGGGAAGCGCAAATGGAAGTATAAACGTTACTTAAATTAAAAAACAGTGGACAAATTTTAGATTATAAGTTCTTTTAAACAGATAAAATACGAATATTCAAAATAAAAATACGAAATACTCAAAACGTTCAATTTGTATAAATTGTAAAACTGTAAGTCCACATTATCATAATTAAATATTACCATTAAAGAGAAAATTTAAAGTTATTTTAATTGTAAAAAAAATTCGAAATACTTTTCCGTTACATGCCTGAATATTGCTTTTTTATTAAAAAAGTTTTTTAATATACAAAGTTATTTGATAAATAAAACAAAAATAGATTATGTATGAACATATATGTTTCGCCACATAAAATAATATATATTTATGGAAATGTATAAAGTTTTAAAGTACTTCTCCGTAAGCAAATTTCTTCCTTGAGCCATAATAAAAGACTATATTTTAGGAGTAGAACAATTACAGTACACACATAGAGAAAACAGATACATTGTGGCTACCGAATTTTTCGCCATCCACATGGATTGGTTGCAGCCATCGATATTTTCGTTTGTGGCAATAGATATTCGATTAATACAACAAAATTTCGGTTGGGATATAAAATTTTAAGTATTAATTATCCAATTTTGTAAAGGTTACGGCATATTGTAGGTTGAATTTTAAAATATTTTTTTTTTTTAATTTCTTTCATTTTTTATTAATGTGAATTTTACATAAACTGTGTAAGCGTATCTTAAAGAACCCGTACGGATCTCCGATTGGGATCTCCAAATTCAAGAAAAAACTTAAATATTCTTAATTTTAACAAAAAAAAATAAATCTTGTAAAATGCAAAAAATCTCGACTCGGGATTTACTAAGTTCTGAAAATCCCGGGATTTTGGGATTTGCAATTTGGTATCCGTACACTTAGTATACTATATAGGTGAAGACCACTGCAAATGTAGTTAAAAACAAATGAAATTTCACTTAAAGAAAGGGCGAATTACAATTTAGTAAATTTAGTAAATTCAACATTGTCATTAGTTTTTTAATGTTCAAAAAATGCACAACAATTGTTGTAAAACTGAACCACATGTTAGTAAAAAATAAACAAACATTTATTTTTCTTTATTTTTTAAAATAACAAAAAACTACTGGAAAAAATTAATGTAAAATCATAAAACAGTCATTTGATGTGGTTTGTTTTTTTAATGAACTACGAGGTTAGTAAAAAATTTAATTTGTTCTACAAATGACTAACATTTACTTTAAAAATAAAGAAACTGTACAAACAACTACATACATATTTTTAAATCAGAAGTTCCCTGAGTGTCGTTTAAATGTTCCTTATTATTTGGCAACCATTTTTATATTAGTAATTATTTAAATTATCCCTACAGCACAAAGCTGTTGGACAATATGTTGGAAACTCTATTATTATCGAAAGTTTTAAAATTTAATAAAGAGAAAGATCGTCCTCAGTGGAAACGTTTAGTTCTCATAAAGCTTTTGTAAGAAAATCTCAAAAGAATGGGAAGATTAATAAGAACTTACCTTTTCATCTTTCCTTTTCCTCTTAGTGTTCTTAATAAATACAATAAAGCAATAAGTAAAAGCTTTAAATATTATCTTTAAGATAACTTGTGAAAACTAACACTTTTATTTATATAAACACACACATACATATATTTTTTACATTTTTAGCTCAATGACATGGCGTTTTTTTTTTTTGCCATTATATATTTTCATATTTTTTTTTCTTTGCCATTATATATTTTTTTTTTAACCTTTTGTAGAGCTTATATATTTTTAACACACTACACCTTTTTTTATGAAACGATTTAACGAATGACCGAACAAAGGCAAAAACACCGTCCGGCGAATTAACGAATGGCCAAACAAAAGAAGAAACACCGACCGGCTCGCAGTCGCAATTTTATATTGAATTTTAAACACTTGTTTCATGCAATTATTGCAATAAATTTAATGATCTTTTATGAAAAAACAATTGAACTACACTTGGATTATGTTTTTATGGAAAAATATTTAAGTTTTCTATATTATTTCCATGCACATTTTAATAAAATTAGAAAAACAAAAAAACTATATGCGGACATCCGAACCGAGCAAAGTTAGAGAGTAAACTAAATTGTGCAATGAAGAAATAAAATAAAAAGGAATATGGTGTTGTTATTAAAGCTTTTTTAAGCTGAGAAAGATCTTTGTGCGTTGCCAGATCTGACGGTCTATTTTCATATCTGGGATTTTTTGTGCCAAAAATTATGATTAGCGATTGTTGCATTTATAAATATGTTTTTTTTTAAATTACGGCAAATTAGAAAATTTTAACGAAGTTAACAAAAATTTAAATGTGTGCATCAGGGATGGCATTCATGGTACAATTTTACTATTTTTCTAAAAAGTTGACCTTTGTTTTTACTATTGCTTTTGGTACGATTTAAAATTTTTCTAAATTAGGTACGTACTGAAAAGGCAATAAACAGTAAAAACCAAATAATAAGCTCTAAAAATATGAAATAAAAATCATAAAGTGTTCTTAAAAGCAAAATATGCCATTTTGTTGGAAATTATTTTATTCGAAAAAGTATTTGGGCAAAACCATTAACATTTATTTCAGGTTATTTTATTTGGAATCACCCTTTATCGAATAATAAAGACAAAATATTGTATTGGCAATTAAAAATAGGGCAAAGGAAAGCAAAATATGCAATTTTTTTAGAAATTATTTTTTTTTCGAAAAAGTATATGGTTAAAACCATTAATATTTATTTGAGGTTATTTTATTTGGAATCAACCTTTATCGAT